>MU006247.1:34939-377839 GCA_010093685.1 Ophiobolus disseminans | reverse complement strand
AGTAAGCTAAGTAGTCTAGTTATACTAGTTGCTGAGGATAACGGTTGCATCGCGTAGGTTAATAAGCGACATAGTGTAGTTGTTGAATAGCTTTTGTTGGGTAGCCTTAGTGGGTAGCCTTAGTAGGTAGCCTTAGTAGTAGCTTTGGTAAAGGCAGTGAGACTCTTAATTGTCAGATTTGATAATGTATTAGACCTCGATAATAGATCAGATGAATTGATAATAATGTTTTATTCTAGTGTTCTCTCGGTCAAGTGCGGAGTTTAACTAGGTGTTAGATCTAGTACTAGTGTGCCAAGGCGCTTGTGCCGGCCCCTCCTGTTTCTTTTAGTGTTAGTAGCCTTACAGCACCCCTAATATCTAACAATATCTCTGCATAGCTACTGCAGAGATCTCCTAGACTGTTAGTGTAGAAGGTAGTTCTCCTTTCTTGCTGCGGAGGCGGATACGGGTCCTTTCTAAGTAGATAAAGATAGACTTCTTTGCTAGTGCAATAGTAACATTGTGTCTATTAAACTAGGAGCGTCTAAGCAAGATATTAAAACTAAGGTAAGTGTTCTCTATTATGTATCCCTATCCTATGCGTGTATATCCTTTAATATTATATATAAAGTGGCAAGCTTGCCTAATAGTTCTAGTTCCTTCTACTTCTTAGAGGGTCCTTAGAGTAGGTAAATTAATGCACTAGAGTTTAGCTTTCTAGGTAAACTAGGCGCTCACTAGGGCATATATTAAGCAACTAGAATCTAGCATTATAGATGCGTAATAAGTGTGATTAATAAGCATATATACAGTAATTGGTTTTGCTTTCATATAGGGTTGAAATAAGCGCTAGTTTTGCTTTATCCTTAAAGCCTTCTTCTTATGCTCCTGCTAGTGACTTTAAGCAGGAGCTACTCTTTTTCCGACTTAGTATCCTCCTCTTCTAGCTGTAGCATCTCTGCAATCTTTGTAGTTGCAACAGTAGTAGAAGAAGAGCAACGTGCAGGAGTATACTAACAGAAGCTAATAATATGTCTAGAAGCTCTACAGCGTATACACAAGCGGCTGTTCCTGCGTCTCTAAATCTTATCCTTACTCACTCACTTAGCGCGTTAATTTCCTAGGGATTGAGCAGCATAGGCATGTGTAGGCTTCTAATCCATACTATCGTTTTGCTGCGCGTAGCGTTAAGTGTAAGGTTAGGGTCTCTATAGTGTCTTAATAGCGTCTAGACTTAACCCTATAGTTTAAAGTAGGGAGGTGAAAGCGCTATACTCAATTAGAACTAGAAAGACACTAATAAGTCTCTCCTGCATAGCGTGGCTAATAGCGTTTTCTAGGAGTGAAATCTTAATAGTGTTATTAAATAACAATGCTCTAGCATCTACTAGCTTAGTCTTAAAGCGTAGTAGAAAGCGGGCAAAAGACTTATGTGCCTTCTGCTTAGTTAAGTAGACATTAGAGAGAGCTTTCCTCTAGCGGTTGGGGTCGCTATAGGTTGTAAGGGGTTAAACCTTAAAAAGGAAATAGGCACGACTACATGCACTAGCCCCGGCTAAAAGGCATGCACAAGTTAAATCAACGGTGTTTAACTTACGTAGTCGATATTTATACAGCATGAAGACATATAAGGCGTAACTGCGCTACTCTTAAACCTACTAGTAGGTCCTGCATGGGTCTAACCCATTACATAGGTGCTAGCTAAGTATTCTAGCAGTTAGGTGCCTAAGCTATTCTCTTCTTCTTCCTTAGCTCTAATAAAGGCTAAGCACATATTCTAGGTATTACTGCGTAGTCTAGCAAAGATGTAGCGCAGTTAGTCTATGTCTAATCTAATAACTTTGCTATTAGTCTTAATCTTGTTCTTAGCTTCAATCTCCTATCCATCCTATTTAGAGCGTATACTATTAAATTCTAAGAGCTGTAGTAGTTTCTCCTTCCTTTTCTTAGACTAGGGTGCATTAAGGCTTTATTGCAGAGCATTCTAGAGGCCTTGCATAGTCTATTAATTAATAGCATTGCTTTAAACTATTTGCTGCATAAAAGCGTAGAAGGTTTGCTCTATAGTTAGAGGAGCATTTGCAGCATTGCTGCTATTAGCTATTTGCTTAGGTTCTTCTATAGTATATTCTATTGTGTCTAGTGATTCTAGTGATTCTAGTGATTCTAGTGATTATTAATATTTCCGTTGTTGCCTAGTGGCTCCGTTGGTGTCCAATAGTTCCGTTAATGTCTAATGATTCCGTTAATGTCCAATAATTCTGTTAATGTCCAATGATTTTGTTACGTGCTCATGCAGGTGTTCAACCGTAGAGGTCCCTACAGTGGCGTTCTTGTATTCCGTTGTATTGCTCTCGCAATTCCGTTGTAGAGCACTAGGGGATAGCTACACTAGCTACTTAAGTAGTAAATCGAATTTAAATGTAAGGGACCAGGCTAAAGACAGCAGGAAGGCTAGGTTGAACAGAGATGAATTCGATAGAGTCTATCTAGAGCTAGAGAGCAGGCTGACTTTATAGCAGACTGCTAGCTTCTAGAAGTTTCTACATACATTAGCATTTGTCAGCTGTTAGAAGAACATATCTTGTTCTAGCTAGTTCTAGGACATTCCATAACGTTCTAGAACATTCCATGACGTTCTATAATGTTCTAATGAACCGAAGTGTATCTACTAAGGACAATAGAGGTCTAACCTCTTACATAAGCTGCCGCGACTTAGAGTCGTAAATATCGTCTACTGCCTGCCTTAGCAATCGCTCTATCTTTCGCTAGTCGCTTGCACTTAATACTAAGCTTATACTATTGCTACTACTTAGCTATAAGGCATCTAATTGTTGTAGTGCTTTAAATCTTTAAAGAATCTCCTCTAGCTTAAGCAGAGCAATTCTAGTCACCTTGAAGGCTTGTACGATTGTTTTTAAGACAAATAAGGTACTCTAGGCAGCGTTAAAAAGCCTATAAAAGTCGCGCTTTGTAATAGAGGTAAGTCCTTAGCAGCGATCTATAAAGGTAGCTAGCTTAGCTTTGTACTAGGCTGGTAAAAGGGTATAGGTTAGGTTGGGGTTGGGTTGCCTTACGTAATACCTCAGCCGTGACCCAACCCCAACCCATTTTTTTTGCGCTAGTACTGGGTATAGGTTGGGTCCAGGTCGCACGGGCCTTAGGTTGAGGTTGGGTCGCACAGACATAATTTTAAGCCAATTAGGCTGCTTATTACAGCTGATTATCACATACATAATTGGCTATACCCCTGTCTAGGTCTGACATAATACAACCCTAACCTCTACCCGCGCTTAAGCTACCACAACCCAACCACAGCTACAGGTCCGTGCGACCTCAACCTAACTAATACCTCAAGGCCTGTGCGACCCCAACCCAACCTATACCCACTGCTAGGTACCTCAACCCTTTTTACCAGCCTACTTTGTACGCAGCTGCGAGCAGAGAAAACATAACAACGTTAAGCGGCTGCAGCGTATAAGTACTATAAGGTAGATACACTATAAGGAGGATCTTATTAGCGTCGCAGAAGCTTATAAAGTCTATTGTAACATAGCTGCTATAGCCGTTAAGGATAAGCAATCGCTACGCGCGGCGAGCTTTTTTAGCTTTATCCTTTGTGTGGCAATCAAACACGAGCTTTAGCTAAGCTAGCCCTATATTATTATTCGTCTACCCACTTAATAAGCTTGTGAAAAAGCCTTAGTGTTATGTAGGATTAAAATCCTGCAGCCACGTGTCTTGTATGTTGCCAGACTAAGCCTAATAGATTAGCGCTAGCGCAAGAGCACTGCTATTAGCGCAGATGCAAGCTATAGTGGTAATCCACTCACGATTGCCATCCTGCAGTATACTCCTTATCTTTCTATGCTTATAGAGCTCCTTTAAGAACACGCGCTTTATCTTAGACAGCACACTAATTATAAAGCCCTTCTTATCTATATTGTATATATGCTCCTTCTCTACCTTGTATTCTTCGATTTTTCGGCGTAAAAGCTCGAAGTATAGCTTATACTTGAAGGCAGAATCTGCCTTAAAACGCTAGCGATTGAGGCTAGATGTCTAGTGTGAGATAAGGTCGATGTCGTAGCAACGTACAAAGCGATCAGCCCAGTTCTTTCCAGCTGATTTCTTAGCAATCTGGGCTGCGAAATTTTGTATCATAGGCTTAGAGGGAGGTAGGCCGCGTCTGCAAAGGTCTTTTATATATTGTACAAGCTGAGATTCCTGCGCGTTGTTAAGTAACCGGTCATTTTCCACCTTGCTCTTGCATAAGCCCTGTACCCCTCTGTGCCTCCGCGACAGCGTTGTAGCGTTGCAGTGATAACTTTTTGCGAAATCAGAATATTTAAAAGATGCGTTAGAACCGAGGGAGTCTATTTCTTCAATCGCTTTGTCAATAGCTGTCATGGTGGTGGAGATACAGTCGTTTGAAGTTTGGATGAAAAATACGTTAACACGGCTCTGCGGCAAGCGAGGCGCCTACAAACAACTAGTGATATAGACGACGCAATCAACCTGCTCACCGCCCTAGGCAACAATGACGACAACCTGGATGAGTATAAGAGGTGGCACCAGAGCGAGCCTCGCGCTGCAAAGGGATCAGACGCCGCAAATAACCCTATCAAATAATGGGTAGGCCTGTGCAATAGCTACCCCAACCTCAGCAAGCTTGCCCTTGACGTCCTCTCTATTCCAGCCTTAAGCTGTGAGTGCGAGCGCCTGTTCAGCAAGCTTGGCAACATGCTAGAGCCTTGTTGCCAAGGTCTCAGCCCTGAGCTCCTAGCTGGTATACAGTGTACGCGGTGTTGGATGAAGGCTGGCTTTGGAGACGGAGACAGCGACGGCGAGGCCGAAGCAGCCATGACTGAAGCTCAATTAGAGCGCGCGTACAACCTCAGCATGTAGGCAGGCCACTGTGAGTAGCGCGCTGCAAGAAACCTCACTTTTGCTAGGCTTGAGCTATATAACAATCAATCTTCAGTTCAATCTGCCCATCCGCCGCTTGATAGGTCTGAAATCCAAGCCTACGACTCCAAAAACAGGCTGCAATCCAAGCTTTTGCTCACAGATTGATTGGCTTGATTGTTGGCAAGTATGCTTCTATGATTGAGCCCGGTGATCGACACCCAAGACGACCTCGGGAGAAATCTATGCATTATGCGACTCTGCTGACTTGCCGAGAAACTTTCACGATCGAGTCCGATGATCGAAACAACTGGTCTTATCATTCATTAGCCGAGTTCGTACTCGAAAACGTGATGTTTGCCCGCAATGTCTCCACAAAGACCGCTACGAACTATACCATGGTGGCATCTGTGGAGTAAAACAGGGGGTGATGAGACTATAAGACTGAACGCATCGCCTTGATGTTCGCCAATTCCAACAAGATATGAACATGTGTTCTATCCCAATCCTCTGGCAAAGCTGAATAAAATCCTCGCTGCTCGCTCACAACTCTTTTTTCCACCACATCCTAACTATTTCCCACTTCCAAACGCGTTAAAGTCCGACATGATGTCTCGCGTCTCTCCTTTCTTCCTGTACCAAATTGATCCATAAACGGTACCAATTTCAGGATGACAGGCTCAAGTGTTCCTCTTTCTTCTCTAGAAGAGCTATATAAAACCTTCGGCACTCGCCCACGACTATTTCTTCTACAGCAATTCAACTAATCTTAACATTCAAAGAATGTTAAAGTGGCCGCTGATGTTTTGCGCCTCTTCCTTCTCCCTGGACCAAATAATTGACCAAAGGTACCATGTTCGGCGCCGTGCGATCTTCCTCTCACAAACGGGCAGCATAATCTTTTATGGCATCTTGCTCTGCTGTGCCATCCAAATTCTGCACGCCTAGAACATATGGAAGAGCTGAATCGATACGAAGACGACGGAATGATTGCAGAGAATTTTTCTGCGGATTTAGTGCAAAAAGAGCGCAACGTCGCGATCTTGATCTGTTCGCGGACTTGAGTGCTTTAGAATGTGGAAAGCAGAGCTTGCATGGATCGATGCGCTATGTCTCCTAAACTAAGCGTCGTATATATATAGGTATATTCGTCGCTCACGGCGTGTGCATAGTTCTCTATACCACCCATTATAATATCTCAACGCCTCCCCAGGTCAAGAACCCGCAAAGAGACGAAATTATGAGCAGCGCTTTGCCGGATCCTGCTAAAATCGGAGAAGACATTGCCGATATGTCCACGGTACCATCGAACTCACATATACCCTCAGCCTCTATCTCGCATGAGCTCCGAGTCTGATGACAAGCTTCAAAATTTTTATTACCAGAATTGCATGACTCGCTGTCTGACGAGTAGTTCGGAAGCGTAAGCACCACATACTCATGAACCTTTCACTGGAAATATTTCCCATTCACGGGCTCCTGCTTGACTTGAGGCTTTGATAGGAAATCACTGCGATTGGCTCGATGGGCTATCAAGCTGAAATTCAATAGCTTAGTTTGAAGCTTGATTGATAGGCTTGATAGCCTATATCCTAAATCTCTTCGGTGTTGCAGTCGTCATCCCAAGTGCTCATATCATACAAAGCGTCCAAATCAGCGTCTGTTAATGCTGCCTTTCCCGCCATATCGCTGTCGCCTAGGCCAGTTTTTCGCCACCGTCTCACGCACTGTATTGCCGCCAATAGTTGAAGTTGTATAGCCCGTCGGCGAGACTCTAAGACAACACTAAGCTCGCTGAACATGCGCTCACACTTGCAACTTAACGCTAGGATGGAGAGCACGTCAAGCGCAAGCTGGATGAGGCTAGGGTATCAATTGCGCAATGTTACCAGTATTTAATAGGGTAGTTTGCGTGTTCAGTGCCCTTCTTAGTGCGCAGCTCGTTGCGCTTCCACCTATCAAATTCATCGCCCTCTGTGCTGTTGTTGGCCGGGGCGCTAGGGCTAATGAAGTTGTCAATTGCATCGTCCATGTCGTTAGAGAGGACCTTTGGACGCCCCACAATGCGTAGTGAGGTGTTGTATTGCGCACACAAAGCGCGAAAATTGCGGTTGTTGGTCTCAAGCCAGTCAGGCCTATCGCTCCACGCAGAGTTGCAGTATGGCTTGTAGTACAGATGGATTACTATTGCGGCGTAGTAAACTGGTGAGAGGTCTAGTTTAGCGTAGTACTCGCTTGCCTTTGCCCACGCTGCACGCAAGTTGATCGCGAGGTAGTCCTCAGGCGCCTCGTTGTGGGCGTTATAACAGCTACGCCTAATGTCCTCCAGAAATTGAGTCATGGCACCTAGCTGAATCTCGGAGTGCCCATAGAGTGTGTCATTAGCTGATTACAAAATGCGGGACTCGCCATAACGCAGCGCAACGTCCCTTTCTCGCCAGCTACTAATCTCATCACAGGGATTGATATGTGTTTCGAGCAGCAATCTCGCCCATCAGTATACTTGTCTCTGGTTTTGTGAGTGCAACGACGTACGCAGACATGGTACGTGGTGTGTTTCTTGTTTGGAAGATCGGCAACCAAAAGGAGAGTTGTGCAGGAAAGGACAACGGAAGTCTGGAAAGGTATTTATACACAGAGGAAGATTGAACTGGCGCGATATACGTTTTGAGCCGGCTACTGATCTTATGTTGACGGTGGATGTATCTTTTCAACCAGCAGAGGTTCTATTCATAAAGGTCATCATCTGTGGGTTCGTGAGGCGAGAAACAGGCAGACATCAGGACTTCGAATGGTTGTTTTTAGGAAGAAGGGCGATTAAGAGTAGAGTTGTGGAAGAGAAGTCAACAGAAGTCCGAAAGGCTTTTATATTATAGAGGAAGTTTAAAGTAGGACGAGATGGCGGAGGGAGAGATCGTAGGGCACATGTAGTGCAAATGAAGGTGGTTTCTACTGGTAATTTGTCATCCGTCGATGTATGTGCATATCGTTTCGCGAAAAGAGTGCAGGAAGAACGTAAGATCACGGATACAGCCTTTTTAGGAAGAACGGCGAATTGCTCGAACATATGCTGACGGCATGTTGTATTTAGTTGTTGGAGGGATGATAGTGGGATGAGAAATTGTATCGAGAGGTCTGAGGGAATTTATATGCAGAACGAGTTCGAGACAGGAAAACCAAGAGATGCATCACTGATCTCATGTCGACAAATGATGTGTATTTCGACGAGTAGAGGTTCTGTTCATTGATACACATGTACATGTTTTGCGGCCGCGACCAAGCACGCAGAACATCAACATGTCTGTAGCGTCTTTTGGGAAGAGGGCGAATTGCTTGGACATATGATGAAGGCATGTCATATTTAGTTATTAACAAACTAAGAGCGGTATGAGACATTATATCAAGAGGTTCAAAGGGTTCATATATTCAGAGAAAGTTCAAAATAGGATAATAGGACAAATGTTGTGCGAATTTCAACAACTGACATGTCTTCCTTCCAGCAATCTTTCGACCATGAAAATGCGCATTTGTAATTTCGTGAGGCGAGCAGCAGGCAGAACATGAGGACGTTGCGGTGTCTCTTTAGGAAAACGGGCAGATTGCTCAAACATGTCGGGTAAGTACGTCGTTTTTGGTCACTGTCGAGCTGAGAGTGGTACGAGAGATTATATCGAGAGATTCGAAGGATTTATATACATATAGGAAAGTTTGGTGTGGGATGGGACGACGAGGGAGAGAGATCGTCATGTGGTTTCAGCTGCCAATGGTTTGTGCATCGATGTATGTGCATATAGTTTCGAGGCCGCGAAAAAGGAGGCAAACATACGGATACCACTGGCTCTTTTTAGGAGAAAGGGCGGATTGCTCAAACATCGGCAAGATTGTTTCGGACTTCTGTATTGCGAGGGGATGTGAGTGATATGAGAGATGGTATTGAGAGATTGGAAGGGTTTATATGTGTGGAGGAAATTTAAAGTGAGACGAGAAGGGGAAAGATGAAGGACAAAAGGTGTTTGAACATGATTGGAATGAGATTGGGTATCATACGCAAGAGACATGAAGACTTTGAAGAGAAACAACTTATGTTTCTTCCTTCGCCTCGCCTACCTTCTCCCCATCATCACCCCCTCCCTCCCCACCCATCTCCGTCCCCAACTCCTCCAAAAACCTGTCCGCCAGCCCCTTACTCCTCTTCTCCTGTATGGCCCTCTTCTTCTCCCTAACCAACTCCTTCCTCTTCTCAATCACCTCCTTGCGCTCCCTCCTCACACGCTCCGTCTCCTCCCTCTCCTTCTCCAGATTCCGAATCTGCTGCTGGCGCTCCTCCTCGTCCGTCGAGAAATACATGAACCCGGTGCCGCGCTGGCGTGCCTCGGCGCGGCCGTCGAAGTGTAGTTCGGGCGGCGGGGTGAGCTCCTTGTCGCGCTTGGCGGCGAGGTCGGCCATGGCTTGGGCGATTGTTTCGTCGGGGTTGAAGGCGTGGGTCTGGACGGCGTCCCCGTAGATGATGTTTGTGGGCATCGAGGGGCGGGCGGTGAAGCGGTCGGGCTCGTCGGCGGCGAGCGTGTGCTTGCGGCGCTCTTCGCGGGCGGCTTCTGCACGGGTGCCTTTGCGGGTGCGGCCGAATTCGTCGACGTATTCGATCATTTCTTCCTCTGAGGCTTCCGATTCTGATTCGGATGCCGACTCTGGCTCGCCCTTTTCCTGCTTCTCGGCCCACTTGCGGTCGAAGTCTACGCCGTACTTGTCGTCGACGTCTTCGATGTCGCCGCGCTTCAGGGCATCATACAGACGGGCTTTCTCCTCCATGCGCCGCTTAGTGCGCTTCCAGGCTGCCTCATCCTCGCCCTTCTCCTCGGTTGTGCGACCACGGTGCTTCTGTGTCAGGTCTGAGTCTTCGAGGTCCTTCAGCGCGCGCTTCTTGACGTTCTTGTTGTGCGTCTTGAAGATGTCTTCCTTCTGCGGTCGCGCGCGACCTGCTGTGGTCTTGTTCGCATCCGTTGATGACGACTTTATGAGGGTTGAGAGCGTGGAAGAAAAGGCGAGGGAGTTTGAGCTCGATATTTCCTTTGCCTTGGAGCGGGCCTTTGGTTTTGCGCCGTAGAGGTGGGCGTCTTTGGATGACATGGCGTGGGTTGATGGCGAGCAAATGTCGCGCCTGGTTCGTGTTCGCGATGTCGGCCGGAGCGTGTTGCGTCACTCTGCGGCCCCGCCAATTATTTCGCAAACCCCACGTTCGAGCAGTCAATCAGCGGCAGCGGCTCCGCAAGACTTCTTTTTCCTTTTCAAGTCTCAGATTCCTTTTATGATCTTGGGTGAAGCTTATATACCCTTCTGACCTCTTCGAACGGATCAATTGGCCTCATCAATCATCACCATGCCTCTCCCTCGTCAAGTCTTCATCGCCGTGATCGGTCAGTACAGGAGCATTTCAGCATTTCATAGAGCTTCACTAACAAAAGATAGGCGCCGGTGGTGTGGGCAAATGCTTCCTCTCCCAGCTCTCAGGCCTCGCATCTAAACTCTCCCAATCACCCGGCACGCCCTACTACCTCTCCCTTATCTGGCTGAGCACGTCCAAGAAAGCCATCTACCACGCCGACTACAAGTCCCTCAGCAACTGGGAGGCTGGAATCGAAACGTCCACCAAACCCACATTACCACTGTCCGAGCTCTGCGAATACCTAGTCAAGGCGCCTGGAAAGGTGGTCTTGGTGGACAACACAAGCAACCAGGATGTGGCAGACAGCTATCCCACCTTCTTGAAGAAAGGTATCAGCATCGTCACGCCAAACAAGAAGGCCTTCTCAGGCAGCTACGAGCTATGGCAGAACATCTTCAGCTCCGCCTCAAACGGCACCGGCATCGGCGGCTACATCTTCCACGAGTCCTCCGTGGGCGCCGGCCTACCTGTCATATCCACCCTCAAAGACCTCGTCGAAACCGGCGACCAGGTCCAGAAGATCGAAGGCGTCTTCAGCGGCACCATGTCCTTCCTCTTCAACTCCTTCCAGCCCACCAGCGGCGGCGGCGGCAAATTCAGCGCAGAAGTAACAAACGCAAAAAACAAGGGCTACACTGAGCCAGACGCACGCGACGACCTCAACGGCCTCGACGTCGCGCGCAAACTCACTATCCTCGCGCGCCTCGCTGGTTTGAAAGTCGAATCTCCCACATCCTTCCCCGTGCAGTCGCTCATACCAAAGGAACTCGAGTCTTGCTCCTCCGGTGACGAGTTCCTGCAACGATTACCTGAGTTCGACGACCAGATGGACCAGCTCAAGAACGACGCGGAGAAAGAAGGCAAAGTGATTCGCTTCGTCGGAAGCGTGGATGTACCAAACAACAAGGTCAAGGTCGGGCTAGAGAAGTTCGACAAGAGCCACCCCATTGCGGCGCTCAAGGGCAGCGACAACATCATCGCGTTCTACACGAAGCGGTATGGCGATAATCCGCTCATCATCCAGGGCGCGGGTGCGGGTGGAGATGTTACGGCTATGGGCGTGACTGCGGATTTGGTTAAGGTGTTGAGGCTGTTGAACTAAGTGGTATTGGAAATAATCGACCAAAAGTAATACCATGACTTGTCATCTCGAAGTGCACCGGATTTACTGTGAATGATCAAGCTGTACGTAAGTATCGCAGTCAAGTCGAATCCCATCATGACCTACCTGTTAGGCTTCCAACTCCCATTTCCAACTCCCCAAACCTCACCAAGCCCGCTTGCCCCCAATACTCACCCCAAACACATCATGCCCTCTCCTTCCTAACTGCCGACACCGCCACAGTAACACACAAACTCCGCCCCAAACACAAGCCAAAGCGAGACATTAGGGTCTAGACTACGACTCTAGAATCTTGGAGATTACTGCTGTTGTGTAACCTTTCCAAGATCTTGGAACGTCTGGAGTGATTTCGAGTTACCGTTTAGCCTGGAGGGGGTGTGCTGGAATCAAATGATGAGGAGGGAGAGAGAGGTGGAGGAGGATGGTATGGCGATCTTGGTAGTGGTGTGTTATTTAGGAAATATGATGGGATGATGAGTGTGTAGTACAGAGGGTAAGGCATCGCGTAGTGCGTGTAGGGCGTAACATGGCGCTCTTGGTGTAAATTTATTATTTAGGAGACATGACGGGGAAGTGTATTGTGATTAGTGAGCTCCTTCTCGTTCCCGTTGTCGCTCTCTCGTCCCAAGCAACAATTCTCCTCAACGGCACCCCTTCCAAACATCAAAAGGAGTATTACCTCCCAACGCAGCGGTACGCAGGATGCCATGCCGAGTGCTCCATCCCGCTGATGCCGCTTTATTTGGTGTATTGCCAAGGCAGGGCCAAGTCTGGTCTGCGGGGACGGGAGATGCGGTAGTAAGCCTGGTTGATAATGAAGCAGTTAACAGTAAGCAGAGAAATCACTGGACATGACGTCCACCAAAACCAATGACGACGAGCTACTTCTCCCTACCAGGAGCATGCTTGCCGCGCAAACGTTATTTCGGTGTAGATCTCGCAACTAGTCGAATTCGCCTCTTCGGGAATCTGGGGAAGGATAAGCGATACAGTGACTGTGCGATAAGTAAATCACGGCGGTGGATGTGTTGTCGAATCATGCCGTTGGACGTGTAGTCGGTCCTTTGCGGTGACTTGGTGTGTCTTGTCCCCGGGGCTGGATCGAACGATCCGCGGACTTGGTTGTGCGGACAAGAATCGACAAGACGGTCGGTGAGGCTCCGAGTCGAATGGATAATGTATGAGACATTGTGGCGTGGTGTGCTTTACAGCACAGTGTTAATCAGATGCGATTACGGTGCTTACACAGCAGGAAGCGCCAAGGGAATCTGCTCTTTACAATTGTCATGTGTCAGCGCCTTACACCTTGATCCGAATCCACGGGTTCAGACAGTGAATGCGATCATCTCACCCGTTGACCGTTAACTTCAACACCAGCCAGCGCGTGGCCGAAGCAGCTGTGCTGGCTCCAATGCAACGTGTCCCGGGACCTCTAGCCCCAAGATCGCCGGCACTTTGAGGAGAACAAACGCGCCTGTGTGGTTTCGGAACCACAGCATCGGGAACAGCAATTGTCTTGCGAAGTCTTGGGCGAGTTACACCAATCTGGGCGGGCGCTCCAAAACTTGCCCATAGGTTCAAGGTATGCCTCCCGTAGCGAAGAGTTGCTTGGCCGGCTGCTTGTCTCTGGCGTACTGTTGGGCAGCAGAACGGGGCGCTTAGGCGTACACCACTCCAGTTAGGAATGTCGAGCGGGGTTTGCTTTGAGAAGCACGCTGCCAAGCGCTTGGCCGCCAAGATGGGCTGAAGCGGCGGAACGAATAGGTGCAACGCGAGACGAGATGGTGCATGGTGGCGTCGAGGCTGTGCTGGTTGTAAGACCAGGATAGTCCAGATAACTATGGGACGCGCGAGTAATCGTGTTTCCTCCTTTTTCGCAGTGTGGTCTGTCCGCCCGTTTACGCCTGAAGTCAATTTGGATGATGGAAAATTTTCCACGTCCGTGGGCAGGTGTGAGACGATGAAGGGTTGGGCATCGAGGACATGTGGTCAGAACGCATCTTGATCTGTGTAACGGTCCGTACGGGAAGTTATCTGATGTGTGGCACTATCGACTGGGCGACTTTCTGCATGGGTGCAGCTGTAGCCTGTGGTAGAGCATGTCTTACCGTACAGCTGCATGTGTAGCCGCAGATGTAAAGCTCTAAGCACCGCCGCGCGAAACACATCAGCCCGAACCCTAGCGAGGCGATGCGCGGTCGTCCACGTCCGTGTCACGGTGAGGTCAGAATCCGTCAGATAAGTGCCGTGCCGGAAAGCTTGCTTGTTCCAACGCTTGGATTGGGCTGCGACACGGGAGACGAAAGTGCAGGTGTGCTCAGGGGAGTATTCGAGTGATCCGGCGCAGCAGACGGCGCAGCATACAGATCGCCCATGAGGGATTATCGTGATTTTGGTCTCATGATGAAAATCTGGTGGTGAGGAGTGGTGAGGCCACGAGGCATGACTTCATCTGAATATGCTGCCGTGTCCGGCTATTCCTGTCCGGCTAGTTGATCAGCAAACCTCATGTGCGGGCATTAACCTGGAATTCTCGACCTATCCGCTCGCTACCGAGGTCGATATCTGCAGTCCATATTGACCACGTTGTTATCCAGCAGACAGGGCAAAGCAATATGGCGTTTAGGCATCTGTAGGTACGATTATCAGGAACGACCTTTAAGCAAGCACAGCTTGCGTCCTGCGAAGATACCAAGCTTCAGTAGTCTGCGGTACCCTAAGCTTCCCCTCACCCAGGGAACAGCACGCGAGCGTGAAATCTGTCATAGTGAAGCGCCGAGCTTCTTTGTTGGTGTTGCTGATCGCGCCATTCGTCTGCGCGAGCTGCTCGACGCCCACCAGAAGGGCGACCCTGGTCGTCCGCTGATTACTCCAACTCGAATTTATCTGCGCACAGGCTGTGTCAGAAACGTTTTTTTGATTGTCACACAGGGGTCGTAAAAAGCACTGAATCGCCTGATACAGGCGTGTGTGCGCCAATGGGAACCCATATCGGGCATATTGCCTATCCATGAGTCTTGCAACGGCTGCCAGCAGCGGACGGAGCAGGATGCTGTCCGGGAGCGGTGAGACGTGGATGTTTGGTTGACATTCTGGCCGCGAATGAATCCGGTCGACTCCAACTTCCTGGCACGATCTGCTCAGGGGCTTGTTCACAAACAATTTGGTGCGCCGTTAGCGTAAACTCCGCGTGCGTCGTCCCGGCGCCGCGACGGGGTGTCGAAGAAGGAGTGTAAGGCTAGGCCGTGTGCGGAAGAAGTGCAGCGTAGTCTCCTGGGCGGATTCCTCGACGTTGGTCGCTGCTGCTGCGCTACCCTGGCCCCATCCTGTGCCCAGCACCGTGGTCGCATTATAAGGATGTCGTGCCCCCAAAGCGACCAGCTCGTCACACGCTTCACAGCCCTCGGACTTGTACCAGCACTAGATAAGGCTGACCTCACCATACCTGCAGCACTCTCACCATTACTTGTATACCGTCAGCGTTGAGCAAATACTGCTGCCTGCCTATCAAACCGTTGGTAAGCCAACCTTCACCAAGCCGCCAACACCCTTCGCCAAACAACCTTCCACCGGCTTCCGTCCTGGCACAGCGGCTTTAAGAGGATACTGTTTCACCCTCCAAATCACATTCTTCGCTCTCGGATCCGTCGCGCTCCTTCCACTTTCCCCGCTCCCGTCAAAGAACGCAAGGACGATCCTGAGGTCCCGCCTATCAGCATTCACGCCTTGGCACACGGCATTGTCACAACGACTATCTCCATATTACGACCGCTTTGCATTTATACTACTACACCCGCCCGCTGTGTAAGAGTCGTCGCATCAACTCAATCAATCTCCACCTACCCCGGAACCCGACCACTACCGCCGCCTAACATCATAGTGGCGACTAGCGTCTACCCCAGATTGCCACTCGCCTTTGTCTCGTGACAGCTCCACCTCGCCGACACCACGTCTTCCACCACGACGTCGCCCACTTATAAGACCCTGCTCCACGGCAGGAGCCCCCGCAAACGAACCTACCTCGATCTCACTTGAACATATCGTCACCATGTGCGTCGCCGAACTGTGCGTCACCGTCCTTCCATGCCAGCACCGCTGGTACCATCTGGTCCGCCCATGCAGCCCTTCTAGCAACCTCTCCACATGCGGGAAGAAGCTGGGCATCTCGGGCTGGGAAGTCAAGTGCGACTACTGCCCCTACTGCCAGGGTCACGTCTCTGAGTTTGAGTACCGACTCATCGGTGACGGCCCAGCTCCTTCAGTTGGCTCTCTCTCGGGCCTCGCCCGTGCCCACTCGACATCGTTGAATGCAGCCCGTCGCGACATCCGTCTCGATGAAGTCACACGATCAGACAGTGCCACTAGTGTTGGCAGCAAGAGCAGTTTGGTCACAGCTGCCTCAGAGAAGAACCGCGCCATGAACTCCCGTCTAGACGCCTACTTCTTCCCCAGTGCCGACTCACCAGTGTCTCCTTACCCAACAGCACGATCTGAGGATGGAGACGAGGTCAGCGCAGCGAGCCCCAGCGACACCTCGAGCGCCGACCATCACAGCCTGCGAAACGCCTCCATGTCTGGAGAGCCATATAAGGTCGACATGCTTTCACGTGTCCGCCGACGCACCAAGAAGTTTTCCGGAATTTTCAGATGAACAAAGTTTCTGCCCACGTCATTTTCGCCGCTGCACAGCCTCCACCCAGCGTGTGTCGCTTGATAGCGTCCAAACCACCAGATCCAGGGTCTAGACCACCGGCGCACTAAACTCCACCTCTCGGATTCGGTCCACATGAACATCGATCCGCGGCCCGACAAACGACCACGAGCGACATCTCAACTCACTTCACTTCTTCGCTGTATCTACCATTCCATCAACCGCCTAGTGCGCTTCTGCTTTACTTACTCTACTCTTTTTCTGGATACCCACTTCGCGCTTGCGCTGCAGCAATACCCGAAGGCCACCACAGTGCGTGCGCTTCTCACCTAGATCGTTGCGCTTTTCATCCGGTCCTCATTCGGCGTTGTACGGAAAAGACAGGGGAAAACGAGGGCAACCTTCGTCGTGCATGCTTGGCACGGAGCGCGGATGCGCGCGCGGGCATTGGCGTTGGGCTGCAACGTGGTATCGTTGCAAGCGCCGCGCACAGCGGAAAAGCACAGGGCGTGCTACGAATCTTCTTACAAACCGAATTGCACCGTAACTCGGGCCTTTTGCTCGAGCGAGCGAGCGGTGTGTGCGTCGCCATCTCGGTAGCAACATTAGGCTCTATGTTACAAATCAAATCAACCGTTTTGCAAAATCTTCACCACCATGTCTGTTCCTTCGTGGCTTTCGCGTCATCTTCTCCCGTTCTTCCATATTGACACATGCCTGTGATGCTCGACTTGGAAACACCTACTGGAAACACCCGCTTTGCCGAAAACTTAATCCGCTTATCTGTGCACTAGACTTATCTATTCTTCGCCAAGATATGCATGTGGACGTTTCCGCTCCGCCCGGTCGTTCACCGCCTGCCGTGCCTCCCGAGGTGCACGACCTTTGCTCGACTTTCGACAATCACGTGTCGGTCAGTTCACCTCGGATGCGGAGATGTTTCGGCGACACACGAGTCCTTGGGACAGCTAGGATAATCCAGGATGAGCTTTGCGCAAGCACATCAGCTCACTCTCTAAACCTAATTCACATCACACACTTAGCGTCGTTGTGGCACATTTTTCCCGTCCGCTACAACATCACTATCAACATACACCACCACCACTCCAGACGTCACAACAAGCCTTACCCAGCCCCCCAAGCCCCCGATCGCTGAGCTTGTTTTGTGTCTCACATACGCCGCGGTAGTACATTTGATTAACGCCCACGTTACCCTGCGCGCCATGCAATATCGGGGACCGTGCGAGCGGTAACCATGGGACACGGCGTACGCGTCAGCAGGTATGATGCTACGCTGTGACTGTGAGGTGAGACGAATACATTGGAAGTTCAGGTGTGCTGAGTTTGGGTGGGTTTGAGGGGGTTTCGATCGACGGAGAGATGATCGTCGGTGGGTGGATAGGTGTGGAGTGATGATGATGCTGGCCCAGGAGTTTGGTAGACTAGGGAAGTTCCGCATATGTGATGATCGAGGTGTGGAATAGATGATATTGTGCGATGTGGGACAGCGAGGGTGGGATGGGAATAAGGATCGTCAAGCTTCACTGAAATGATGTTGGAAAGCTTGTCTTGTACTCCCTGATCAACACACAGCGTTGTACATACATCGTGTACATACCTACCAAAGCAGGTAGATACACATTCCCTTGATGCACGATGATGCTAGAAAATGGCTTGCGTACCATGGAGCAAAACCTGCATACCACCTACAAAGCAAGCATTGATGTCAGCAGTGTGCGAGTAAATCCAGCTGAACAGCAGCGCACATAGATCTACACGTCCGTCACACAATCAATATCACACAGTATCACACAAACACGAGCACAACACACATCCATCCATCCATCCACCTCCCCTCCATCCGGACCCATCCCGTTCCTTTCATCCCTTCATCCCTAGTGACGTGTCCCCGCACAAGCATTCCAAGACTCCATTTCCCCACGCCATGTGACACAACACCACACACAAGCATTCTCAAGTACGTAGGACAACAACGCAACAAGCACTTGCCGCGCGGATCAAGCTCCTGCACGCAAAGCTTGATCGACACGCATGGTTCCGAGGGTGTGGGAATCGATAGTCTTGAATGAAGTGGAGAAACATCGGCGATGAGATGGGAAGGAAAGGGAAGTGCCGAGGGGAGCGGATCTGCGTGACGCATGACTGAGGATGAGAATACTAGGTAGTATGGTGCCATATATGTTGTGTATATGCAGTATTCCGTACATGCCCAAAGCCCCACTAGATCTATTCCTTCCCCTAAATATCCGTTTCATTTCCATGGTATTTCCCCCTTCCCAAAAACGCCAGATGCCATGCAACTACTCCCTCTCTCGCAAAAGCAAAACTAAATATATATGCACACATACCTACTCCTCACCTCACTTCTTTGCCTTGCCCCCCTGATAACTAATATCGTACTGAAAAAAGCTATCCCAAAGCGTACCCTTCCTCTGCGTAGGCAACTGTCTCCGCGGACTATCGCCAACTCTGCTCTTCACAGGCGAGTTGCTAGCAGAGCGTAACAGCGCGCTGGCAGATGAGCCCGGCATGAGTGGTTTCTGCGGCGTGTGTTGGCGGACGGGAGGATATGGACGCTGAGCCTGAGCCTATCGTAGCATTAGCGATGGTGTATGGGGGTAACGTAGTGGGAAGCCTAGATTTACAATGATCAAGGTCCCCAGAGTAAGTCCTTGCGTACGTTGAGTGCTTCCTGGTCCTCCGCTGGTTGGCTCACGCCGTTGGCGCTCGTTTCTGTTTCGCGGAGGTGGCTGGGGCCGTGGGTGCCTGCTGGGCTGGCGCCTCGTGTTGCGGCGTTGGAGTTGGGGTTTGAGTCGGCGTGTTCGCCGGGTGAGAGTGCTTCTGCTGAGGGGCGTGAGCCGACGACGGGGATGCTTTTCTTGCTGGTGCCGCTGCTGCGACGGCTGTCGAGTGACTTGCCGAGTTGGGTTGCTGGATCTACGGACTTTTTCTTGACTTGGACGCCTTGGCCGGTTTCGAGGCTGCTTTTGACGGTTACAGCGCCTTTGATGCCGGGTGTGCCTGGGGCCATGGGTTTCTCTTCTGTCGCTTCGATCAAGTACCAACGTAGACCGTCGGAGAGTTCGAATGGATTATCATCCTCGAAAGACAAAGCGTTGCTCGATGCAATGGACCTTGCGTCAAGAGAACCTCTTTGGCCCGCATCGACAGCCTTGGATAGGTCCACGATGCGCTCCTCGATTTTCGAGATCCGTGCGACGAGCCACTCCTTGCCCTGCAAGCGATGCGAGTCTTGCTCGCGCAGGAAGAAGTGCGGTGCGCCAACGTTGAACGCAGCCCATGGGCGGGTCGCGTTGTTGCGAGTAGGCAAAAAGAGCGCAAGATCGCCTTCTTTAAAAGCGCGGTATGCGATCTTGTCGTGGCCATCAGCTTGAAAGCCTCGTGCTTTCTCTCGGTAAGCGCGGGCTTCCTTCTGCCACTTGCGCGCAGTGTACTCCATATCTCGTATACGCTTCGCGACCGCGTCACTGAACGTGTCGAGATTGAACATGTCCAGCTTGTCAGTCAGCTCTTGATACCGCTTTTCTTCCTCTTCTGGTGTGGCTGACTCGGTCCACTGTAGGAATGACAGGTCACCAATGTCATCCAGGAAGCGCTTCAGCGGAGTCGGCGAAGGTGTCGTGGTGCTTCGACTCAGTCCGCCGTTCGTCTCCAACATCATGGTACTATTTCCAAGCCTGGAAGCTCGTTGTAGAACCATTTCGCCATTCTCATGAGTGATGACAAAGCCAAGTGCTTCAAGGAGGCGCACAAGACGCTCATGCTGTGTATATAGACGTTGACTGAGTTCTCGTGCGCGGATCAAGCGCTGGGAGGTACGGGAAGAATCAAATTCTTCGTACTTCAGCACCTTCTTCTCGAGGCGCATAAGTTCGATGTCCAGGCCGTTGATATGGGAGTTCTTCTCGGCTAGCTCAACCTTGAGTTGCCCAACCTTCGCCTCTTCGTCTTCAGCGCGCTTTCGTAGAGCCTCAGACCCAGTTTCGCCTTCAGCAAACTTGGCGCGGAGGTCATGAAGGTGTGCGCGTTCGTCCTCGAGCTCAGTGTTGACTGAATCAACCCTGGCTTTCTCTGTAACTAGCTGCTCACGGATAGAGGCAATATCCTTCTCGTGCTGCTCAAGCTGAGATTTGAATTCAGTTTCACGCTCGTGAGCATGTGTGCGAGTGTTTTCGTTTTCAGACTTTGCCATTGCAACCGCTTGCTTAAGCTCCTTTTGATGCTCAAACGAGCGCGCCGCTAGGTCCACGAGCTGGGTCATCAGTTCCGGCAGCTCTTTTGGTGCATTGTTGCCAGGTGATAATTGAGTGAATGCGGCGCTAAGCATCTCAGCATGCTGAGTTTGATTTCTCGCTCGCTCTTCGAGATCTGCCTGTAGAGACGCAATGCGTGCATCAGCATCCTTACTGTGGTCGGATGCTTCTTCGCGCGCTCGTTCCAGTTCGGATACAAGCTCTTGCACGCGTGCATCCACGCCTGTGCGCTCGTGGTCTCTGCTACCGAGCACGCGATCAAGCTCATCTTCGGCCTCCTCGATCTTGGTTTTGTAAGCTTGGATATCTTCTTCGAGCGACCTTCGCTCATCCGCAAACTCCCGCTGCTGAGCCTTCATGTTCTCCATAATGTTGTTCTTGGTCGACATGGCTTCTTCGAAACGGCGTTGAGATTCCGCGTCCTCGTCTCTCCGCGCCTGGGCCTCTCGTTCAAGATTGGCACGAGCCTCCTTCTCAGCTGCAAGTTCCTGCTCGAGGCGGAACACACGTCGCTTGTCTTCTTGACCCTGATTTGTGGAGAACCGTCGAGAAGAAATTGAGGACCTCCGCGAATGCTCTTCATAAGGCTTAGGTGATGCTGCTTCGATCGTTGGGGTACCTGGGTCGCCAGGACTAGGGAGACCAAAGGAGGGAGGTGGTCCGCCTATTGAGAGTCTGCTAGACTGACTTTGACGGTGAAGAAGATCCTCAAGCCTTCGAACTCGGCTTTTCGATCCTTTGAGCTCGTCTTCTAATTTCACATTTGCCTCCTTGAGCACGCGCACATCATCGTCGCCTCGGACCATGAGTGCCGACCCCTTGCCGAAGGCTGGCTCATGCACGCTGCCCATCTTGAAGTTCTTCGCACGTTTGAGTTGTTGTTTGGTAGGTCGGTCTAGGTCTTTAATGGCCTGTCCAAGAGCTTCGGCGTCCGAGTTTTGTGAGTCTAGCCCCTGCAGGATCTGAAGATACTCTTGAAGATCCTCGCGAGTCACGGAGGGCCAAATGTTCCTTTCCGGTTGGACATTCATCTCGAATCCGACGATTCCACCCTGAATCGCCTCTAGGTTGACAATTTCTGCAATAGGCTTTAGCCACTTCTTCCGTCTCCGCTCTTCCTCCTCTTGAAATGTTGCCATTTCTTCGGCGAGAGACGAAGTGTCCTTTTGTAGCCGGTCCGTCCATTCTCGTCTTCGTACAGCTTCCACGAGAAGACTACCATATATGAAGGGCAGGCGGCCGACGAGCGAGATCAGTTCGAACGCAGTGATGCCTTCCTGTGGTATGCTGACCGCGTCAAGCTCAGCATTCAGACTCGCGATGACTGCTTCGATGCTGCTAATGCCTTGCATACTTTCCACGGCGTTTATGATAGCAAAGTTTTTCTGCTCCACAGATCTCCGCACCAAGTCACTCATCTCGACGCTATACTCTTTGATCGCAGGTAGGAAGTTTCGGGTATGTAATAGAGCCATCTTTGAGACTTGCGCAACCGACTTCGAGCTCGCTTCAAGTCCCATAACATGCTCAAAGTCTGACTCGACTTTCTTTGCCACTGCATCGATCTCGTTGTATAGGCGCACGGGTTCTTCGGAATCGTCTATCAGCGAGCGGCTCTGGCTCTGACCAACTGCGCTCATAAGCTCATGGTACTCTGCGCCAATCTTGTCTAGTTGTGTGTTCATTTCTGCCAGGCGCTTGCTGAACGACTCTCTAACCCGCTTACTGGTGCCAGTAGCTTTCTTGATTGTCTCGACGTCCAGAAATTCTTGTAGGGATACCGTCCGATTTGGGGCATTTTTGCGAGCGCTCTGTGACGCTTGTGAGGAGCGTAGTTCCTCTGCCAGAAAACGTGCAAACTCGGATTTCGCTGGTATGCCGCCCAGCTGGCTGAAATCTGCATCCAGTCCTTGGAGATTGTCTGCGGCTTCCTTCTCGACCCCATCAAACCACTTTTTGGCTTCTTGGCACTTTTGCTCCAGTCCTCGAATATGCGAATCGTGGTTCCCAACTGCAACCTGGGTGCCCTTTTCTATTGTGGCTTGCTCGGCGAAGTATTTCGAGGCGATGCGGGACATGGAGTGCGACTTCTCGAGGACGTTGAAGGCCCAGTCGCGGCGGGCCTGGAATAGCGTCTGCCATGCGCGCAGGTCTGTATTGTTCGAGAGGGTGTTTGGTGGGTCATCGGGTGTGAAGGCATCTGGTAGTGGTGTGGACGATATGGCTGCCTGGGGGTTGTTCGACAACTCGCGGCTATAGACAAAGATCTCTTTCTACGGACAAGAAACATTAGCTAGTGTTATGGTCTGTAGAGACAGGCTTCATACTTCTGTAAGTAGTGCCTGCAGCTTCACGTGTTTGCCGCCCGGTGTCAGCAATATCTGTGACTCGGGCGCTATCTCAGAGGCCCTCGAGATCCATTGCTTGAGCGCATCGACGGAGCTGAAGGCGACAGGGTCAGCGTCGAGGCGCTGGCCCGTATGAGCCACAGCAATCTGCAGCGACATGCGGACTTGGCCTCGCGCGCTTGGGGAAGCGTTGCGACTCTGGGGTGAGATGTGGGAGGACTTATACCCCAGTGTGAGCATTAGGTACAAAGTTCTGCCAAGGCGCCTTTGACGCAGGGATCTGCGCACGAGCCTTGCGTAAGTGCATCATGATGGACGGTCGCAGTCAGCTGCATTACTCTTATCAGTCGTGCATTGCTATTTTCAACGCCTTGCGATCAACATGGCGACCAAGGGCGATGTGGAAATGGCCGACGCGGCAACTAAGCTGCATGATCCAAACGACTATGCCGACTTGCTTCAAACGAACCACAGCGACGCGTTCGCGTTTTCCGAAGCCGAGAAGCTAGCCCTACAACTCTACGACCAACTGCGCGAACTTGAACTACAGCTGAGCCTGCTGAGGGCACAACAGTCATGTATTACTAGACACTACTCTGCTCACATGGGGTACTAATTTGTTTGTAGCACACGTGTCTGATCTCTCTGAACTTTCAGATGACGAGCTACAAGTGCAGCTGACCATTGCCCAACGCGAGGCTCTGGAAGCCAAGGCAGAATATGAGATCCGCAACAGCATCACCCACAACGTTTTGGTCATGGACCCTGTGCTGAAAGCTGTCCATGGAGGGGAGCGCACTGGATATGCTGAGAAGTATTTACACTGCCCTTCATGCTTGATATTTGGCTAATCAGTGTAAGGCGCATCCTGCCCATGATCACAGAAATGGATACCGTGTCGATGGTGCATGGCTCGTTGACGTCCAAGCTGTTAACTACTCAGCGAGCCGTCAGTGCATCCACGCAGGCGAACATCATCGCGAACCGCAACAATCGCGAGCTGTCCGCCACAATGCTCGCTCTGGCAGAAGAGATGAAGGCGCAATCTGCAAAGGACATCGAAGACCCTCGGTTGCGCGACCAAGTAAGGGCAGTGGAGAAGGAACTGAGCCTCTCGAGACGGAGGATGAAGACATTGAAAGGCATCCTCTCGGCGATGATTGTTGGCAGTGGCATCAACTGGGCGGCGGATGAGGGTCTGACCGAACTCGTCATGGACGACGAGGAGGATGGATGAATAAGTTGTTGTAGAAAGGAGTATGACCAAAGCAACCAAAATCAACCACAGATGAGCAGAACAGTACTTCTTAGTAGTCCTCAAGGGACTATGCCAAAGCCAACGGCAGCCCGGAAATCTCTTGAGAGACTCCAGGACTACCTAAGACGAGGAGGGAATGATATCCATATCGTCGAGTCGCTGTTGTTCTTTTCCTGCCACATGATAGTCGCTCCAGTTCTTACCTTCAATCCACCTCAAAGCAACATATTCAATCCACCTTCCCATGCTCTTCACAAAATTTCTTCTTTGGTCGCGTGCTTTCATCTCGCCTTGGTGTTGCCTAAGTCTTTCTGCCCTGGCTCAAGGGGAATACAGTCTGAATACGAGATCGCAGTGCATAGCTTCACGATGCTTGATAGCGGAAGAAGAAAAATTGATTTATGCTGTTTTTACGACGGCGATGTCTGGGTCCCGAGAATGAAAGCTAAAATCTCGTCAGGTATATCTGCACCGCTGGTGTTGCCGTGGGCAGAGGTCTCCCATCCGTAGACATACCTGTCACGTCGTGCATCCATCATGGCGCTACCTGTGTTGCGCCGATCTAGACGTTGTGGTACTGCACTCGTCATTGTTGACGGCAGTGGTTGCCTGAGCGATGGCTCTCGGCGCATTTGTAATCCCGACTCTGTATGCTGCCTGCGTATTCACGGTCCTGGATATCAACGACGGGCGTACATCATGCTTTCAGATAAATGGTGAACTCGTGGTTAGTTGGGCATCATCTGCGCTTGAAGTGTGTCGCACGTTGTCTGAGCGTCATGGAAAGTCGCCTGCCTGTCGTGCGTGCCGTGGGCGCATCAAGGGTAGCTGCACCGTGCCTTGCGACGTTCGTACTATCAAGTCTGATCCGCGATTGAAGCACCGGTTCCCAACAATGTGCGTGTGTCTGTGTCTGTCACAAATCACCGAGGCGACTACGTTTGGCGGCTGCTGCAGATATGTACTCTCTGCCTTATTCGGTTTGGCCTTCAGCGAGGAAGCTCCGTCGCCGGAAGCGGCTTCGTTGACCGCTCCCATCACACGGGTTGCGCGGCGCTGGGGGAATATGAAAGGCGCAAGAAAGACTTCTGCACGGTGCGCAATAGGCTGCTTCGGACCATGCACCGGGCAGCTTCGAGAACATCAGAGATGGGGCCCACCCCCTCCAGCAGCGCGGTGCGCAACCGGCGGATGGATGATGCTGGCGGAAGCAACATCAGCCAGCCGCTGCGGTATTAAGATAACGTCAAAGAGCCGACCTGTGTACAGCCAACGAATGATGTAGCAGTGTCTACTGCGTGCAATCTAACCATCTGAAACGGGCCAGACAGGAATGAAGGGCAAGCAGCGCCTCGCGTCCGTGATGCGCCCCAAGTGTGCTCCCGAGGGGGGGCAGAGAAGCGGGCAGAGCAGCAAGCAGCACCGTGAAGGCCAGGCAGACAATGCGACATCCAGACCGTGCAGCGAGAGCGCGGTGTTAGCAGCGGCCAGTTAGACAGTATGAACGGTGCGAATCATGGTGTCCTTTATTGCGGTGTCAAGGGAGGGGGCAGCCATGGTGCGAGAGAAAGAGGGGCTTTGGCCGGGAGCGAGTGCGTCAAAACAAGTCTGGCTCTTGGAGGGCTTATGTCAGCCGTGCCTAACAAGAAGGGTCGACTTGCGTTGCCCGTCCCTCTCATACTGCGCTCGCCCACCAGAACCTCCCATACAGCGACTCACCATACAAACTCCACCCAAATTTCAAAGTCGTAAGTCCTCGGCTGCATACCACAGAGTCGCGTCACCGCGCACTATCCGTCAACACCACCACCCTTTTTTGCACGCTTTTTCCCGCCCCGATTCGCGCAACGAGCTCATTCTGCGACTCCATTGCTGCATCTTTTGCGCGTCATCGCGTTCTTGTTCGCGTTCATCACGCCGCCGTCAACTGCTCCAAGGCGCATACTGACCGCAAAATAGGCCTCCATCAACCACTTGATCTTTTTCGATTTTCACAACTTCTGTAAGTTCTGCAGCTTCTCTTGCCGCCAAATCGCGCGTCGACGCGTCCTAGCGTGGTGTTTTGCGACCGCGTCACTGCACGCGCATAGCAAAGCTCCCACGCACCACCGCCTATCACTCACCCACTGCACGTCATTCCCAGCACGCTCCCCTAAACAAACACACTGTGCTATTAAATCTCCACTGATCTCACCCTCACCCTCTACCTCACAATCTCTCGGCTCAACATCCCGACTCAACCATCATCTAACCATCAATCCCAAGTTTACACCACACAACAACATCATGCCTAAGGAGAAGGTAACGCGCGGCAAGGGCAAGGCCACCAAGGCCGACAGCGGCAAGAAGAAGAAGGGTAAGATGTCACGTGTGCTCACCTTCAAGCTCGACACTGACCCTTGCAGACCCCAACGCGCCTAAGCGTGGTCTGTCCGCGTACATGTTTTTCGCCAACGAGCAGCGCGAGAAGGTTCGCGAGGACAACCCCGGTATCAAGTTCGGTGAGTCCATGTCCAGGTCATCCATCACAATCTCCGTTTCTAACCTCCTCCAGGCGAGGTCGGCAAGCTTCTCGGCGAGAAGTGGAAGGCACTCAACGAGAAGCAGCGCGCCCCATACGACGCAAAGGCTGCTACCGACAAGAAGCGCTACGAGGAAGAGAAGGCCGCCTACCTAGTAAGACTCCCACCCATCTGTTGCCGTCACCCGCTAACTGGCCGAAGAAGGCTGGAGATGACGAGGAGGAGGAAGAGTCCGAGTAGACAGGCATCTCACCCTGTCTTCTTGTCCTCTCTCCAGCGTCGGCGGGCATGGTGTCGCCCTAGCCCGGTCACCACTGGGCAGATCGGTTTCTCTATGTCAACCTGTGATTTTTAACGGAATGGGACATCTTCGAACGGCGGAGCGAAATACCTGTGCTTTGTCATTCTCAGAGGGGACGGCCGCAGTCCACACGGCGGACATGACTTTAGCAGTTCATGATGTTTGGCGTCCTCGACTCGGACGCGTGTAGGCATCACGAAGCTCATGACCACAAGTCCATGTACACTAGTCAGTTTGCGGTATGAAAATGCTTTGCTACTATCGGTGTGTTCGTTGGTGAGGTGATGTTTGTGTGAGGTGGTTGTCGGCGTAGCGCTGGACATGCTCGGTGTATCTCGCATCCTTAAGTGATGATGTCTTGCATGATGCCACTACAACTCGAGCATTTCTTACACCATCCTATACAATCCAATGACCTGATTCTACCGTCTTGTCCCTCACTTTATGCCCCCCTGCCCATTTGAATAAACCCCGAACTCACCACCGCGGCAACCCGCATACACAAACGCACCTTCCTGTCCCTGTTCCGAAGTCCTTCCCTTATCCGTCCAGCACAACAAACACCGCCCTTACCACATATCCACATATTCACACAACCAAATAACCGCCTCTCTATCTTGCTCTCTGCTCTTTGAAGTCAACGTTGCATATATATCAAATACCCCACTCTCTCCCCCATCAACAGCAGATCAAGTGACCATAGTGCAGTGGTTAGCATTCCGCCTTCCCAACTCGGGAAAGAGGCGGAGACGCGTGTTCGAATCCCGCTGGTTGCATCTGCTTTTCTTTTTGCTGCTCTCGTTGGGACTTGGATGGTGGGTAATTTGTGTGTGGGGTTTGGTGTTTGAGAGGTTGCAGGACGTGAATGGCAGTGGGTACCTGACATTGGCCTTTTGTTCTCTTTAGATGTGTAGTATCTGGTAAGAAAATTGGTAGGGATTAATGGTGGGTGATGGTGGGTGCTGATGGGGTGGAGATGTGTTTTGCTGGGAACGTTGAAAAGGGGGACTTTGAGGCTGTGAGACATGGGATGGATTGCAGGTGTAAATTGAGAACATTATTTGCACGACATTGTGCAATACCTTTATTCCTGAGATGTGAAGCGAGACTGTTGAGGTCTATTTGGGCAAGGATGGGTATATCTTCTCCCTTAGAGCCGAAGATGCATAAGTATGCCATGCACGCAGCAATAACTGAGCCTACGAAGAAGCTCCAAGCACGGCCAGACCTCACAGTCACAGACTCTAATGGACCGCATCCTTACTATAGCTACTCGCTCCACCCAGCGCATATGTTCCAATATTCGTTACCAGCTCTCATTCTCTCTGCAGCACGACCATCAAGCCCATCATCCCCAGCATGACTTGCTTCAGCCATGGATGTTCGCTCAGCAGGATTGTAACGTAGCCGACGAATGGGATGAAGCCGAGAACGCTACCGATGACGTCTTCCTTGCGGTTTAGGAAGGATTGGTTGATCGCATAGAGCTCGGTGTCGTCTGCCATGTTGTTGTCACCTTTGGTGAGCAGGCGCAGGGGTGTTTTGCTGCAGCCGTATTAGCGAGTGACCATCAGTAAGGGTACTCTGCCCTTTTGTTGCGCGGTTCGTGTATAGCCTCTCAACCACATACAGAGCCACTCTTAGATTTGTATGACAAGTAGAGGTAAACTCACCCTCCACCATATCTCCGCACCACGCGATGAACAATCGGGATATCCTTGCCCTTGACATTGTATACCACAATCTCGCCCACTTGTGTGTCCATCCCTCTGTTCCACAAAAACAGCAGGTCTCCTCTTTGGAACGCGGGTTCCATGGACCCTGACAGTACGACGACGATGGGTGATGGTGAGTCTGCTACGACTGAGATCCCTTTCCAGAGCATGAAGGCGGTTGAGAGGACGAGCGCAAAGTTGAGAACTTGGGCGGCTAGTTGCCGTGGCTGCATGCCTGAGAGCCCGAGCATGGCTGAGGTTGTGTGTGGGTAGACGGTGTGGGTGGTGAGTCGCGAATTCGGGGGTTTGCGCGATTGTAGGGTGCAGACGAGGAGATTAGAGTATTCGAGTAACGTTTGGATGTGCGGTTCACGAGTTCTCGCCGCGGGTTTATGGGGCTGGTGTGTATCGTGGAATCGTGGTGGTGAGCTTGATGCCAGATGTCCTTCGATTCGTCAAATGGTTCGCGCCTGCCGCTTATGTAAACCACCGAGCTCAACTCCGCATCTGCGCATCTTGTGCAACACGTCACGTATTCATCGAGTTAATGGTATCATGAAATGAATCATCTGATGCGTGGTGTTGCATCAGCGTCATGGCAGCACCGCTCAAGTCACATCATGTTCTCTCACCTGGCCTGGCCGTGGACACCACCACCTTCACCTCCACATGGCGCTAACCCATGCCTCTTGGAGAGGATATATTTAGCTTTGTCTCCAAGCTCATGATAACACTTTCTACTCAACATCATCTCTCCTCTTCTAATCTTCAGCAACCTCCATTTTGAACCTCGACATACCCTCATAACCTCTACAGCCTATTGAGCATTCTCCTCTGACCAGGTCTTGCGCACCTCAGGCGCCAGACAATTCCATCCAGTGGCTTCACCAGAATTCTCATCCGCCATTGATCGTCAAGGCTAGACAGCGGGAGGTGAGTTGTTACAACTCCTTGGCCTCACACCGGCAACCCTACCCTGGAGCACGGCTTGTCAGCCAGACCTCAGTGACGGCAGCTCGACTCTCACCCATTCTCAATGAAACCTATCTCTACACCGTTTGATACAACATCCAACAACTCTACGCCGCTCCGCCACAATCCGCATACACCAAGTCAGCATCCTTCACGAAGCAGCCTCTGCAAGAACCTGTAGAGAATCCATCTCCAGGGCAGACAATCATGTCTCGAACCGGCCTCGGATCGTATGTTCTCTACAAAGAACCTGGCCCTGATCAGGTGCCGGTCCCCGGTTTTGTATATGACGATAGTCATGCGCCACTTAACATCCAGAGAAGTCGGCCTACGGCATACATGACACTCGTCCTTCTCTTGACAGAGCCGTATAGATTGTGAGTGTATCAAAAATTACGAACTTTAGTTCACCGCTAATCGCAATAGTTGCTGGGCCACAGCGATCCAGCTATCTACTTTTGTTCCCGTGGATGATGCAAACCTGCTCACGCATTCCAGAGACCTGCTTCAGGCCTACAAGATCGTTGCGTTCATGATGGAAGCTGGTGTAGGTCTTGAACACTGGCAAGAAGAGGTGGAAACCCAATTTGGCAACGACACGCTCCCTGACCCCGAGACCGAAGATATATGGGAAGATGAAGAGGAATTAGATGAAGAGCTTCGTCAGGCCATGCGTGTTAGTCTCCGTGACCACCATGAAGCTACATCGCATAGTCTCTCTACCCCATCCTATTCACCAATTGAAAGACACAGACGAAGAAGCTCCACGGTGACGCTGGAAGAGGATGGCCATGCCACGGTCCACGTCCGGCCTCGAGCTCAAAACGACTTCCATTCGACTCCCAAGAGATCTCGACCATCCCGAGTCTCATCTCCAACCTGTGTCGACGATAATCAGCCTGTACGAAAGCGCCGAAAGTGGTCAAGTCCATCCCCGGAACACAATGACTGTCAATCAGTAGAACAGGAGAATCGACCCCGGGCAAAGCGTTCGGCTGGCCAAGTTTCAACAAGTCTGAGGCTTGACGATCAAAATTCGGATCTAGATACTGATGTTGTGGAGGGCGAGCTGTACGTCTATCAATTGCTTCCGCAACGTTCAAAACTAACAATTCACAGGTCAGAAAGCAAGGAATTTGTCCAAGTACTCGTTGGCCGGCATGGCGAGATGCGCACCTTCCTGAAGAAAGACCTTTGGAATCGTCCGTATTTCCGAGATGCAAGGACAGGAATAATGTACTTCTTCTTGACTGAGGAAGGCATTTGGCAACTACGACATCCCCAGCTGATTAACATCAATATTGACGACTTTCAATTCGTTGCCGAGTTTCTGACAGATGAGGCCTTCGGTATCCGGTACCCAGAAGACCAGGAACAGAACAAAGAAGCTGTTGCACAATGTGTGTCTGCTTGGGAGGCAGCTGAGAAGCTAGGTCTTGACGACATGCTCGCCCATATCGCCAAGAAGGTACACTTCCTCCAATGGGACAACGCCGACGTCTTGACCTGGGCGATCACACTATACAGAACCTCGGGCCTTGTTTTGGAGGTCCACCAGGAATTGAAGGATTGGGTCGCGGGATTCCTAGCACATCACTACTGGGCTTATATCAAGGACGACACGATAGGTGATATCTTTCGCAAGCGTCTTCGGGTGCTTCCAGAACTGGAGAAGGATGTTACTGTCAAGAGAGCCGAGCTCTTGACTACAGGAGCTAAGTTTGATGAGGAAGAGGAGAGCGACGAGGATGCTATGGTAGATGGTGATGACTTGTAGTCAGTCTTCTGATGTAGGACAGGTTGGGGCCGAGGACGTTTGGAGATGCTGTCTGCGAAATGCCCAGAACGTGAGCCTGCGACTATGGGAAAACATCGGTTTGCGCACGGTTGATGTTCAACCGAGAGGATTCCTACCTCCGTTCACTCTAATGCCTTTGGTTCTTTTTGCACGTTGCTGCGGTACCTATGCGTTGCTTCGATGCCTCAATTGAGTGTTCTGCGACTACGGTTTATCTGTTACACGAGTTACACACATCCCTATGCTACCACAACCCCAAATCCTTCAACTGCGAAACCCTCTGCGTTGGCTCAATAACATCGTTGCTATCCATCGTATTCGTCCTCGACGCACCACTTCCGCTATCACGGAATGTCGGAAACACAGATGCGTCGTGATCTGCACTCGCATCCCATCCTAGCGTCTCTTCCTTATCGTAGTCCAGTGGTGCCCATGCGGAGTCCTCTTCTTCTTCGCGCTGTCGTGCTTCTGATGGGTCTGGGACGAACAGACTCTCAGGGTCTTGCTGGGCTTGCTGGCTTTGCGTGGGTGGTCGTGATCCCGGGTGACGTAGGCGGCCTGCGCGGTCGCGACGAGATGCGGCTTCGGTGGGTGGCGGCATTCCAGAGCGCATGCTCCGTGTGTCGGTGCGCTCTGTGGCTGCTGACGGCGCGCGTGAGGTTTGTTGGCTGTTGAGCGCCTGTGGCGCAGGTGTTGGGGTTGTTGGGGCGGCGGTGTAGTCGCCAGATGTCATGAGTGTGAACTCGCAAACGAGTCCGTCGCATCCGTAGCTGAATTGCAGCGGTCGTGTTGGCTGCGAGTAGTATGCCTTGAGACTCGTTTTGAGCGTGTCGGCGTGGATGACAATGGCTTTGAAGTCCTTGACGCTGATGATGATGTGTAGCCCTGGTTGCACGTCGAAGTCTTCGAAGTCGGATGTGTTGACTGCGACTGCTGTGACGAGTGGATGCTTGAGGATCTCTTTGCCATTTGTGATCTTCTCGGTGTAGCTCTTGAAGACACATCGCCCCTCTTCTCCTGCGAAAATGTCTAGCATCTCCGTCTTGGTGCCAAAGTACTCAATGTATTCTTTGACCGCGCCTGAATGCAGGCTCCACCTGTTCTTTGCGACGTTGCGATCGAAAAGAGCGTGCATAACATCGACAGCTTCGTACGTGAGCTTGTAGGTCTTGATGACACCCTGGTTGCACACCATCTTCACGATAAAACGGCATTGCGCCTCGTTCTCCCGCTCCTGCACACTGACTTCGCAGCGATCGATGGCACCATCTCGTCCTAGTGGATCATATAGTCGTCCCTTGAAGACGGAAAGCAGAGCTTTGGTGTACATGCTGCACGTGAAGCGACCATCCGGTCCACCGTGGCTCGGTATGCACTCATAGCTGCTGAAAAACTGTTTGCCATCGAGACTCACAGCGGCATATGCAGACTTTGATGAGTTGAGTCCGGTTAATGTGAACTGAGAAAGAACCATAAGAAAGTGCCTTCAAATCAGGAGGCGCTGACCTACTCTTTCTCGACGCGCTTCGATAGCTACGGTGTCATTGAATTTGCCAAGACAGATGAGAACGTCGTGGATCTTCGACGCTGATTCAGGCGTGAGGGTGAAATTGAGCACCACCATTTTCAGGTCTCTAGGCTCGTTGCATGGTGGTGTGGTGGACAGTTTGGCGGTGTTCGTGAGGGTGGACGGATGCGGAAAGAACGCCCCACTAGCGCGTTCGGCGCGTCGACGTCATGCAGGGTGTCTTCTTCAAGAGATGCACATAGCCATATTGATAATAATAATCAAAACAAGATGGCACAGCCCGTCTTACCAGATGACATCCTTCATCTGCTCTGCGAGGAACTCGCGAATCAGAAGCAGTTCGACACTCTTTTCCACTGCGCGTGCGCGAGTCGGGCACTTGCAGTACCTGCGGTGACCCACCTGTACCGGTATATTACATTCGTCTCGTGTCGACTTACGATCTATCTGTTCACTAATCACTCCTAGATCCCACCATCAAGCATCAGTGCGTGACGGCGAGGATGATTTATATGGTCTGTCACCTGCTACTAAGCTCCTGACGATTCAACGATGGTCTATCTTGTGGCGATCTATCATCGCGTCTGCCCTCGATGCTTCTCTTTTTCCATATTGCCGATACATCAAAACCCTCGACTTTCGTGATCTCGGAAATCTACTTGACGAGGATCAATTCAGAAATAAAGTCTTCAAGTATGCTGTTGTTTGACATTGCCGGCGGTGGCTGTGACTGATGATTTCAATAGGCAATTCTTCGCTGGCCCTTTGAAGCAGTTTGAGAAGACCGAAACATTTGTCAGCTTCAAGGGCAAGAAAGGCACAAAACTCAAGAATGCCGCAATCATTGACGCTATTGGGGAAGGTAAGATCGAACTGTCTTAACATTCCCACTAACTTCAGGCTTACCTTTCGCAGCCGTAACCCAACACACGCCCATGCTGGAGCTCATAAGTGGCGAATGTCAGTCCGCCATACTATCAGCTTAGTGTCTCCTACTAACGAGTCGTAGTGTCATCGGACGCACTAGTCCGCTGGACTCCCCGACTTCCTCGTTTACAAACCTTGGAAATTTATGACGGTGGACCACTTGAAGACGAGCAGGTACATGCTGCAATTTGCGAGCACTGCCCACAGTTCAATACATTGATGATCTACACCTGGAAATCGGAGAACAGCGACCAGAAACTCGCAGCGTTCCTGGGAGCATTGCGGCCAAATTCCTTAAAGCAACTACACATCCTCAACGATATCGAGGCAGGTGCTGAAAGCTTCCTTGCCTTAAACCAACACGGCGAATCGCTTGAAGACCTTTGGATTTGCATATCGACCGAATCGGCGCCATTCCTATCCTTACTCCAAGGATGCACAGCCCTCAAGCATTTACGGATTGAAGACCATCACGGACAAATCAACCTCGAAGGAACTCAAAACGACGTATTTTTGGAAGTAGTGGCTTGGCTGAAAAAGTGCACAAACCTTCAACAACTCGTGTTCCCCAACTTCCAGTCAGGAGCGGCTATAGCCACGTCCGTCATGTTGGAGCACGACGTACGCCTGACCCACCTGGAATTGGCTAATTACATACTCAAGGACCGTACGTAATATCTGTTTCCGCATCAAATGTAAAACAAACACTGACTTCTTACACCTGCGTTTAGACAGGACGTTCCATCAAGCACTTGTGCACCAACAATCTTCTCTCAAATACTTGTCACTGAGCGGCGACACTGATGAGATGTTCAGAGATGATCTCGATATTCTCGTCGACTCATTAAAGCAATTGACGCAATTGCGAGAGCTCGAGCTCAGACTGCCCGAGATCTTCCGCGATGAGCATTTTATTGTCATTGTTCGTAACCTAACGCTCCTTGAAGATCTCTACGTAAATGGATTAGAGCTCAACGATGTTGTCCTCGGGAGTATTGCGGCTCTTGCAAACTTGCGAAATATCACAATCTCGGGCATCTCCAAGTTCACGGTGGACGGATTGCTCGACTTTGTCTCGCACCTAGGTCCAGGCAACTCAGGTATCCGTGTCTCGATTGACATGGCAGATCCGGACACCATGCTGCCTGAAGAGAGTGTCAGTGTGGTCAGGGAGTGCTTAGTGGATAAGACGGGTGGATCACTGGATTACTTGGCTTTAAGAGGTATGGCCACACACCACCGCTTAAGTATGAAGCTTATAATTTCGACACAGACCCAAACATCTCGGAGTTCGAAAGTGACTCCGACTGAGCACCGATAGCAATTGATCGCTCGTGTACGAAAGGAACCTCAAGCTACGAGGTCGCGCATTAACGAAGGTTGGCTAGCTTTCGAGAAGGATTGCTGTCACTGTTTGCGCAACACAAATATACGCGACGATGGGCACACTTTTGTAAGAGGGGTGATCATGTCATGGCCAAAAGACCATCGACCTAGGTGCTCACTTGAGACCATGTATTAAATCGAGAGGACATAGATCGTTTCGAGCGCCTTTGAGATTGACTCACAGCGAAGTTTTTTGTATTCGCTACAGGTCGATGACGTGGACCTCGCCTACTGCCGGATAGCGGGGCTCGAATCTGTACCTTCAATCCTTCACATTTCAGATTCGAAGGCGCCTTTTATTCACTTCATCCTCGATAATGGCTACAAAACGCATCCTAGTGATCGCCGGCTCTGACAGTTCAGGTGGGGCGTATGCATGCATCCTACAAACCCCCCTTCCGCATGCAACTAAGTAACAACCATGGCGTAGTGGATTGGAGGCAGACCAAAAAGTTATAGCTGCACATGGATGCTACGCAATGACAGCTACCACTGCATTGACTGCACAGAATACGCTTGGTGTACAAGACGTTCATCATATTCCACCAACTTTTCTACGAAAGCAGATTGACGCAGTATGCCAAGATGTGGGTGTTGATGTGGTCAAGACCGGTATTGATGAACGTCTTCGAAAAGACGTCAATGGTGCTAATGTATTGCAGGCATGCTGGCGTCTGCAGAAACCATTGAAGTGGTAGCTGCTGCATTCCGAGAATATAACATCACCACGATTGTAGTAGATCCAGTATGACAATTCGTCCCAAGTGCACCATCATCAATTTGATGAACATAGCTCATTAATGATGCAATAGGTGATGATATCAACATCCGGCTCGCAACTACTTCCTCAAGCAGCAGTTTTAACTCTCATCATCAGCCTCCTACCACTCACCACAATTTTGACGCCAAACCTCCCGGAAGCACAACTTCTGTTGCAAAGTGCAGGCGTTCGATTCCAAGAACCAGAGAACGTGGACGACATCGTGGCCATGGCCCATAAACTCCTAGGCTTGGGGCCAAAGTGGGTGCTGTTAAAAGGCGGCCATCTACCATTGACAAATAACCGTTTGGTCAGTAAGGAGGAGAGCGACAGGGAAATTGTATTAAACGTTCTCGTGGGGGAGAGCGGAATGACTGTGTTGGAAAGCAAGTTTCTGCACAGTAAGAACACGCATGGTACCGGGTGCTCGTTAGCCTGTGAGTATACTCCATCGAGATAACAAATGTGGCATGCACAACAATGGAAACGCGCTGACGATAGAAAGCCGCGATCGCATGTAACTTGGCAGCTGGGATGACCATGGTCAAGGCCGTGAAGAAAGCGAATCTGTACATTGAAGCAGGCATAAGAACGAGCGTAAGCTTGGGGAAAGGGAGCGGCCCGATCAATCACTTCCACTCCACGTATACGCTGCCATTCACACCGTAAGTTGGTAGTTTTTGATTGCTTGATCCTTTGTTGACTTCGTTAGAGGCAAATTCATCCCATACCTTCTGGACCGGGACGACATTCAGGTACCGTGGAAGAAATACACCGAGCATGAGTTTGTGCAGCGAATGGGTGATGGTACCCTACCAGTCGAGAAGTTCAAGTACTATATGATCCAGGACTACCTCTTCCTAGTACAATTCGCGAGAGCAACCGCATTGTCCGCGTACAAGTCGAGCTCGCTGAAGGATATTGGACGGTCAGTTCAGCAAGTTGTTACCCTCCAGGAGGAGATCAAGCTGCATATCGACTTTTGCAAAGAATACGGGCTCGAGGAAGCGGATATCATTGGACAAGAAGAGGACCAGGGTACTGCACCGTTCCCATAGTCCTGTAAACCATCAGCATTCTACTAACGCAAGTGCAGCAACCACGGCATACACGCGATACGTGCTTGACATCGGCCAATCTCAAGACTGGCTCGCACTCCAAATTGCTCTCTTGCCGTGCCTCATCGGCTACGGCATCATCGCAAGACGCTTGTTCGAAGACCCGCAGACGGTCAGAGTTGGCAGCAGGTACTGGGAGTGGATCACGCAGTATGTTGGGGACGAATATGTGAATGCGATGATGAGGGGCTCAGACTTGATTGAAGAGCATGCGGGAAAGCAATCCGTCTCACGGGTAGAGGAGCTTGCGCAAATATTCATACATGCGACAAACGTAAGTCATGCCGCATGCCGCTCGCCGACCGTGCCTGTTTGCGATTGCCGGAGCTAATTTGCCGCAGATGGAAAGGGGTTTTTGGGATATGGGCTTGGGGGCGGGCGGAGTCTCTGCTTGAGGCCCTTGAGACTGAAGTCGTGAAGCGGTTGGCAGTTAGCAAAACAAACATCGCATTGCATGTCAATTCAGGCGATACATGCTGCGTGATGAGCAGGGCGGTGGCGATGGCACGTGACGACAATACAGGGCAACGCTTGCAGTCCCTGCTAGCGCGCCAAGGCAGCAACAAATTTTGGGCAAGTGCGGTCGACGAGGCAAAGGCACTGACTTTTCTTGTCGCTTCCCTCTCCTTCTCACCCTCACATCCACCTTCAACTTTCTAGTGCATCCTATTTCCGCACAACACGCGACACTTTTCAGTCGCTTTTCTGCACCTAATACACCTCACAGCTGCAGGCTCCAACTCACGTTCTTTGAAACCCCGTTATCTGTTCTTTGACACCGGTCTCTACCGAAACTTCACCTAACATGTCCTCCTACGGCGGCGGCGGTGGCGGCGGATACGGCGGTGGTCGCGATGGCGGCCGCGGCTTCAACGGGTACGAAACCAGCAATGCAGGAAACGGAGCGTACAATCATTACGACTACACAAGCCAACAGACATCGTACGGGTAGGACGATCTCCCCCATCACACGGGACAGGCACCAGTGGCGTAGTTTTTGGATGCCTCCTCCTTCCGCTCTCTCTTTGCTCATCACCTTCTGCGCGCAGGTTGAGTCCGGCGACCGCGCTTGCTTCGCTTGCTATTGTAGGCCAAGCGAGCGGTCACGTACTTGCTGCGATAACGTAGAAACCCCTTCTTCTCACCACTTCCCTTCCAGAACGACAACTAACAGCTTTCTAGTGGCAGCGGCGGCGGCTATGGCGGCAGCAACGGATACTCCAACGGCGGCGGTGGCTACGGTGGAGGTGGCTACGGCGGTGGAGGCGGCGGCGGCGGATTTGGTGGTCGCGACGGCGGCGACCGAATGTCTGCGCTCGGCCAGGGCCTGAAGCAGCAAACTTGGGGTATGCGACAGCACTTGCCCTTTGTACAAACGAAAGCTAACCATCCCACAGACCTTGATACCATGCCCAAGTTCGAGAAGTCCTTCTACAAGGAGGACCCAGCTGTTTCTGCCCGCACACCTACCGAAGTCGACGCTTACCGCAAGGAGCACCAGATGACTGTCCAGGGCAAGAACATCCCCAAGCCTGTCACAACCTTCGACGAGGCTGGCTTCCCAAGCTACGTGATGAACGAGGTCAAGGCACAGGGTTTCGCGGCTCCCACCGCCATTCAAGCGCAAGGCTGGCCCATGGCCTTGTCCGGTCGCGACGTCGTCGGTGTCGCCGAGACTGGTTCCGGAAAGACACTCACCTACTGTCTACCCGCCATCGTCCATATCAACGCTCAGCCTCTGCTTGCGCCCGGTGACGGTCCCATTGTCCTGATCCTCGCTCCCACACGTGAATTGGCTGTCCAAATTCAGCAAGAAATCAGCAAGTTCGGAAAGTCCTCGCGCATCCGAAATACTTGCGTCTACGGTGGTGTGCCCAAGGGCCCTCAAATTCGCGATCTCGCTCGTGGTGTAGAGGTCGCCATTGCTACTCCCGGCCGTCTCATCGACATGCTTGAGGCTGGCAAGACTAACCTACGCCGTGTTACTTACCTAGTTCTCGATGAGGCTGACCGCATGCTTGACATGGGTTTCGAGCCTCAAATTCGCAAGATCATCGGTCAGATTCGCCCCGATCGTCAGACTTGCATGTGGTCGGCTACCTGGCCCAAGGAGGTCCGACAGCTTGCTGCCGATTACCAGAACGACTGGATCCAGGTCAACATTGGTTCCATGGAGCTTTCTGCCAATCACCGCATTCAGCAGATTGTTGAGGTCGTCTCAGAGTTCGAGAAGCGTGACCGCATGGCCAAGCATCTTGAGACCATTATGGACGACAAAGCCAACAAGGTGTTGGTCTTCACAGGTACCAAGCGTGTTGCCGATGAGATCACCCGGTTCCTTCGTCAAGACGGATGGCCGGCACTCTGTACGTTGTGTTCTTCCTTCCTTCAAGCAGAGTAAAGCTAACAGCTCATCAGCCATCCACGGTGACAAACAACAAAACGAGCGCGATTGGGTTCTGAACGAATTCAAGACTGGCAAGAGCCCCATCATGGTTGCTACTGATGTAGCATCGCGTGGTATTGGTATGATTACAGACCCCCGCACTCCCCCCAACCCCCAACCCCAAGTATCATTATGCGTGAACTGCCATTTGCTGTGCTAGGTCGTCTTGTGCGCTCGCTCCTTTCGCTTCCATGACATCGTCCAGGGCTTACAGTGTTTCTCGCATCTGAATACCAGGAATCCTTGGGCATAACAGCGAAGCAAGTCTTCGCTCTGTGCCACCTCTTGTTTCAGGTATTACTCCGGTACTACTGAAGCAAGCTGAGATATCTCGACTTACCCAAGTCCCAGTATCTATCAAGGGTTTCCGGACCAGGAGATTTCCACAGCCTACCCACTGGACTAGATGCCGTGACCAATGTCGTCAGCGCACACAGACGAAAGCATGCAACATACCGCAGCTTCACGCGATCATTCCCTGATCGTCGTTTTGATTACCTCGTTGATTTGATGCTAACCTTTCGTTTCAAGATGTCCGCAACATTACTCACGTGCTGAACTATGACTATCCCAACAACTCGGAAGACTACGTTCATCGCATTGGTCGTACTGGTCGTGCTGGTGCCAATGGTACTGCCATCACCCTCTTCACTACTGAGAGTAAGTATTGTCCATTCTCTCGATAACAGTAACATCGCTAACCTGTTTCCAGACTCCAAGCAGGCTCGTGATCTCGTCCAGATTCTCACAGAGTCCAAGCAACAGATTGATCCTCGCCTACACGAGATGGCCCGCTACGGCGGCGGCGGCGGTGGAGGTGGCCGCTGGGGAGGTGGTCGCGGCCGTGGCGGAGGTCGCGGTGGCGGTGGCGGTCGTGGTGGTATGTACATGTGTCCTCTACTCAATTGCAAATCCTAACTATGTGCAGGTTGGTCTGGAGGCAACAGTGATCCCATTCGCAACTCCCGCTGGTAGGTGCGTTGAAGTGACTGATCGCAACAACCCACCTCTCGCGAAGTCCAGGAACAGGTTCCGCGTCTTTTCCCACGGGACTGATATTGAAGCCGGATCCAGTTCACTTTTTCCTTTACTGTCATCGTTGCAGACGGCCGCTACACCGCGAGAGTCTTTCGAAGTACGCTGATACCCCAACGAAGGCTGGGCTCACCCTACAAGCTTGTGGATATCCAGCACGGCCCTTCACATTATAGACTGGTATTTCCTTTCGGTCTCATCAGCCACGTTGATATGGCTTTTTCTCATTATGGCTGGTCGCTCTGCATTTGAGCATTCCGACCACCGTTGCATGATGGAGCTGGTGGCGTTATCTTCCAAAAGTCTGTTACATAATACCAACATAGAATCAAACTTTTCAACATCTTACCATTCTGCTCTTGTCTTGACATACATGGACTGAGGCAAATCTCCTGGTGCTTCTTCTGAAGAGACACGTTCCGACAAAGGCAGGTCCTCGGGCCGTCGTAAGATGAGTGTGCTCATCCCAGCTGCATAGACTTCTTGCATGAACGATGATGCAGATCCTTCGCAGCCCTACCATGGAATAGTTGCACCAAGACTCTATCCGCCATTCGGGAGTTCCCGTCCAGCGTCCGGTCTAGATCATGTTCGCAGCTCGTCATTTTGCAAGCATGAGTACGTTTCTCAGTGACTCGTTTCACCTACCACCGCCAGTCAATTCTTGAACGCGATTCCTCGCTCTCACATATATTCTGGTTGCGTGCGCCAAACCCAGCAGGTACAACCGTGCGAGACGTCGATTCGTTGGGGCATTAGCCGCAGAATCGAAGCATCTAGAAGACTGGTCGTACCACGGATTACCTCGGACTCGGTCCAGACAAAGTAAGTCTGGTTTGACAAGATGATTGGAGCTTATGTCTTGGTTCGGTGGGGTATTTGTTGGTAGGTTGGACACGTGTGAGTTGCGTGGCTGATGCGTTGGGCTGGGTGGGTACCGGGGGTAGCGCTGAGGCGGGGGGGTGTTTACTTAGTGGCAGTATCGGAATTGGGTGATGGTTTGGGAGGGGTTGGATGTTGTGAGGATAGTGGGATGAGGATGAGGTTGTTGTGTGGGTGGTTAACCGGGACAAGTTGGATTTGTTGGGGACTTGAAGATGCGATGTGGCCTTTGGAGAATACCAAATCTCGGAGAGTGTTTGTGCGAATGCGGTAGAATTGCAATAAGATCCCTCGATCTCTCGCCTAGTAGCGATAATTGAGGCCTACACATTGACCATGCAGATCTACGTATCGAATATTGGTGCCCAAAGGTATCTTGTCCGGTATGGTCGTGGCCCATTCCCAAAATCAAGATTGTTTCCGTGCATCGTAAGGGCATGTTATGACACATGTGAAAGGGCAGTTGGGTGATACACTTTGCAGAGTTGTTGAGGTGCGAGGGTTCAAGATCAAAATGTGTTGATCATGAGTTGAAAAGATCTTGCAAGTACGTTTGGTCTTTGGGTAGAGCTCAACCAGTGGTACAACGCACAGGCAAGAACACAGTGAATGAGGAGAAGTCATGCTTGTGGATCCAGCGGCTCTTCTTGAAAACTAAAGACTTGGTACTAATGTCCTGATTCCATCTGGGAGATATGGGACGGTAGTGTTAGGGGTAGTTTCTTATGGTATAATTTGACAATAAGGTATCAAATCCATTCATCGTGCAGATAATGGTACGATATGAGTATTATCCGAGAAGCGCTGTACACTACATGTTCAATTTGCGGTTGGCCTGGTTGCACTGGAGAGTTTGGTCTGTTGGGTACCAATCGTGTTCTCAATGTGAACCCTACACCTTCTCCTTTGGATTAGTACATCAGAACATGTATCGCAAAGAGACACCCCAGGTTCAAAGGTAGATGTGGACTGTGCTATCCCGACCTTTACAATGTAACTGTATGTGCCGATGGAAGGCGAAAGGACAGTGCAGTGGCTCATAGCGAAATAGTGTTCCTCAAGCTCTTTCCCTGCAAAAGATGAAGATACGTTGAGACTAACTTGTACCACTGAGCGTGATCAATGGAAGCAGGTACAGCAAGTGTGCGAATCTATCCACATTCGAGTATATGGAGCGAATCACCTGGGAACACGATGAGGAGACTCATTCCGAAGCTCGGAGCTTCCTCCTCAGTTGAGCTATCGCCCCTCGTTCCAATGGATCTTCTTCTTCTTTTTTGTTTCACTGAGGGATTGAACCAAGAAGCCCTGAACCGAGAAATGTTAACGAAGTAACATAAAGTTTTCGCAACTCGACAGAGAAGAATTAAAGAAAAGGGTTTGTGGGCGAGGAGAGAAGATGCGAAAAATCACAGCATCATGATGTTACCTTTGCCCCAGTGTATGAACCATGGTTCAAGAACAGGAACCGTACTTAAACCATGAAAACAGACCAATGAGCGCAAAGATGTTTTTGTCGCAATGAGTGCGATTCGTCTATTTAATACATTTACTAGTAATGTTGGGTCTGCAATGAGGTGTTCCACTTTCATGATACAAATATCGCCGATGTGCCCAACAGTGTTGAACATCGCATATCGTATCATCCATTTCTTTTCTGTCATCAAGCCCGGTGATCCTTGCACTTTCTACATACCAACATGCTGTGACTCCGGTTCGTTACATCGATGCCTGTGCATTGCCCGTGCTCCTCGAGAACATGGAGTCGAAAGACCAAACAATGGGCGTGAAAGACCCTATCAAGCACTTCATCTGGGAACGACCAGTTGAGAACAATGGAGCATAGCGATCTTGAAAATCACGATGCTTCTAGTCGGTGATGATGATGCTGGGTAGTCAGACGTGTTTGAAGTGCAAATACCATCGAACCAATTATTTCGACTCTAGACTCTAGACTCTAGAGAGGCACCCGTAGATCTCCGATCTTGGTTGTGGTGTAGCAATGTTGGTTCAACTCCTTGTGTGATTGACATATGAATACAAACTTGAGCGTTGAAATACTCGGTAGGATGAGTAGCCTTGTGGACATGTGCAGCTGTAGACAACGGTCCACTTGTTGAGAGAGACAAGATCTCGTAAGGAAGTACCGCTTCAGGTTGTGTGTGCAAGCTTGACCTTGCCAGTGGTGCGTTACTAGGAGTCCAATTCTTCACTGGGTATGAAATCAGGAATGCTGGTGTAGTCGAGTTTGGTTCTCTTAATGAACTGATTGAGTGGATGTCCAAAAACTGTGCATACTGAGAGCCGTGGATAAGTGAAGAAGACAATGATTTGCTCTTTGAACGCCAAAGACTGGAAACAGATTGCGGTTATGTGGGGAGGTGTAGGGGATATAACTATACTGTGATCATTAGTGTTCGTGTTTTGTAGAAGAACTGAGACCAGTCGAGTTTAGGTATAGATAAAGGTATGATTGACGACAAGTTCGTTGATCTGCTTTACTCCGCATGGGTTGGTATCAACGGGTGTTGCGAGTATATTTGTAGACTTGTGAAGTTTGCGCGTGAGCTGCAACTGTTTTCGATGATGAGCATAACCTGCGAGGTATTGTTTGCATGCTTGCTGGCATAAGCCGCTATCCGACAATGAGGTTCAGATAGAGTATCTACTAGCATTGCTCCGTTGTCAACACACATCGACGCCAGTTGGTGCCGTCGTCGCCGGCTCACGATCGGGCGGTTCAAAGCAGACGAAGCTGTCTTTTGGCGGCGGACCGCCCAAAGCGCAAGGCTAGTTTTGACGACCTGGCAGCCACAACTACATTTCGATAAGCTATCATTTTGCTGATTTCTAGACACTCTCCTCCTGCGTATCCGGAGAAACTCCCGGAGCGGGGCGATGGCTTGCACTTCAGTGTCACTGTAGCAGTGTGGCTTGCCTGATTTTAAAGTTCTGCACAGAGGTGTGCGGCATACCAGGAGCTCCGCGGGGACTGATTCGACATGGATACGTGTGAACCGCCCAACTGTGTTCTCATTGCGTGCTCATACGGCGGAGGCGTCTCCGGGCGTCGAAGAGCCAAGGCAAATACGTTTGTGAACCAGATTGCTGGGCCAAGACTACTGCAGTTCGCCGAACAGTGCGAGAGGGAGATCAGTATTGGAAACTGCATCATGATGCGGAATGAATTTTGATCAGATCACCTGCTCCGCGGTGTGTCACAGTTTGACCAAGAATGATGTTTACTGTGTACGGGGACAACGAAAATGGACATCCGGCCCGTCCGAAAGATCTACAGGAGGGTCGAGTAGATGAGATGGAACTTGGTAAGCTTGCTGGGATGATAATATTGGCGCTGTGTCGTCCATCCGATCGATGGGCCATTGCATGGTATACGCTTGCAATGACTGCAATGAAAGCTTCCAGACTGTAGTAGAAAGCCAATAATGCTATTCTTGTACGAAATGCCAGGAAACAACAACGACGACGTGTGCGTGTGCGTGTCGCGTCTCAGCAGGCCCAGAGTAGGGTAATGAAACAATCAATATTGCCTTGACCCAGCCTCGCAATCGCCCTCGCTTCGTGGTGCATGGACCGAAGTTTATGCATCGGATCGTTGTTTGACAGGTAGACCACAACTTTCCTACGGAAGAAACAGGATATCGGTAGTGTTGTTCTTAGTGTGGAGCCGCCCAGCTCCCCCTAGGTTCACACTAGAGAAAGCGGTTCCTGAGGGGCGCTTGGTTTCATCATGGTCTTCTGTAGGCTAAAATAAAGAAGCTTTATCGATTGTCGCAACAAGAAACATGAGGAACCTGAGATCAGGAGGTAGGGCAAGCCGTCTGGTAATTGTGGGCAAAGGATTTGGCGAAATTGAAGGCTCCTTCTGCCTTTGCAAAGTTTCAGTCTCTGGTGACATGATCATCACGCCAGGAGGAGTGCTATTCGTGTGTGCCTGGCGAATGGATTTCAATAATGAACGTTGAGAGTCACTGTGGATAAGCTGGAGGCAGTCGCAGCCGTGTCCACTGACTCTCGTCCTCGAAGCCACAGCAAGGTTTGACGGGCGTACCAACCAGCCGAGGTAAAGCTCGAGGTGGGGAGCTTGCTCGGCCATGCGAGCCTGAACCAAACAGTGCGGACCCGTACACGCGATTTCAAATCTAGCAAAGATGCCAGGAATGATCTTCGGGCTTGAGGATAAGATGTTCTTCGGTCGTTCTAGACGCAAAGGCTTGCAGGTGAGGTGCATGTCGGTTGCAAACCGGTGTCATTTGTCAAGAATTCGTGTGATCAGAACAGTCTGCTTCACGGTCTCAAGAGCACCCTGAATGTCGACTTGAGAAGCAAAAAGCCGCGTCAAAAGTGTATCGCGATTCGCTGCCCTGGTCGGGAGGTCTCTCGGGTAAGACGGCACATGTTGATGGGAACCTGAAGGCGGAGAGTGTGTGCCGCTTTGCGGTTATGTCTGCCCGTATAATCTATTGGTGACGCTAGCTGGAATTTTTGTCGAGGATGAAGGAGTATAAACGTGAGAGAGCGTGGCCTCGAGACTGCAACATAATGTGCATTGAAAATAACTTGATGTTCGTGGTGTTGTGGTGCGACTGTTCGTCTGCCAAAGGTGGAAGGCGCTAAGAGGAGCTGCATGATGCTCGTACCCATGCCCATCAACCACGTCCTACATCCTGCAAACATTCCGAGGGTTGGCTCACCGCAATTCAACGAATTCTTTTTGATTGCTCTGCTGCCTTGATTTGCTGCAAACTGGTAATCTAGGTCTGAATTGGGCTATAAATACGAGGGCCAATAACACCGCACATAAGATCTCCAATAGAATCGGCTAGGGTTAGAATGGGCAAGGAGCATGCACACGCTGCACGGGTGACTGCGGGCATTTCTAGCAGGGTTGTCATGCACCCTCGACCTTGTCGATATGGCTGGGGAAACTTTTCTCCACTCGCGGTGAGCATGATTGGAAATGGAAGGTGGGCCGTCTGCTGCCTGCTGCATGCGCGTGCGCTCCTAGAGACGTACAGATGGTGAGGATACGGAGGAGAATATACAGCACATCACAATTGGCGAGCAGCAACGCCACGTCAAAAATCAAGAAATCCGAGTTGGCCTCACATCCGGCTGGGATAGTGATTGAGTGGGATACGCTACGGAGTTACAGGATCCGACGCCCCGGGCAGCGCATGGGCAAAACCAATTGACATGGGATGGGAGCTCTGTGCACCTTCGCCACGTGAGTGAACATCGGGCTCAATCTGGCTCTATCTGGCCGAGAGCTTGGACAAGCCACGGACCCACTTGGTGCTGTGAGCAGGGATGCAGTCCCATGTCGGTGTCACCCGCTCGCCCAAGTCTTGTCAGCGACGCGTTCCTGGATACGACTCTCCATGGCCTGGTAATTTCGGTATCCCAAATGTGGTATGTACAGCGCAAACAGACGGATGTGGCAAAAGGAAATGTCGAAAGCCTATTGAGCTCCTTTTCCAAGCAGCCGGATTATCTCGAAAACTGTAAATTGTGTCTCGACTGCCGACTGAACTGCAGTCAACAGGGGTCCTGGAATCTCAGCTTCGCCAAGGGTGTGCGTCCAGCATGCGATTCCTCGAATCACATCTGAGTGTTGGGCGGCATTCGCCTGTCATGACCCTCTCGTGACTGCCTTGGAGATCCTGACTTGGCAGTTTCTAGCAGCGCTCATGTTGAAGGCGTTGGGAGAAGATCTGGAGCTATGATGGCTCACTGGAGGTCTTGTTCACATTGTGATCCAGCTGGCTCCCGCTCCCGCTCGACGGCGCATGTGCTGGACTTAGCGGCATCTTGTCATAAACATCCTGGGTCTGATCGTTTTGGTGTGCAGCGCCATAACAGAGCGGGCATTTTCAAGCCGCCAGATAGCACATGCTCTCTGATGGAACGATCTGCGCCGCCAAGAGCGTTGAAGAGCTCCTGCATCATGCCCAATACCTTCCTATTTCATGAGACGTGTCTATGACGCATGGCGGGCTGAAGATCTCAGGGCAGCCTTGGGCAATTTCTGAAGTGGCTGGCACTAGCGTACATCGGATGCGGGCAAGCGGATCTCGCACCCACTTTTGGCCAGCATAGAGATTGCGAGGCAGGCGTGATTCAAGACGCGATGACGGTGCATGTCCATCCCACGTCTTACAGTATGCGTAGGAACCGTGTTTCCTGGGTTTGCAATCATTGTTGCAGGGCCACGTCGGTTGCCAGGATGCAAGATGCACCGTGATAATGACAACGAATCAGACCAGAAGGAAGCACAAAATGAGGAGAAATGATCCATGATGCTGATGGGGCCGCGCACCACAGCATGCAGCAGAGCAGAAGGGACACGAGCATATGCTCAGCCCCGCTTTTGAGCAAGTGACAGCAGCGAGACAGCATGCTAACCGACCCTCCATGCTTCGACTGATGAGACTGAATATAACCGCTTCGGAAGAGGTTCCGCCCTTGCGCATGAGCGCAGCAGTGCACAGTCTGCTGACCGATGTCTCTGCCCTCACATGGTCGGAGCAGCGATGCAGCGAGGTGGTGGCATGGGAGAAAGTTTTGGCGAGGGCGAGGCTGAAACAAACAATGTTCATCTCTGTAGACTAGCACTAGTATTGCTTCTGGTACTCGAAGCGCTGAGCGTGTCTGGGTACGCACGATGCGATCAGCACAACGTGCCGTGCTGGAGGCTGATGGATGGGCTGAACAGCCTGATATTCCCGCCCTTGTTCCGTCCCACGCCTGGTTGCTTTTCGCACACCGCACACGCTTTGGGCGTCGCTGCCGTTGCTCTCGAGGCCTGTGCCGTGTCCAATACATATGCGCAGCTGTTTCGGTGGCCGCTCTTGCCGAGGCTGCCAGCGCCCCGCCTGCCGGCCAGGTCACCGCCATTGTGGCTGCGGCGATGCTGGTCACTCTGGTGGTGAGCATTCTGATGCCGACGTGGTGAGGCAACCTGATGTTGCTGTGTATACGTCTGGTCTCACTCGTGCACATGGTGCTAGGCTTCGCGCGCCATGGTTCCCTCTAGCGTGCAGACTAGCTTTCAGCCTCATCGCGTCGCTGCAACTCTTCTTTGGACGTCGAGCTGGCGGTCTCGCAGGCGTCGCCAGGCGCGTCAGCACCGCCCGCCCGCCTTGAAGCAGGGCCGGGCTGCTGGTGATGCTGCGAACAGGCTCCCCGCCGCTGATTGGGCGCGCACGGTTACGTCAGCGTGCTTCTGCCTCCGGAATTTTTGCGCGCTCAGTGTGCAGCGCGCACTCCTTCCTCGCCACCCTCACGCCTTCCCATCTTCGTCCCTAGCCTACATCGCGAATCTCGCTGCCCACCACCACCACTACCAGCAATCGCGCGTGGTGCCTTGCCCTAACGCTGTCAGTCTACCTCAGGCACGCCCACATCGCGCGCCCGTCGTGCCACACGTGCATCCCGCCGCCAGTCTGCGTCCGCTGCCCTGACCGGCGCGTCAACTCACCACTGTCACCCAGCGGCCCTCATAGAGGCCACATCCCGGCCCCTCTGCTCGCGCGGGAAGTCGGCCGGACGAGAGGCTGATCGCTCGGCACGCTCGGCGCTGGAGGGCAATTGGGACGAGTGCAGCGAGCATCGCAGCAGAAGTGAAACTATCCCCCATTGCCAGAACAACGGGCCGACTACAGCATCTGTCGCTGCGCACGCTCCAGCCTCCCGCCAGGCCCCTTCTGTGGCCGCCTGCACCCTCACCACCACCACCACTGGCACCACCCACTCCCCGCCAAACAAGCTCTCCTCAACCCGGCCCCGGTAGACTAGCCCTGCCCCGACCAGAACCGCGCTCTCACCGTGCGGCCTGGCTGTTCCAAGTTGCGCATTCCCACCGTAGCGGCTCGGCTGCCCGATTTGGCACTCACGACCCCTGTCCCAATCCGCTCGGCTTCTATTACCTCATCACCCACACAAAGACTGGGTAAGCCGGTAAAGCCTCCTGGCAGCGCCATTGGTGTCAAGTACCACACAGATACGCCACCCATCATCGGCCTGCTAAGCCCGCCTGGCGCTAGCTCCTTCCAAATCTTCATCTCGCCCCAATAGACCCGCCGCCTGCCGACTAGCACATTTCCGTGTCACTGTTGCGTTGCACCTCACGAACACTGCGCCTTCTGCTCCGCGATTCGAGAGCTGGTGCGCTAGACCTCCCTGCCCCGGCGGCCTCGAGCGCAAGATTCCGTGCGTTATCGTCGCCAGTCTAAATCTGCCGAACTCCCTGTCCCTCCACCTAGGCGCTCTGGAAAGCACACCGTCTGCAAATCACCCGCGTTAGCTTGCACGCTACTCGTGTCCTGACCACACTGCTCTGCTCCGGCTTCTGGCTGTGCTCGAGTGCTTGGCCCCTTCCCATCCACTTCTCTTCGAGCTAAGGCACTTCCCTGGTAAACCGCGGCAAAAGTTCCGAAGTGGTAGCAAACCGTCATATCTCTGCCGCCATCCCTCATCTTCTGGGACACGCCCAATTCGCTTCCCAATCGCCCGCGTCTTCCCAGGCCACTACCCTGAAGCTTTGGTGCTACTCCCACCTCGATCACATACACAGTCTATGGACGCAAGGCAACAAGACTACCCGCAGTCAGGTTTGAGCTCGCCCTACCCCAGCTTCCCCGAACCAGCTTCTGAGGGAACTTCTGCAGATCAAGCATCTGCTGCGCAATACCCTCCGCAAGGACAAGACCCTCGCGCGGCGAACCTCACGCCCACGTCCGACTACAGCATCAACCCCTCCTCTGCTCGATCAGCCTCTTTTCCAGAGTACATTCAACGTTCGTACCAACCAGGCGCTCAGAGTCAAGCACCGGGCGGTATGGCGCAACAACAGAGTCCGTCAATGCCTCTCTCGGATGGTCAATCAAATGACCATCATCAACAATCGCAACTCAAGTCTGACTCCGATGTACCTATAGATCCGTCAATCGCCGCCGCAACGAGCCCTACCTACTCTCACCAACAGCAATACTCGCCTTACACCCCTCACCATGACATGCAGCACTATCCAGGTCATCCTCAGACCCCAATGTACGCGTCGCGACCTGAATGGGCTGGGCAGTACCCTCAGCCAGGCATGCACTACGGCCATCCTGCGACATCTGGCCCGCCCGCCCCAGCAATGGTATCGCCAGTACAGCGACCACCAACGGTAAGTCCTAATGGCAGCGCTTCATTGTCGAATCCATCTGCATCCCGATTTTTCGCTCCCTTCGCGTCGCCAATCGGCGTGTCGTGGCCATTTAGTTCACGACATGCAAGCTTTGCTTCTCCGTCTCTGGTCTGATTGAAGATGCTCGTGCAAGTTTGGGGATTGAGCTAATACTACGCGTAGGGAGGACATCCTCTGTCGACCGTGTACTCTTTCGTTCCCATTCCTGGAGCGCAACAACACAAGCGACCGCGTCGGCGTTATGAAGAGATCGAGCGCATGTACAAATGTGGCTGGAACGGGTGCGAAAAGGCCTACGGCACCTTAAACCACCTGAACGCGCATGTCACCATGCAGTCGCATGGCCAGAAGCGAACCCCAGAAGGTACGCGAATTTTTTGTGGTTAGACGCGTTTATTGTTGCTCGCCAGCCCGTCGCGCTAGATCAGGATTTAAAGTCCTGTTGGTGCTGCGCCATCTTGACGGTGTTCCCGCTGCGCTGGGTAGCTTCAGAGGCGGAAGCTAACCTCTGCTGACCCATGCTCGTTCATCTTGGCGCAACCTTAAGATGTTTATTATAGTTTGCTGACTGGACATGACAGAGTTCAAAGAGATTCGCAAAGAGTGGAAGGCAAAGAAGAAGGAGGAAGAGGCGCAGCGAAAGGCTGATGACGAGCGTCACCGGGCTGACGCACAGCAGCGTGCTCATGAGGGTGCGCCTCCCGGAGAAGCTCCAGTCTACGGTCAGATGCGCCAGGCTGTTGGTGTGCCTGGACAACCCCCTCCACACACTCAGCTCCCACCCATTGGGTACCAACCTGCGGCCTCTGGCAACAACACCGCTCCCCAGTACGGCACGCAGAGTCCAGGTCTTCCTGAGGGCATGGCTCAGTATGCCACTCCAAACAGCAACGCATACAACAGTCCCAATAGTAACAGCAGCAGTTACCCTCAATCGCCGTACGGACAGAACCCGCAGATGTATCAGCAAGGCCACTAGAATGGTTCTTCGCGACGCACCGCGCTGCATACGCCGGCTGTATCTCCCTCGAAGCGCCACACGCCAGGCAGTTTAGGATCATCTCCTCATGCGCCTCCTCCTTAATCGAACGCCGACGAGTTCTGACGAGTTTTCTTCATGGAGTCATTTGCATTCTTGTCGTGGAAGCATGTGATGATTTCAGCATCTTTTCTTTCAGGTCGGATATGCATTTTCAAAGGCGGCGGCTGTGTCTTTTATTCGACGGTGTTCACGGCTGGACGAAGACAAACGTGTTTTATTTTTCGCTATGGTGGTTTCACAGCCACGAGGAGAAAGAGATGGGTCATCGTCGGACTACCTCAAAATGTTTCACTGAGCATAGATTGGGCTGAAAGGTGTTATGTTAGCTGCTTCTTTTTTCTTTTCGATTCATCTTTCCGAACCGAGTCTTTTCAAAAGCTCAAGTTATCAGACTATCTTCTGGCGCCTAGACAACCAGCAAGTAATCGAAGGTTCAAAGAAACAAATCACATGCCTTAATCGCGTACAGGTTCTGTTTAGTTCGTGCTTAATGTACAGACAGCGCAAGATATTAGTCTAACGCCCGTCATTCATCCTTCGTGGCTGTACGTTATTCTGTGCGCAGTGCTTGCATGAGTAACGTGAAGCAAAGCGAGTTGCGGTAATAGGCTGCCTATCATCCTTGTTCATAACCTTTCACTCTGCCGAATGCGCTATGAACTTGAGCCGAAACCTTCCATACATGGCAATGCTTCCAGTTGTCGTATAACTGTCAGCTCATTGCGAAAGACCGATGAGCTCCAAAATGTCCTGCTGCGGTCACGTACTCCCATAGAATGTTGTGCGTGTATGCTTGTCACCCCAGCAGAGATTTGCACATCACCTCAAACAACGCATCATTCTCTGAATGTAAGCCAAGGCAAAGTGTCAAAGTCTCTTGTAGCGAAACGAGCAATTTAGCGCACGCATCGCATCATAAGTATTCGCAAACTAAAACGATATCTTTTGGCAGCACATGCTTCTTGCTTGATACGCCCTGTCTCGCAGCGAAGATCCTATTCCTTGTGTTTTGCCGTCCCATCCCCTCACTTTGCGCACGCATGGCGGAACAATATCGACGATGCAGAGCCACGTACACATCACACGTGCCCATTCTCAGGCCACCTTGAAGCCCAATGGCCCTCTACCACAGCGGAAAATTTCGCCGAAGAGGCAACATCAACATGTCGCAGAAGCACACAACTTTTGCATCGCGCATGCTGATTGCTCGCAGCAGGGATGCAGGCAGAAAATGTTCATGCAATTGTGGCCTATCATTGCGCTGAAGGCATATATTGTATTACAACTAAGATGACGCACAAGAGCACATGGTGCTCGGGGATAAGATTGCTGTGGTTAAGTTTGAGTGTTGAACCGATGAATGGGGTCGGCGAACCGATCCTTGGGATGTACACGGAAGAAGCTGGCTTGACGTGGTCGCTGACAAGGATAGAGTCAACACACTTGGCACATACAGTACTCTTCCATTAGAAATCCACGAGCAAAGAGAAGCGTGGCGGTGACGCTGCCGTTCCCTCGGGGAAAGGGTCTGAAAGAAAAAAGTTTTGTTCAGCATGCAGCAGGGGCACGGAAGAATGACACAAAGTCGGCCTCGCTCTGTAATAGGTCAGCCCCGATGCCGTCCTTCGTTGTTATGAGGCCGAGAGGCAGGGTCTGTCATCCATTACACGATGATTTATGGATCCTTGCATGATCATGCGACAGACTGAGATTGATTGAGCATGTCCAACAGGGGTCTCTCAATTCGCTCCGCGGCATTCCGCATCGCTTCGAGGGCTTCTCCAAGGAAACTGGAGCGACAAGCCACACTGGGCAATGTGCCCGAACGGGTGGATAGGCGATGACGAGGGTGTTGCATGCTCGAAGGCGACGTTTCGCCTGCCGAAACTCTGACTGAGGGACAAGGATGTGGAAAGTCAACAAACTCAACATCGCGATCGCCGAGGAAGTCAAACCAATATCATATACATGGTATGCAAAACTACGCTAGGATCTACGCACTTTGGAATCCTGGATGCGAGATCGATCGTTAGCGGTCAATCATCAGATTAAACACATGTTGCTTTTGGCGCCGTTGGAGGGCTAACGCCAGGGCATGAACGCCCGAAGGATGACAAACAACGGTCGCGCTTGCTGGCACTGGTGCTGGTACTGGGTTCCGTGATCTGACGGCGGAAACTAGCAGATGGGTGCATGCTGCGAGAACCTGGCCAGAGGCGTGGCATGGTGTGTTACACGACAGTGAACAGGATTTTGGCGATGAGGCGAGGACTTGGCTGTACTATCGCAATAGAGTTCGGGAGCTTAGAGGAATGCAGATCTTGAACTGGATGAAACAAACATGCAAAACTCGCTATCAAAATTCATTGGATCTGGGATATGTTGGACAGCGGATGCTGACTGCGAGCATCACAGCCATGATGCCACCAGCCCTCGCACAACACAACCTTGCACTCCACCTCACGCCCGAACACGCAATAGACACAGCAGATAAGTGCAACAATGCAGCCATTCAACCCGGGCAACCGCCAGATCGACAAACCCCGTCCTCGCACAAGCAGCATCACGAGGAAGCGCACCACGACAGTGAAAAGGTCACCAAAACCCTCGGTGCAGGCAAAGCCCACAGCTGCGGAAGCGCGCATGTGCGACATGGTCATAAGCGTACTTTCAACGTGACTGTGCCGCCACGTTACCTCACGAACCTTCCGTTCGGCTCTGCATACGTTCGGACTTTTATCGCTAGGTGCTGAAGGCTCACCGATGATGCTACGCCGCGTATGGGAAGGTAAGGACGCAAGCTATGAGATGTTTTGCAGTAGCTCCGATGGTAGCTCAGACTATACACTCGGTAAAAAGGCAGCGAAGGATTGGCCGCTAGAGGTGTTCGTCTCTCGGCTCCGGGGCCTTGGGAATGGTGGTGGTGGTGAGGCTACTCTAGGGCCGGAGGTCGTCTCGTCAGCCTTGTTTTGTGTCTGGGGCAGCGAGGAATGCGAGAAGCGCAAGGCTGTGGGAGGTCGGATTAGGGTGTATTGTTTTTCCGGGAAACTTGTCGTAGTAGCATGATGCAGAGCGGCTACGGGCTTGACATGGCTTTTGTTTTTTGGTGTTAGAGCGCGTGTGACGAGGTGGGCAAGTCTGGCTCGGGATCTGTGGTGGTGCTTCAGTGTTCGGCATGTCACGTGCGGCGCGTTTTCGGCCCGCGACTCTGAACATGGAATGGAGGAAGTTTTTTGAGGAACCTCGATGCGCATATCGATTGTACACGACAACCCCGCGCCCCACCCTCAATGCTGAATTGCCGCGCCTGTCTTTGGCGATGCATACAAGCCCTCGATGCGCCGACTGCTAATGCTCACCGTCTCCGCCGCGATGTGAATCCAATCTTCCTGCCGAGCCAGCAGCGGCTGCTCAGCACCACACGCGATGTCGTGCGCAAGATAGAGGCACGGCCGGCAAATCTAGCCGAAGTAGAGAGGCTGCAGCGGAGAGGAGAAGAGCCATGGCAGAGGTCGGCTGTCGCAGCAAATCAGAAGAAGCAGGAGAGGGCCGCCCTACGAGCACCGCCGTATTCGCAGGCTGTCCATGAGACGCCGAATCTGGAAAATCTTGGGCGGCGGGACCCCACAATATCTGAGAGGGACTGGCAAAACAGGAAGAGGGAGCTAAGACATCTCCAGGACCCTCTGGAGCTTGCTACTTTTGTCAAGAAGGAGCTGGGAAAGGATCGGGCGACAGAAATGTTGCAGTTGGTGCGCATGGCCAGTCACTCGATGGAGTGCATAGTCAGCTGGAATCACATTATCGACCACTACCTAGCGAACGAGAGGGTCAACGATGCGCTCAAGGTGTACAATGAAGTGCGTATAATCACATTTGGACCAGGAAGTAGCTGCTGACATGCCATCAGATGAAAAAGCGCGCGCAATTTCCCGACTCGTACACGTATACCATCCTTCTGCGAGGCCTTTCAATCAACGCACACCATTCGGGTGTGCTTAGCAAAGCGCTCTCGGTGTACCATTCGCTTTCCGCGCCAAACTCACGGGTCGAAGCGTCTATCATACACACCAATGCTACATTGAAAGTGTGCGCAAGGGCCCAAGACATGGATGCATTGTGGGGCGTGGCCGGAAAGATCCCAGAGAATGGACCGCAAGCGGCGAATATGATTACATACATCACCATCATCAACGCCATCAGGCAGAATCTGTTGCTGGCTCGGCCGAAAGGGGAGACTGAAGATGAGGCGGCGGCGAGGATAGAGCGTGGTATCATGGTGGGACGGCAGATGTGGGAAGACATCGTGGCAAGATGGAGGAGCGCTGACCTGGTAATCGACGAAGAGCTGGTGTGCGCAATGGGGCGATTGCTGCTCATTGGGAGTCGGCCACGAGACTGGGACGATGTGCTCTCTTTGGTCGAACAGACCATGGACATACCACGCCTTGTACCTCGACTAGGTACAGCTGCTCGGAAAGAAGCTGGATCCCCGCGAGTACGAGCAACAAACACACCACCTCAGTACCGGAGCGACGACGACCATCTAACGCCCGACCAAGCTGCAATGCGTGGAGACGAGTTCCTTGCCCTGACACCCCATGGCGTAGGCCGTGCCGTGTCGAATCCGCTGGCATACGCTCGACCAGGTAATAACACCCTTTCAGTGGTACAGGAGGCATGCCAGAAGATTGTGGCAAACAAGGCTGCGCGAGAATACTGGGAGCTCTTGACCGACCCTACAACCTACAATATCGCTCCTGATGTCAACAACCTCCACATGCGCCTCCGCAACCTGCGTCTGGACCGAGCCTCTGGCGCCGCAGTAACGCTGCTACAGGATGACATGCTTGCCAAAGGTATCGTTCCGAAACCTGGAACTTTCAGGATCGCCATGAGCACTTGTGTGCGTGACAAGAACAACCACAACTCGCTCAGGAATGCCAGTCAGATTCTGCAAGTCATGCTCAAGACGCTCGAAGACGCAGATGCGAAAGTCGTAGGCATGTTTGCCGAGCTCGCCATGACTTTTCCACTTGCCAGAGGCACCGACCTCGTCGACGCACTCACAGTTCTCACACCCATTGTAAGGAGCATACGTCTGCAACTCGGTGTGGGCGGCGAGCGCAACTTCAAATATGAAGTAGGCGCAACTTACCTTCGGGGCGATGAACGACAAGATGCCATAGGCGCCCTCCGTAAAGTTTACTCTGTCTACGACAGGTTACTTTTCTCGAACATGCTTCCTGAAGAACAAAAACCGCCATTTCAGGCCGAGCGAGCGCGCTTGTCGGCTTTTATCCAGAGAGTCGTGTTCAAGGACCAAGGGAGACGGTATCGAGATCACCAGGATAGGGTCAAGGCGCAAGCGCGGGGGGAAGAAGAGACTAACGATGATGTGGATTTGCATAGTTATCTGAAGGATGGAGGTGGAGACGAGGGAATGGTGGATGGAAGACATGAGGGTGTGAGACAGGGTGAAAGGAGGGATCGGAGGGCGTCTTGGACAGTGCATCGGACGAAGCCAGGGGGGAAGAAGAATTGGGGCCAGAATTTGGATGCTAGAGGGTTGGCATAATTAGATGAGAAGATGATCAGCATATGTGAGGCATTGGGTTGGCGTTTGTGTGGGTATGAGACATGATAAAAGCGACAACGTTTTGTAAATACATACTGTACTATACTGAATCAAACATCTGAAAAACACTTGAATATCTCAGACTGTCCAAGCTACACTTTTACTAAAGTTTCTCTTGCGTGAACCAATCTTTGTATGAGTTTGAGCTTCAACGCCAAGCCCCAGGCACCTCCGCCCCAAACTCCGCAATTCAACCTTTTCCACCATCACACCTCTCACGAACACTCACCACACCATACACAAAATCATTCTCGTACGATCATGGGAAACGACGGCGGCTCCATCCCCAAGCGCAGCGAACTCGTCAAAGAAGCCGCCAAATCCCTGACCGCAGCGCAGCTCAAAGAGGCGCAAAACGAGCAGCAAGAATACGGATGGACGAGCGATCCCCTCACGCGCAAACAACTAGCACGACCCGTTGTGAGCGATGCGGCTGGAGTGCTGTATAATAAGGACTCCATTATTGAGTTCCTACTCAAAGAAGAGGGCGATCGGGAGAAAGATGAGATGAAGAAAGTGGCTGGTGTGAAAGGCACGGTGGAAGGTGGATTTGCTGAACTAGGGTCCTTTGGAGACAGGGTCAAGGGCCTGAAGGACGTCGTAGAAGTCAAATTCGAAATTGGCGAGGGCGAGCGAGAAGTAGACGGACGCGGCGAGAAATGGCTGTGTCCCATCACAGGGCGCGAATTAGGCCCAGGCGCGAAAGCAGTTTACCTAGTACCCTGTGGACACGCCTTTGCAGGGAGCGTCGTCAAAGAAGTCAAGAACGGGGCGTGTCTAACAGTAAGCATCGAATCTACTCTTACAAGGAAGACTACTAACCCGCAACCCAGTGCAACGAACCCTACGCCGAAAACGACGTAATACCCATCCTCCCCACCCTCCCAACCGACATCGCCCGCCTAAATCTCCGCACCAAAACCCTCCGCGAAAAAGGCCTCACGCATGCGCTCAAGAAAGCTCCGGGCAGCAAGAAGCGCAAGAAGGGCGCTGACAAGGACAGTTCGAATGCCAAATCCGTTTCCGACAAAGAGAACAAGAAATCGCTATCCGATGAAGACAAAATCAACGGCAACGGAAATGGCATCAAAAACGCATCCACAGCCAGCCTCACGCAAAAAGTCATGAAGGAGCAGGAAGAGCGCAATAAACGGAGGAAAATGGCGGAGAACGATAATGTGAAGAGTTTGTTTAGTAGGAGTGATGGGAAGCCGGATCTTAAGAAGAGTGCGGATTATATGAGTAGGGGGTTTAGTATTGGGAAGAAGTGAAGTGAACGGGGAATGGGTGGTTGGGGCGATGAGATGGTATGATATTAGAGGGACGGTGATGAGTGGATGTGTATATGATACCCTGCGACTGTGAGTCGCGCAATACTACGTTTAAAAAGTTCGTCATTCACGTGAGTCTATTTTATACACTGCAATGCTGAACAATATTCAGTCCTTGCCTGTTTGCTGGAAAGACATCCATCCAGCCTTTCTCTTTTCGACATTTCCCCATCTCATCCTCCACCAGCTCGGGTTCACTATATAAACCATACCCTTCCTCCCTCTCCTCCACGTTCTTCAAACTTAAAAGCATTGCTTCATCCTCCAAAAAATGCAGCTGAACGCTACATGTCTGCTCTCTCCTCTTCTTTTCTCCAACAACAAGTCACGTCTTCATATTCTCATGGAGTTGCGGGCGTTTCGGCACCGACATCAAAACCACAACACAAGCAAGAAATGTGCTCCAAGGCCTGGTTCGAAACTCAACGCATATCCTGCCATGTCCTCCGTCTCTCCGGTCTGCCCCAAGAACTAGTTCGAAACGCTTGGTCTGTTTCGTCATGTCGTTTGTCTCTCGCTTCGTGGTAAGGTGGTCAGCGCGTCAAATCGAAAGTCGTGGCGATGGCGTACATGCTGAGGGGTGCGTATAGCTTCAGGCGACCGTTTGGGGTTCTGTAGTGGGGAATGAGGATGTATATATACCCCTTCTTGTATGGCTATTGTGTCTTACACTTCGCATCTCCACGCAGCATCTACACCCGTGGACTAAAAGATAAAAGCCACCTCGCGATGGGCGCGTCCGTCTTGCTTTGCAGCCACATCTGGACGTGTGGACTTGTAGACAAGCCTTGACGACTGGTACCAAAAGCTGCAGTCAGAGCGTACATGCGTTGAACTTGCACCATTGACGAAACATGAGCAAAGACGTTGATGCTTGGATCTGCGGTTGTCGGCATCGGGTGGTGTATATAACCCCCTCTCGACGTTCTGTTACTAGTCTTCTAGCATCACAGAGCATTCTCTACCAGAAAAGAAGAACAATTAGAATCCGACATATGTGAGCTTTTGTGGGCTGCCTCGAAAAGAGAGTCGCAGGCTCTTGATGTGAATAGTTCGTTGGCATGACGATGGTGCGCTCGCAGGAACGAAAAACAAAAAGTACAAAGCCCGATGTCTTTGTTTGGGGCCGAAGAAACCGAAAGACGGTACTACTGGAGGGCATGTGTTCAAACCTCCAGTTGAGCTCTTGATGGGCTGGGAACCTTGACTTTTTTAAGCTCCCGAGGTTCCAAAACGAAACCTCACAGATGACATGCTGTGTTTCTAGCTTTGTGGCCTCTCAGGTATAAATCCACCTATTGACCTGCTACTTCCTCTCCACTTCATCAGACTACCTTTCCTTTCATACAAGAACCAAGCTACACAATGCATGTCCGTCGCTCTCAACTCAAAAAGATACGAGGCCGCTCTATGTGTTTTCTTGGCCTGCCGACTTACGAATAGCGCCCATGGTTAGGTTGTATGAGCAGAACGACAAGCTGAGCCGTGAATTGCTTTTGGCACATATTGAAAAATTTCTCTCTTGTTCTATATATCCTTTTCGCTAGGGTCTTTATGTCCGGAGTCGCGCATATCCAAAATCGTGTCTGACACTGACGTATGAGTGGGACGTGCCTTTTACTGGTTTCGATGCTTTGGGTGTAGAAGACGTACTTGGGGGTGGTATAAGAGAGTACGAAGATGATCTATGAGATTCATCAATTAGATACACGGTCATGACTTTATCCAATTATACGTGCAGGGAGCACGAAAAAAATGCGCTGAAATAGCCAGGTTCACAAAATGCTGGGAACTACTACTGATGTATTGATTTGTGCGAGCTGACTCTCCCACATGTAAGATTTCCAAGATGAACGATCTCAAACTGGATGCTGCACTTCATTTCCCTAAAACACCCAGTCATGCAACCACTATCGAGAAGGCACCCAAGTGCACCAAAAGCTAACTCCAAAGATGCAAATCATGTCCTCTGCGTACGAAACCCTTTCCCACACTACCTAATAAGTCCCTTCGGTCCGCCCCAAGTTCCATTCACGTGATGTTTGAAGTACACCCATGGAAAGAAGTCCTTCTTCAAATGATAGAACGCCCTACGCGGCTCGACCTGATCCACGCCAATCCACCTCTTGAAAGATTCTTCTGGCACTCCAGCATATTTGAATTCCGCCAAGAGGACCTTCTTGTCACCCGTCAGGAGGGGACATGATGTGTATCCATTGTACACAGCTGAGGGCTCCTTGCCTTCGAAGCTTCCTAGCAGGTTGTTGACTAGCACCGGGGCTTGCGAGGTGATGGCTGCCACGGTCTTGGATGTAGGTAAGCTGGATGCATCGCCGAGAGACCAGACGTTGGCGTGTTTCTTGTGGCGAAGAGTTGCGTCGTCGACGTCTGCGTATCCAGCGTCGTTTGCGAGACCGCTTTCCTTGATGAACGCATGCGGTTTGTTCTTGGGCGAGACGTGCAAGAAGTCAAAGTTCTTCTTTACTTCTTGCCCTCCAGGTCCCGCAAATGTTGCTGTGTTTCCATCTATGGCGATAAGATCGTGTTGGAAATCTCCTGCGACGCCTCTTTCTACTCGCAGTCCGTCGAGCTTGGCGGCATACTTGGGAACGCCAAACATGGTGGGAAGGCCTGTCGCGAAAGAAATGTTGATTTCTGAGCTCTGGCCTGGGTTGTATAGACCTGCGCGCTTCCAGTGATCCAGTGCGAGCCACATTATCTTCTGTGGTGCGCCAGCACATTTGACTACGCCGGCGGGCTGAGTGAACAACGCATGGCCCTTCTTGAACTTCTTAATATCCTCGAACGCCTTGTCGCAGTATTTGTAGTCATAGATAGATGAAACAAGCGCGTCTGGATTCGCAAGGGCTTCGGACAGACCTTTGACACTTCCAATATCGACAGTGATCCCGGGAGCGACGATGAGGTGCTCATAGTTGACTTTATCACCATCATTCAAGGTGAGATGATTCTCTGTTGGCGAAATGAGACCGACGCTCTTGTTATAGAACTTGAACTTGGGGTTGATCAAGCTGCTGAGAGGTCTATGCAAATCTTCCTTGTTCTTGAGACCACCACCGACCAGTGTCCAGCCGGGCTGATAGTGATGCAATATGGCTGGATCGATGATGGCGATATCGTCTTGTTTGAAGTTGCCTTTCCGGAGGAGTTGATGGCTGAGAGCAATACCGGCTGAACCACCACCGATCACTACAACTTTGTGGTTGCTAGAAACGGGTTGCACTGGCGATACCGTTGCAAGACCGCGGACAAACTGCGTTTCTGAACAGACATTGCGTGATCGCCTGGCTGCCAGCATCATCGTGCGCTCGCAGGTCGCGATCGTGTTTAATGTAATTACCATGATTGAGAATGGGCAAGTTGAAAGGAATGTAAAGAAAATGTAGTTGGGTGCCGCTGTTACTGTCGTATACAGTTTCTGTGCTGCTTGAACATAGTCCTGGAATAAAGAAAGTAACAGAGCAGGCAAGGAAATTTGCTAGTTGTGACTTAGCTTTTCACTACAGTAATGGCGTGATCATGCTTGAAGTTTCGTGGTTGGTTGCAGGTAAATTCATCGTTAATTAGAGCCACGCTAGCGACAAAGCGAGGGAAAAGTGGGGCTCGGACCTGCTGCAGGGGCGCTCCACTTCACAGGCACAGGTCGCGCCCTAACATCCCCATCATGGCAGAGTCCACCCGAAGTGTTCATATCATTGGGGGAATACATAATTGATAAGAGGTAGTGAACGGTCGATTCTAGCTACTACATCACAACGCCTCCGCTAAAACTCGACGAAGAATTAATCTCTAATACGGCAAATAACGTCCAGAAGAATGATACCGCGCAAATGAGCGGCCACCTTACATAGGCATACCCTCCATACCTGGAAGATCCTTCATCCATCCATCCTGCTCCTCCTTTACAACGGCCTTGACAGCGCACGCATTACCCGCTGTGGGCTCCTGCGTTTTCAAACTGGTACAGAGAGAACCCATGCAGCCCTTGGCTTCGTCCATGGCCTTCTGAAGCGACTGATCCTTCCACCCAAAGACGTAATCACCGTGTTGCCCGTAGCCAGTAGGATCGCCAGTGCTTAGAACGAAGGGTTGAGAGCCGTCAGCGGGCCAGTCAGCCTTGTTGTTGAAGTTGCGGGTATCCCAGACAATTTCTAGCATAAGCTGGGGGATCTTGACTGGATGGGTTGATGGACAGTCCCCTCCACCAATGGTGGTGCCTGAAAAAGAAGCAGGTCCGCCTTTGGGGTACGCCACATGAGACTTGTGATCGGGGCTGTCGAGATTGACACCATCCCAGCAGGTAGGATATAAGACATTCGAGCGGATACCTCCGGGGCAAGTGGTCTTGGGAAAACCTTCGGTATCGAGCTTGGCGTCGGCGCAAGGAGCAGCGTTGTCGCCACCGTAGTTGGGCCCGGTGTAGCATCGGAAACACGTCTGCATCTTCATATTCTTGCTGACACGGTTGGTCGGATCACCGACAAGCATACGAAATCCTGGTTTAAACGCAGTCGTTTTTCCTTTTCCAGGCGATACGTAGTAGACGACGAAGCCGCCCTTGGTCTTCGCCGTGTACTTGTCTTGGAATAGATCCCTGTTGGGCATCTGAGGAACACGCTTGTAGGTGCCATTGCGGGCCTTGAAGTACACATTCGCGGTCCAGTAGTTGCTTAGCTGTTGAGAAGGTTGTCAGTATCTGTTTGGAGGTAGGTTCTGCAACATAAATGTCAGAAGTCGAACTTACATCCTCAGAGTAGGAGCATGTAGTGCAGCTCGCAAGCTTCGAGACATCTGTTGTCGCCATGGAAACGTTGAATGCATTGCCACCAACAACTTGATGCATGTGAGGCGAGGGAGCTTGGCCAGGGTTGACGAGAGGGTCGATACGGTCGATGACAACCTGCGAGCAACCGAACCTCAACATAGTGAATCCGCTCCCTCCCTGGCGGGTCTCCAGATAGTGGCCTGGTTCGGCCTTGGGCAGAGCCTGCGCGAGGCCTGCGAGGAGAAGAGTTGGAAGAAGCATCGTGGCTTTCGATTTGAGTTGTGGCTTGACCAAGATACCGGGGATCGAAGTACTGAAGCGGAACAAGTAAGTGGATGGTACGCAAAGAAGAGGCACAGTTGTGAGAAGCCGTCTTTGTCGCTTTTCATACTCCCCGGGCCCAGCCTAGACTACATGTCCCGCCAAAACCAAGCTTTTCCCATACAACTACCGTGGCCGACAGCTCCAGTACAGCCATTATATTCGATATTGTACCTCATCTCAATAACGTGGACCTCGTGTCATCGAGCAATGCCGGTAGTTGTGGAGCAATATCGGCCATGGGTGAATACACGCTGATTGGATCGCTTCGGCTAAAGGCCTGATATTGCTTGACTACAATACACAACTTGGATGGCTCCGGAGCACCGCGATCGACAATCAATGCATGGGAAGAGTGTGGGGTTGTGGTACGAAATATCTGGGGTACCATGTGATGTTCGGGAGGAATGCTGACGGCGTCCAGAAGCCACGCGGAGTTGAAGGAAGCTCAAATGAGTACTTACGATTGGGCATGGAACCTTCCCGACACATGCTTATCGGAACTAACTAGATGACTTGGGCATACATCGATCTCTCCAGCATCTTGACGTGGTAATTGACGTCACGCAGATGATCACAGGGATTCAGCTACCGCATGTGAAATGACATGGGGCCCTGCTTCTACTTCTGTCCCTCGAGAGAGTACAAGATCTCCAGGCGCGTATGAGAGAAGTGGTAGTGTCATACCCTAACAACAACAACAAACGCTCCAGCTCAGCAACTCAATAAATTTTACTATATGGCAGCACTGATGCCATATACAAGAGAACCGACACTCCAGATACAACCCTAATTCTGATCACAGGCCCTCCATCCGGCGCCCGGTATTAGAAATCGAAGTTACAGAATTGTGACAACAATGTGCCGAAGATCTTAACGGAGCTGTAGTACAGGGCTGCAACATTCTCGCACGCGTCGCGCGTCCTCTCGTCCCGCTCTTTCGCACACTGGGTGTACATGTCATTCCTGAAGTTCAAATCGAGGACCTTCTTGTGTGCGCTTTCACAGCGACGTTGTTGCTTGTAGTTGCGGTAGCCGAAGTCATGCCGGGTACATGCCTTGAGGACTTGAAGTATAGATAAGCATATGGAAGCGGCAAGACTGGAAAGCAGACATACAGTCGAAGCCGAATGGGTCGTCAGGTGCAACTGAGCATCCGTTTGACGTCCAATTCAGGCCCATTGATGTTCCATCTTGGGCATTACGAGCGGCAATGAACTGATCGATAGTTACATTGAAGAGGTAATGGTCGGTGGCTTTTTGGAGCCTCAGCGCGAGCGTAGTTTGATGAAGGGGGGTAAAGACGGTTGGGACGGTCACTGCGCTTGGAATAAGAGCAATGAGTGCGGCGAAAAGGAAGCGCATTGCAAATGCAATGCAACACACCTCCGGCTGGAAACGCACAAAATCAGGACACACGACAAGAGAAGAGAGAAATGACGAGCGAACTCTTAGGTCTTCGTTGTTCGACGATCACTTCGCTAATTATTCTCAGTCATCCATGGTTCGCGGTGGATATCGAGCGCGGATCCTCGTCGTACACTAGCGCAGAGAGTCTCGACAATGCCACCATTACCCTGCACATCATTATTGGCCAACCCCGCAGACAACAACTACCCACGTTACACCGTCGTTGGATTTGATATGAACAGGGGAGTAAGACTCTGCTATGCGCCTTGCAGTCGCGCACAAGCTAAGCTGACTTGGCCTGATGATATTCAGGAACCGCTAACATGTAGCTTGATCCACCAGACCAAATGGTCGTAGGCTAGCCATGTTAGCTCAATGATTGTGTTAGTACGCATGGATCAGCGCTGAACTACATCACAGGCTGCATCTCATCATACATCTACTGGCAGTGCAGTAATCATACGATCGCCATAACCGGTCCCAATATACACACTCGGTGTCAAACGTTTCACCACATCCTCAACAAATCCATGCGATTACCTCCACAAACAATTACCTTGGTCACAGTTACTAGATCTACCAGAGTGTCGTCCATCCCCTTCGTCATCGCGAACAGTACGTACGCTCGACCTTTTGGTTCTGTGGTTCTTCATGATCCTCCGGAGGCGGAACTGAGTCTTCAGAAAGACGGTCCAGTTTGCGCGTTCCATTGGTTATATCCCTTCGTAGCAGAGACTTCGCATACCTGACCGCATCATCCTTGCGCAGAAATGTTCTCACGTTAGCTCCAAAGTTCCAATGCTTCATGTTCGCGAGGATGAAGAGGCCGAGTTTCTCTTCCGCTTCCGAGTCTGCAATCACAGCTGGTACTGGCGCTGCTGCGAAATCTGGTTGTCTTACTGTGTATAGGCTGATAGGGGTTTCAGTAGCTGCTTTGACTGCACTGACAACTTCTACGTTGTCTCTCTCATGGAACCACCTTATCGTGACACTCAGTATGTCCTTCTCTCGATCCACTATCTAGACGCCCCTGTAAGTTTTCGACTCGTAATCATCATCTCAATTGTTCAACCATTATTCCTAGAAGCCTAGCAAGTAAGTAACACATCACCTCTCCACAACAACAGCAGTGACAAAATTTGCTCTTTCATGCATCTACATACACCATCATCCCCCACGCTCACAACCACGCAAGATCGCTCGCATGGCCCAAACTATACAAGCACAGAGATACAATGGAACTAGCGACCCTGCCGATCTATAGGCCTTGATGAGCCTGTCAGCGGGAAAGGTGCTCTGCAGAACGGAGCTTAAATACCAAGCGTAAATTCGACGCCGACGTCGATGTCACGGGCCATCTTGACGACCTTGGAGAACTGGACCGACTTCTCGGCCGCGGCTTGCAGGTCGTCGATGGAGAAGATCTTGAGACCTGAGTCGTTGAGCTGCGGCGGTGTTAGCATTCTGATGGCATTTTGGCTTGGTGGTGAAGTGACATACTAGCTTGTGCGCTGCCTCCATGTTTGTACCCTGCAATCTTGCAATGACGGGAGTCTTGAGGTTCATCTGCTCGACAACCTGGATCAGACCCTGGGCAATAGCATCACATCGCACGATACCACCGAAAATGTTGACAAAGATGGCGGTGACCTTGGGGTCGCTGGTGATGAGATCGAAAGCCTGGCGAATAGCCTCGGGTGTGGCACCACCTCCAACGTCCAAGAAGTTGGCTGGCGAACCGCCGTTCAGCTTGATAATGTCCATGGTGGCCATGGCAAGACCGGCACCGTTAACGAGGCAGCCAATATCGCCGTCCAGCTTGATGAAGTTGAGACCGACCTTGGCGGCCTTGACCTCATCTGCGTCTTCCTGGGTGATATCTCTCCATCCGAAGACCTCCTTCTGGCGGAAATCAGCGTTGTCGTCAAAGGTCAGCTTGGCATCCATGGCAAGGACCTGGTGGTCGGTGGTCTCGGACAGAGGGTTGATCTCGATCTGGGTGGCGTCCTTCTCCATGAAGACCTTGTACAGCTTCTGGATGGTGTCCTTGGCATCCTCGATGCACTGCTCTGAGAAGCCGAGCTCGGTTGCAATGTTGCGCGCAATGTCGTCGGTGCAGCCCTTATGGATGTCAATAGGGGTGGTGACGATGGCCTCGGGGTGCTCCTTGGCGACAGTCTCGATGTCCATGCCACCTTGCGACGAAGCGACGATGACGGGGCCTTGAGATGCGCGGTCCATGAGGATGGCAAGGTAGAATTCTCGGCGGGCAAACTTGCGCTCGACGATGAAGACGGCGTTGCAGAGACGTCCAGCAGCTCCGGTTTGCTTAGTGATGAGCTTGTGGCCGATCATCTGGTCTGCAAGGATGGATGCTTCCCGGGGACTGCGATGGTTAATCCCTGAGCGCAGTGTCATTCATGTAGTAGGTAGCATACGAGTAGACGACTCTGACACCGCCCTTGAAGCCGTTGTCAAAGGTACCCTTTCCACGACCTCCAGCAAGAACCTGGGCTTTGATAACAGCATCGTCACCACCTGCGCGCATTAGCCTCGAGCTGCCATACATCCCTACAACATGGCATACCAATGCTCTTAGCGACCTTCTCGGCCTCTGCTGCGTTGGTAGCAACACCGCCCTTGGGTACGCCAATGCCGTACTGGAGCCCTCGTTAGCCGTTCATTGTCCCGGCCCATATCTTCAATATCGCGGTGGGTTCGTACCGATTCGAGCAGCGCGGCGGACCTGTATTCGTGGATCGATAGCCACCTCCGCTGTTGTAGTGCGGAGCGCTTCACGGGTGCCTGCTGCGAAGTGTCAACATTCCCTCTCCATTGCAACGCACCCTGCGTCAGAGGCTTTTTGGACATTGCGGAGACAAGGTGGGACATACAGCAGCGCGGAGGGCGCTAGCCAGCGGCCGGGCGCGGGCAAGGTTATACATGGTGTCTGGATATGCAGACACACACTGTGTAGACGGAAGGGCAGGTGCGTGGAGGTGCTGAGGTCGTAGCGGTGCTGTTGCTGCTTCACCCACGTTGATGCGGAGGTCTCTAGCGCGCCCGACAATTTCCCGGGTTCTCAAAAATGTCGCGGCCGAGAACACTGTATATCAACGCCCAACCTGCACAGCGCTCTGAACAAGTCGCGCAAAATGTCAAAAAGAAGTAGCGAGGGCGATGTGCTCCTCAATCGAGTCAGTCTGGGTATCGCGAAGCATCAAAAGCTCTTGGCATCATGGATGGGCACCCAGACAGATGCACACACAGCGGGCGACATCCCAAACACTGAGGAAGATGACGATGAATTCAAGCAGGATCTATACGGGCCTGATCGGTAATTTTCCGCCCTCCATCATCTTCAACGTGGCCTAATATTGTCCAGCCTTGGCGTTGGCGGCATAGTACCCAAAGACATGGAAGACGGGAAATTCACCAGACGAAACATCACATCAGACGACAAGCTTCTGGCTCAGTTGATAGGCAAAAAGAAGGCAAAGGCTCACATCGCCACTAAGCAACACACTGCAAGGCTTGGCACCCAGCAGCAACCAAAGCATGGTCGACAAGCTGCCGCGAAGAAGGAGGACAGTGAAGATGAAGACGAGGGTCGGGCTGCAGCTTTCACATCAAAGAAGAGGAAGACAGTGAAGGCGAAGCCAGCATCTACCACGGAAGAAACAGGTGAGAACGAGCAAGGACCGCCAGGCCAAGATGACAATGGCACCGAGCAGGTAGTCGAGGAAGTCGATCCAGATCGACCAGGTGCCAAAGAACAGGTCGAAGAAGACCAATCCGTAGCCAAACCGAAGTCGATACCCAGCAGAGGAAGGACTAAGCCGAAGAGCTATCTGGACGAGCTCTTAGCAGAGCGATCAAAAAAGAAAAACAAGAAAGGGTCGAGCAAGGCAGCGTCGTGAGTGTCAGATGCGAGATACAGTATATATTTACAAGCGCACATGATACCCAGGCACAAAACTATACTTTCAATTGTCTACTCCCTCACAATCAAACTCGCCATCCCCATCCCCGTCCCAATACACTTACTCAACACACCCACCTGCTCCCCACTCCGCCCCATCTCTCCCAACAGCGTCGCCAGCATGCGCCCACTCGTCGCACCCAGCGGATGCCCCAGCGCAATAGCCCCGCCATTAGGATTGACCCTGTCCATCTTATTCTCCAAGCCGAGCGTCCGCACGCAGTAAAGCGCTTGACTCGCAAACGCCTCGTTGATCTCCCACACATTGACGTCGCTCGTTTCGAGGCCCGTGTAGGACAGTAATTTTGGGATAGCGAGCGCGGGCCCGATGCCCATTTCGTCCGGCTGGCAGCCGACGACTTGTGTGCCTGCCCACTTGCCGATGATGTGTGTCTCGAGGCCCAGCGCCGTGGCGGTACTGCGGCGCATCATGAGTGCCGCACTCGCGCCGTCGCTGACCTGACTGCTATTCCCCGCCGTGCTTGCGCCATCTTTCGCAAACGCAGGCTTCATCTGCGCGAGTTTCTCGACCGTGGTGTTGGGCCGGATGCCGTCGTCCTGCGTGACGGTGACGCTCTTGACGTCTTCGGGGTTCTCGGGCTCGATCCAGCGCGTGGTGACGGGCACGATTTCGGCGTCGAAGAGGCCCGAGGAGCGGGCGTGGGCGGCGCGGCGGTGCGATTCTGCGGCAAAGGCGTCTTGGTCGGCGCGGCTGATGCCGTAGCGCGATGCGACGTTTTCGCTCGTGGTGCCCATGTTCATTATGCAGTCCTTTGCTTCCTTGACGGGACTGTCCCGCAGCTCGTGCCAGAGTTCGGTCGGTATGGCCCTGCTCCCGTAGTTTCGTGTCATGCTCTCCATGCCGCCTGCGATACCGACATCGATCTGTCCCACCGCAATCGCATTTGCGATATTCGTTATAGCGCTCAGACCCGATGCGCACGCGCGGTTCGTGGTGCTGAAGGATGTGGTGGTGGGTATGCCGACGTGGTTTGCGGCCATGCGGCCGGCTTTTGAGCCGCCGAGTTCGGCGAGGACGGTGCCGATGCATACATCATCTATTTTGGCGGGATCAAGGTTGGGGAATTTGGATATTGTCGCTTTGAGGACCTAGGTGCTGAGGTCAGGATTGAAGTTGGGTGGTAGAACTGAGGTGGATGACGTACGGCTGCTAGAAGTTCGTGGTCGTATGCGTCTCGCAGACCACCTTTCTTTGCCCGTGTGACTGGTGTTCGCAAGGCAGAGAGGAAAACAACATCTTGAGGATTCTTTTGGAGGATGTTCTTGAGGCCTTTTTGGACGAAACCTGCCATTGTGGAGGGTTGGCTACGATTTTTTGCGTTTTAGCAAACAGGGAGGAGTTAGAATGAAGGTAAAGATAGAGAGAAGAAATGAAGAAGCGACAATGCAAGAAAAGGTGTCCAGCAGCCACACGATGCCATGGTTATTGTTAGCTAGAGCTTCGATGCTCGAGGTTCGGCAGTGGAGCGCGGGGCGGAGAAGCCGGCTAAGTTCTTTCCCGACTAACGATTGTAACGATCGGCGGAAAAGCTGCGGAAATATTGTCCGGCCCGCCAGCAGTGGTCAAGCCAAATGTGTTCGAGATAGATGGAGTCGTCTCTCAACGATGAGTACATTGAAAACTCTAACGCCAAGATTCCTTTGTAACATTGCTCTCGAAAGAACGTTCTCAGCACGGCGTAAACTCACGCAAGCTCACCAAACTGCCTGCCTCCACAATGCGCTTCCGCCCGCTTTTCCTCGTGCCGTGCCTTGCTGCCCACCATATCAAAGACTTCGCATGAGTCGAGGTGCCACGGGAGGCTTATGCGACCGGGAAATTGAGGCGGAAAATCTCATTGAAGATCCACCAGTTCGACCCGCCATTGGCGTCGATCTCGTTCTTGAGATGAAAGGTCTGAGAGAAACCTGTAGGTCGCTCTTCTCCTTGGATCTGCAGCCTTGTTAGTGCTTTTCTTCGTCCCCTAGAATGATAGGCAAACGTACGATAAGTGCGCCAGTGACCATGATTATGATAGCATCGTCGCCAACAGGCTGTACATCAGTAGTATCTCGGCGGTGCTGTATCTGTCCGAAGTTGAGGTTCTTGGGGAATTCAGTAAGAGCTCAGCGTTCGTTTAGTCGCAGCCTCACCTGAAGCTTCTCCATGATCGCCGCGGCTCCCATTACGCCCCCTCCCTCGTACGACAGCATGGACTGGTCTCGCTGTCGAATATCAGCCTTAGCCTGTTCGTGTATGTGACTCGTGACGTACGTAGACCATAGCCAGCTCATGGCGGGGGCCGTCGAAACTCTGATAGTAGAAGTTAAGGAACGCGTCTGGCGGTGAAAGTCAGTCACTTTGGGGGACAAGAGGGACCCTCTACATCGGACGGATCGTTGATCCCTTAACGGGGACGGGAGGGACGTACCGGCCACAGTTTCGAAGGCGGAAGCTATTCAGACGGTCAGTTGCATAGCGCATTGGCAAGGCGGAGCAGGCGTGGCGTATTTACCCATGATCAGAGATGACTTGTGAGGCTGAAGTAGTCGAGAAAGTCGAGGTTTGCGATTTGCGCGCAGTGGCGAGAGGTTGAGATGTGTTGTGCCGTTGATTTGAGTTGAGCGTGGTCGTGATGGTCGCATTCGATGCGCTTCGTTGGTGGGGCAGCACGCCAGCCCTTAGTGGCCCGACGTTTACCCGAGCCTAGTCAATTTTTTCGCTGCTGGCTCTGTCCTCTTCTGCTCACTCCACCGCAACCTGCATGTAACATCTAGACAAGCACCGTCGAGACCTCATATTGGTCTACCTAAGCTCGCGTGCCCTTTTGGGCGCATCGAATCATCACTGGTAAGCAGATCACAGCGCCCTTTCCTTGCTTTCGCACTATGATGATCACACAACAATAACCTCCGAGTCTCAAGACGGTGAAGTTCAAAAAATATCAAGCTCAACAGGCTGATTATGCTTTTCAACTCAACTATATACGATTGTGTCTCGCGAATGCCTGCTAACAAAACAAGTAGTAGCACACTTCGTCGACACCAACCGCGCGAGCTTCATCGTCCACCGCGACCTGTAGATAGTATACACCTGAAATGAGAATTACATCCTTCAAGTCTATATCATATGCGGCGTCCCAGCATGCCCAGGGCCCTCTCTATAGCCCCTTCTTCTGAAAAGACTTCACAGTCTCCGTAATTGACTGCTCCAATGTCTTGTACTTCAGACCAAGGATATCTATCGACTGCTTGTTGCTATATCCATATAGTCCCTTGTCCGGTGTACCCTCCGGGTAGTCGCCTCCAGGAGTGGAGTCGCTTGGCAGGTCTTGAAACTCGGGAAAGCTCTTCTTGATGATCTGGCATATTTCCTTATTCGAAAAGTAGCCCGCGGTGACGAAGAAGCGCTTGTTGGCAGCGCCAGGCTTCTCAAAGGCCGCGACATGTGCCTCAGCAACATCGCGTACGTCTACCCATAGGTGGACCCCGCTAGGTGGGATCTCATCCTTGAATTTGCCTTGTGCCGCGGAAAGGATCCGTTGGTTCGACGTGTTCATGTTCTCCAGGCTGTCGAGAGCGTGTATCTGAACTACATGTCAAAAGGTAGCAAGCTGAGACCATCAAGTAGCACTTACAATGGGACCAAACACCATCGGTGGGTTGATGGTCGAGAGAGTGAAATTGGGCTTCTCCTTCTCAATGAAGTCCCAGGCTGCCTTCTCCGCAAACGTCTTGCTGGCTCGGTAGCCCATCATTGGGTTCTCGGTCGCCTCCTCTGTGGTGATGGGGTTCCAGTCGTCTTCCGAGTAGGTGTGACCAGGCCAGAATCCCTTGCTGCCATTGACGATCGAAGCGAAGGACGAGGTAATGACAACGTGTTTGACAGAAGGCGCACTCTTTTTGATCGACTTCAAGACTCCGGTAGTTCCGATTACTGCTGGGTCAATCAGGTCCTGAAGACGTTAGCGGTCGCTATCTAGTTCTCCAGGTACTACCTACTTTCTGAACGTCTGTGACGTTGAAGTGGAAGGGACTTGCGGTGTGGAGAACAGCTTCGAAGGGAGGATCCGAGACAACTGCCTTCTCGAAGGCGTCGGGCTGTGCGATGTCTGGGACGATAGCGAAGTCCAAGAGGCCCTTGTCGGCGTAGCTCCTGTAGGCTGCCTTGATCTTGTCTGCCTTCTCCTGTGTTCGCACAGTCGTCACGACAGAGTGGCCATGCTCCAGTAATATATCAAGGGTATGTGCAGCAATGAAGCCGCTGCCTCCAGTCAAAAGCACTCGTGTCATGGTTCTGGTTTGACGTGAATCGTGGTCAAGTACTTTGAGACTGGCGGGATTATCGAAAGTGCAGAGTGTGCTTGGGTGGTCAAGTTGTCCACAAACATGGGACGGTGACAGCATTTGTATGCTCGCCGTCCACTTAGCGCGGGGTAGCTCTTTCCCGAGCTTCGGCACTGTCTTCTTTTCGCCGCACATAACTCCCGCTGTTCATGATTGCTTACAGAATCATCTTGCAGATAGTCGTTATGTCCGCCATTGCCGCCCTCTCTTGTGGTCCTATGACATCATTCATCCATGTTGTACCGTCGGCGTGTGGTATTTTGGATTTCTGGCCCTTCCGGTACGCGGATCGATATCTGTATGAGTTTCTTGAAATAGTTGTTGGTTCGCCGCATCCGGTGTCCTCTTTTTGCTAAATGGATTGTGTAACTCCAGGAAGACGCCACAGCACAGCCAGAGCTTCATCTTGATTTGGTTTGTGCGCTCGGCTCCTCTTGTCGAAAAGCCGTATTTTCGAAGAAGAACTGATTGTAGGGAATGTCGCGATTATAGAAATGGTATGCCTAACATCTGGGATCTGCTGTGCCGCAACGTGTTGTCAGATTCATCGCGTGGCTCAGCCAGGCGCGACAGCAACATCGATGACGATAGGCACGGTCACACCTTCCTCTAACAAAGGCCCCACCATCGCTCGAGCAGCTCAAGCTGCAGCCCACATCGCCTCTGCGCCACCATCGGACATCTTCCAATCCCATCAATTGTCAGACTCCTTGCCGTCGTTTACCCGACACCGGCTCCTAAATATGGGTAAATTCCAGGGTGTGTTTGAGGGTCCATCGACGTCCGATTCAGGTGTAATTGCGGGGCAAATATGAAGATGAGGGGCAGCTTTTTCGAACAGCGAGATTTGCATTGTCTTACTATTCTCTTTCCTACACTATACGCCCCGATTCAAGATGCCGTCCCTCAATAGAAGCCCACCGTTCCGCGCTGAGCATGTCGGCTCCCTGCTGCGACCCCAGGAACTTGTTCAGAAGCGCTACGACGTGAACTCTGGAAAGGCTCAGCCTGACGAGCTTGTTCCACTGGAGGACAAGTCGGTTGCGGAGGTTGTAAAAATGCAGCAGGACTGTGGGCTCAAGGTTGTCTCGAGCGGAGAGTATACAAGGTGGGCATGGCTGACGTGGCTCTTTGCGAGGTGTCAAACTAACAACGACCAGGCACATGTTCTGGGGTACCTTTTTCGAGACCCTCAATGGCATGAAAGAACTGCAATTAGGTGTGCTGAAAGGTTACGATAAGGACATTTTCCGACCCTACGCACCCGACGTCAAGTCCTTCATGGAAGCCAAGGAAGTGCCTAACCACGTCACTGTGTGCGTTGATAAGATCAGCCACCCAGGTAAATCGAGCAATGAGCGCGAAGTCGAACTCATGAAGAGCTTGCTTCCCGAAAGTGAATGGAAGAATATCAAGATCACTGTCATCTCGCCATCCTGGTATCACTTCCGCTATATGAACGGAAAGAGCTTCCCCGAGGAGGTATACGCGAATGATGAGGAATACTTTGAGGACGTCGCGAAAGCGTACCAAGAGGAATTGAAGATCTTACACTCGCTCGGAATCAGAAATATCCAGATCGACGACCCCAATCTGGCATACTTCTGCTCCAAGGACATGTTGGAGGGCTGGGCCGCCGACAAGACGAACGACAAGACCGCTGACGAGATGCTCGACTCATACGTCAAGTTCTACAACAAGTGCTTCGAGCGACCTTCGGACATGCATCTCGGCATCCATCTCTGCCGTGGCAACTACGTCGGCAGCAGACATTTTTCCGAGGGCGCATACGATAACATTGCGAAGAAGCTCTTCCAGGATCTCAATGTCGACACCTACTACCTGGAGTACGATACACCGCGTGCTGGCGGGTTTGAGCCACTTGCCCACCTTCCCAAGGACAAGAATGTTGTACTGGGTGTAATCACCTCGAAGTTCCCCAAGCTCGAGGACAAGGACGAAATGATTGCACGTGTCAACCAAGCAGCTGAATGGATTGCGAAGGGCACCGGACAGTCGCGCGAGGATGCTATTAAGCAATGCTGTGTCAGTCCACAGTGTGGTTTCGCATCGCACGCTGAGGGTAACGATTTGGGCTATGAGGACATGAGAAAGAAGCTGCAGCTTGTTAGGAGTATTGCAGATGCTGTGTGGCCGGGTGAGCCATAAGGTGGACAACTAGCATGCATGCATGTTGGGAGTGAAAAGGCGAAGAGTTGTGGGGTCTCTGTGAGCATCGGAAGGCGCTGAGGGGCAGCAAATGTCGACTTCAACACGGCTTTTGTAGGATGAGATGAGGTTCGCGAAAGATTACGGTAAGGCATAACAAAAGCCTAATGCGTTGTCGGGATCCCATACGACCTTTAGCATGGATAAGGGTTCATTATGTAAAACCATTGCGACCACAATTTACTGTTGTAGACCACGTGGAGAAATTGGAATCTGAGAGAGAGACAATCAAAGCGTGGCCACGAGTGAATTGCGCGCGAATGAAGATGAATAAGCTAATTCTTGTCGATGAAAGCTCAAATTGCGGTTGGGCTCACAATATTAACAATGATGCGAAAGCACAGATTGTTATGTGAGTACTCAAGTACTGTTGATACAGGTTCTATACAAGGGTGTAAAGGAAAGTTCTCGAGTATATAGTACTCTCGCGTTTGGGATTAGGTAGATACCTGGGTTTGTCGGCACATGGGATTTGATCTCAACGCATGTGATTGAAGACGAACAGTATAGAAATGTCTCAAATTACAAAATCAAGATACTGTCTTGTCTGTACACATTGTCTGAGTTGAATTTTTTCGGTCCTCCAAGCAGGTATTAAAGTACCGTGCCCGTAATGACACTAAACTAGCGCTACTGCTACCGCTTCTGTTTCTTTCCTGCTTCACACAATAAAACAGAGTCAAGATGAACGCATTTCCCAAAACGTATACTCTCCTGGTTGACGGCGCTAAGTAGCTGTGCTTGATTCGGAGCTGCTCTCTCGCCTGGCTTTCCAATCAATCATGCAAATGTGACATGGGTAATTACAACCTCGAGGCGACATCACTTGCGAGTAGTCAAGATGCTTCAAACAGCCACGCAACACTTCCCATTATTGGTCCCACAGATCACGTACCTGGTAGCCGTGGTGGACAAACAACCTTCTACTCAGCTGCTAGACCGCGGTAGCGCAAAGAGGGGCTGGATAGCAGAGGCCTCGCAAATTTCACGACCCCGAACATGACATCGCCTTTCTCAGTGTGAGCACTATCGTATGAGCTTCCCGCCTGTAACGTCAAAGACTTGCTATTGCGAAGAAGATGATGAACTACGACTCCGATTCTCGTTCTGCCCAGGACACGCCTCATGTTACACCCGACCCTAGTCAACCGCTCGTTTCTGTCAAGGCCGGAGATCACCTGGACCTACGCCAGCTTGGCAAATTGAGCAGTGATATACTACCTTACAGACTACTGAGAAATCTTGGCCATGGCGGTAGCGCACGCGTTGAAATGGTCGAGGATGTGAGCAGTGCGTTGGTATATGCGCGAAAGATAATCAGAAACGTGAACACAAGGAACATGGAGCAAGCAAAGCGACAGCTGGAAAATGAAGTTCGAATCGTGAAGCGGCTGGCGGCACACCACCACATCATTCAGGTCCACGCAACTTACGTCTTGAGGCGAGAGCTGGCCATCATTCTCAGTCCGGTGGCGGATGGTGGCGATTTAGCAAACTTCCTGCAGGACTATCAAGACAAAAGCCTGAATGGTGACATGGTTGACCTCGAGCAGAATCGTATCTTGAAGAAAAGCTTCGGCTGTCTCGCATCAGGTTTAGCTTTCATGCACCGGCATACCGTTCGCCATAAAGACATCAAACCTCAAAACACTCTTGTTCATTTCGGCAAAGTAATTTACACCGATTTCGGACTGTCCTACGATTATGGAGACGCGAGTCAGAGCGCCACAACCGGAATAGTAGGAGGCCATACAAAGCGTTATTGCGCACCAGAGGTCGCCCAGGGAGCGAGTCGCAACATTAAATCCGACGTGTTCTCCCTTGGATGTGTTTACATAGAGATCATAGCAGCCATGTGGCCTGTCGCAATCAGCGGAGTCTTGTTGGCAGGACCCCTTTCACGAGAAACTTCAATCACTCTTTGAGCAAGGCACGTTGCCGGACCATATGAACTTGTCACGCATACCTGAAGTCTTGGAACATAGCAAAATGTTACACGCTGAGCCAAGCCAAAGACTTTCAGCATCTGAAGTAGCTCGCACGTTCCGAGAGACTGCTTGTTCGAGATGCTCCATATATATGCGGGCAGATGTTATGTGATCTAGAAACTCCCCTGGTTACCTTGCTAACCTCCATCTAGAAGCGGAAGTTTTGAATGATTTGCCCGCTTCGTTCAGGCTACAGGCCTTCATATCCACGGTGAAGACCATTGAGGCCTCACTGCATCGTGATATATGTTGTGGCATCAAACTGGACACTTGGGAAAGTATATTGATGCAATTTAAACAGGTACACAATCTAGCAGCGGACATGTTGATTCCCTAGTACTAATTACCTCAGAAGGTCGCTGCACGAACGCAGAGTATTGAGCACCTCGAGGGTGTCAACCTGCGAAATTGGCAGGCGAACCAGGACGCCACCCTTAATGTCGCTGTTAGCCCAGATGCGCCCATGGGAGAACAACAGGCCCTGCAGCTGCGTGCTCCTGGGCTTGGTCTCAATAATGACAGCAGTACTCTGGTCAACTCTGTCAACAGCACGAGTCTTATTGGGACATCTCACACTACCACCAACTTCTGGAAATTTCCACCCCAGCCAGCCTCTAGCCGCGGCCCATCTGGTCCTTTCAAATTCCATATTGGAGGTATTGAACCTCATACATGCCAAGATTGCGGCTACGTTTCGATGAGCTCCAGCGAGAATTTATGCGTGTCCTGCTTTCCTATCTATACCCACTCTATGCCTGCTTACTCTCATCTTGCAGCGTGCACTGCCGCGAATATTCTCACCCATTCAAGTGCGAGGAGAGACATTGTAGGGATAGGTTCACTACGCCCGAAGGCCTCGAGCAACATAAGAGAGAGTGGCATTCAACAGGAGAAATGGGTCTGTCATACCGATGTGCTTTCCCGACGCCGTGGTGCGATAACCCAGAAAAAATATGGACACATTTGAAAGACTTCCGGAAACACTGCGAAAAAATGCACAAACACGTTGATCATGACCGTTTCATCCGCAAGTATGCTCTAACCCCGATCGAGCTTTTTGATTCATGGAATGACAGTTTAGGTCCATTTACAACGTCCCACAGTGATCTAAGTTACGTTGACCATGCGTCTTGATGCCGAACCAGGTCTCAGCATTTGAGGCTGCTTGTTTGATCGAGCAGGGGCAGTATGGAGCTGATGAGATTCGCTTGCATCGCTGCAACAGCTCAGCGCTGCCCGATGCCCAGGTACACATTTCCCCAAGATACAAACTATGTCATGATATGAAAACCTTCCAGGCAAGATTTAGCATCGTAGATCTTAAGTGGACTAGTTGGTATCACGAATTACAGCACATTCGTTACCAGCCATCAAGAAACTTCTCAATGACCTTGTCACCAAATCTGTCTCTACCAAGCCCTTGCAAGCGCTCCCTAACCTCAACCTCCGGCCTCCATACCTCGCCAACCAGATAGTATAGACGTCTATACCTCACGTCATCCGCACTCTCGTCTCTCTCATCCGAGGGTCGGCCAGGTGCATAGAACGAGATGTAAAAGCAGCCCTTCTGATTGCCAAGCTCGGACGTAAGCGAGAAGTGGTCGAGGACTGGCATGTTCTGTACTGCCTTGGAGAAAGCGGCTATGAAGGGTCCGAAAGTAATGGGGTCTGCGTGCTCACGATAGTTGGTGTAGTCGAAGTCGGAGTCATTCGTGTCGCCGCCGATGATACCTCGCTCCGGATCGTCATCGAGGTGGTCCGCTGGGCGGGTCCCGGTAAAGTACCATTCCCCCGTCGGCGTCAACATGTCAAAAGTGACGTTCAGTGTGCGTAAGTATGGCCAGAATGGAGCCGCGATGTCTTTTTCCACTGGCCAGAAAATTGCAGAATCGAGGTGTGCGCTCAGTGTGAACGACGTGAGGTTCTGCGAGAATGTGCGCAGTGCTGTGCTAAAGGGATCGTGAGAGTATCCTGGTGGAACGATGTTATGGCCCGCTCGTCTCTGGTCGAGGGGAAACTCGTGTATGAGCACAATCGTTGCCGTGGAGCGATCGCACAAACGTATGCCCTCAAGTGCGTCTGCAAATCTAGCGCGGTTTTCCTTTCGTACACTGGCAGGTTGATTGTCGCAATCGACAAACTCCCAATACACTTTTCTAAGATTTGGAAGCACTGCTGCGAGATCTGTCGCGATGCTCGGCGCCAGACTTCGTGGCATGTAACCGATAATATCGAGAAATTGTACATTCGACAAAATGGGTAATTTACCAGGTAGCAGGCAGATTATGGAGTTATTGAAACGCTCTTCAAAGATGTGTTTACGCTTGCGTGCTGCGACTGCAAGCCGAAGTGCGTGCCTTGATCCCTGGTCTCTGTAGCGGAGATCGGTTGGAGAGAAGTTATTTTCGAACGGCAATTCTATGCGCAGGGAGTTCTGCACCCCGTCGTCTTCCCAAGTTCTCATAATTGCGAATAGGGCGTGGATTCCTCTTGTGAAGCATTCGTTGTTACTGTGCTGTTCCTCACGCGACTCAACATGTGCACAAGCTGCGTCTGAGTATTCTGGTAGTTGGACCTTGAAGCTAACATGTGAGAGAATGCCGCGACGTTGCTTGTGTACAATGGCCTGAAACTGGTCCAGCTCGTTGCTGCTAATGCTCAGGCGCTTGAAGGTAATTTTCTCGACCACCGTCTTCCACTTTGCCGAGATCGTCGCATACGAAGCGAGCCCTGAGCGCTGCGTGGTCCGCGAGTCGGGGATTTTGTCGGGGCGCGGATGGCCTGTATCATGTGCTAAGTGCTCTGCGATCTCATCCACTATCTCTTGTGGAAGGTTCTGCATCGTGTCATTGCTATCTAGGTATTGTCATTGAGGTTCAAGGTAAGTGTGACAACTGGGAAGGCAATTATAGCAATCGAAAAGGAAGTGGCTGGCACGTGGCTGGTTGGCGTTCCTTCTGGCCTTCACTTCGAAATTGGACTGCAGATAGATCGTAAACTGAAATCTACCAGCGACACACGCATAGGCTACGGTGTCTAGTCTATCCTAATGCTCTTGATGACGTGAGCAGTACGGCCTGTCGTCCAAACTCCTAGTTCCCAAATGACCCCATGATCGTGCATACGAGGCACTTGCGTAATCAATGCCCACAGCGACACCCTGAAGCCCGCTTTGACAATACTGTCCACCATTTCCTCGGCTCCCCGTGATACATCTAACCCAACCTGAAATCATGAGCCATCCATGACTGTTATCGAATATCGTCGATGAAAATTGCGATCTCCTGGTGCTCCTTGGCTGATGGTGGACTCAATCCAGTGCGCAATGTGTGTGCGACTACTTGTCAAGGCCCGATGCTCTTTTCGTCGTGCCAAGCTATGTGTGCTTGACTTGATGGTTGACGGGTAGCTTGCCCGTCATAACTCGGATGGTAATTGCGGCTACTACTGTATCGTATTGTAGCACGCGTTTGATGTGTCGATGTAGTGTCGACTATTTCGTTTGCCCGTTATGTCCTCGCTAGCGCTCCGATGTACAAAGTACCCTCCTGTCGATACCCATTTTCGGTTGCGTAGGCGCATGACCGTGCTATCGTCCTAGGTAGTCCGGTCTAAAGCGCAGCACGGATGTCCTCGTACAGCAGCAGGACCGTCGACCGTCTCGCGAACATCTGGGAAATAACGTCCATAGTCGTTCGTACGATAACTCGAGGTTTTCCAGGGACGAAGAGATCGGCCAGCGCCAGCGCCCAGCACGCGATCTGGATGATGAGCAGGGCGGCAATGCAGAAGCGGAATGAGGCGTCTTTGTTGGACATGCTGAGGGGAGGTTCGAAACGGAGATATACAAGACAAATATGTGTGCGCAGAAAAGAACGTACTTGTAGCAAAGAATTGAATGGCTGGAGTGCGCAAAAGTCACTGAAAGTGGGGCATAAAGTCGGGATACATGAAGTCGGTGTAAAATGCCAACATGGCATCTTCGTGTTAGTGCTAAATCAAGACATCCCCTCATCAATAACGGACAAAGTGGCCTTTGTGACACCCCATCTCCATCAATCAATCGTGGCTTTGTGAGTTGCGCCGCCACTTTCAGGCCTCACGGCGTAGTGTGTCGGGGACCGATTTTGGGTTGATCGTGAGGCGCGGAGAAGGCGAAGCTGTGGGATTCTGGGGAGGGGTCTCGAGCGCGCCTGCATATTTAGCAAAAGGCTAGAGTGACTTCGGTTAGCGTTGCGGCGTGAGGCTTACCGCAAACCAGACACACGTGCAGACCAGGGTGCGCATGGTCACCATCCAGCATCAAGACGCGACCGACGTCACATCTGACAACTTCTCACTTGTGATTTCACAACCGTGCAACACCGCGTAAATTTTCCAAGGGATTCACCTACCGACATTGAGGCATATAGACAACAATCACGTAACTGACGTTTGTTTTCACGACATCTCCGCCTACGCGAGCCAAACCGGCGGCAACAGCCGAACTAGGCCAGTTCTCCACACATTCCCAATCGATAGCGCATCGCTCTATCTTCACACTTCGGAGATTCTTCCACCAGCACATGGCTACCGGCAACACACTGATAGGCCTGGCCATCGACTTGATAGAGCGCCGTTCAACTTACTATTCCAAGCGCGCGTACCCAATGGCGGAGAATAAGCCTCACACGGGCATGCAAATGTTTCATGATCACGCCCCCAACATACCGCGCCACATAGCATGAGAATTCGGCTCCGACTTCGAAGACCGATGTTCAGGCGCGCGTCGACACCAAGTAGACTGGACACCGAGGCGTATTATGCTCGATTGAGTGTTTGAGCTCGGGGTCACAAACTCAGGGCCGCAAGCAGAGTATATACAAAGATGCCTACCCCCGCTCATTTGTTCGCTGTGTAATGCGAGTGCAAACGTAATCACGTTTATTCAAAAAAGGTATGTAGATAATTTCACATTATCCTGGTACTCTAGAGGTGCTCTAGACATATCGTGGAGAAAGTCTGGCCCAGGATCTGTCAAGCATCCTGTTCCTTCCCGATCCGGCTAGCCAAAGCATGCAAGCACGCAGTCCAGAACAGCGCCACGAACGACTTCGACATCGTACATGAACTTGCGACATCCTTCAGCTGGTGGATGCTGTTCGCCTTTTTCCAGCCCGCATTCCAGTTTACATTTCGCACCTGCGTTTCTCAGCTCGCAATTCATAGTTGGAGGTGAACATCATTGACCATGGACCAGGAAAAGAAATCAGAAGTCATTGTCTCAGTGCGACCAGTCTGCTCTAGGATGTCGAGCAATGGTTCTACCAAGATGAAGAAATTCCGAGACAACGAGGATGACGAGACCAGCAGCCAGGGCTCGACTGTGGCCACTCTTGAACAAGCGGAAGCAGGAACAACCAAGCCAAGCTGGCATCGTCGCGGGCGGTCGGGCAATGTAAGGCGCTGGCTCAGTACCTCGGTTTCAACCAAGGCCACACGGAGACAGAAGTGGTGTCGTTGGCTCTTGATTGTCTTCGTTGTGCTGGGAATTTTCGGAATCATTGCGGCAATGTAAGAGCGGCCTTTACCTTGACAAACAGAACTAACAGCGACTAGAATATATGTCTCCTTTGTCGCCAAACTGATATCACGACTATCTCCACCCCCAAGTCAGAACAGAATCGACCATATTGTTGAACAATGGAAAGAGCCCGACGCGAATGGTGCATTCACGTACGAGTGGAAAAATGACTTCAGCCGCGACATCGTACCGAAGAACTGCCACTCACACAACGATTACTGGCGCCGCGTGCCACTGTATCAAGCGCTCGCCGCAGGCTGCGTGAGCGTTGAAGCCGACATTTGGCTGACAGATGACAATGAGTTGCTGGTCGGCCACTCATGGGACTCTACCAAGAAGACTCGCACTCTCAGGAGTCTTTACCTCGATCCAATTACCAACATCCTCGAGCGCCGCAACGTCAGTACTGCATCAACCTCTCACAAGGAGACTGGCGTGTTCGACTCCGATCCAAACACATCCATCAACCTCCTCATTGACTTCAAATCCGACGGCCACAAGATCTGGCCCGTCCTTCAATCGCAGCTGAAGTCCCTCCGCGAGAAGAACTGGCTCACCTACTACGACGGCCAAGTCATGCACCAGGGCCCATTGACCATCATCGGCACGGGCAACACTCCCTTTGAGCTCGTCCAACAAAATTCGACCGACCGCTACATCTTCTACGACGCGCCTCTTCGCACCGTTTCGGAGCCACAATACAACTCGACCAACTCCTACTACGCCAGCGCCAAATTCGGCGCTGCGGTCGGCAGGCTGTGGCTCGGCCATATCAGCGCCAAGCAGGAGCACACAATGAAGCAGCAGATCCAAGCAGCCGCGGACAAGGGACTCAAGAGCAGGTACTGGGACACGCCGGCATGGCCCATCAGCATGCGGGACCACGTGTGGGGAAAGCTGATGCAACTCAACGTGGGCCTGCTGAATGTAGATGACCTGGCCAGTGCGACACGGTGGAATTGGGATTTCTGCGTCGTGGCGGGCTTCGTGCTGTGTGGAAAGACTTGAAGAGCGGGAAGATGGAGTGAATGAATATTATGATACCACGACACCAGCGACAAGAGGAAGGGTCGACGACGACGACGCGCGCATACCTGATGGTTGCGCGATCGCATCGTCTAAGGAGATGTGAGATTCGAGCAGCCTCGATCTCACGATGCATGTACGGCTACAAGCCTTCGCCATTCAGCACGAGGGGTTGAGGCAGTATGCCAGCACCGTGTAAGCACATACCTCACGCCCGGCTTCGAGCTAGACGATGGCATTCAGTTGCATAAAGTCTGAGGATAGAACAACCTAGCATGATCATCGTCATCGCTCTCATCATGCTCGTGATTGACGCCATGTGTGGAGAAAAGTGCTCGCGCCGTTCGTTCGTGATCTTCGGCGCTGAACCGAAGTTCCGGATATCGGGTGGGTGTGTCGATCATGCCAAGGATGGCCAGGCCATGATTGATGGGAAGCGTCTGGTGTGCCTAGGGTTGGCATTGTTGAAGTAGTGCATGTCAATGTCAGATTTCTTTGTTGCCGAAAAAGTCCTTGTATCGGAACAATAGGCAGATGGATGTGATGGCTCTCGTATTCCGTGGACATAGTTGCTCAACAAGGGGCGCTGATTACGTATGCTCTGCACTACCACTTCCGCACTCGATATCATCGCTCGAAGATGCAGAACCACAGTCGTCATAAGTCGAGGTGTTCGCATGCATGGTTTGCTGCACGTGTGTTGGCGTTCCAGGATGTAACAACAGCTGAACCTTGCAGTGTAAAAGAAAAGTTTGGTGCCTCATGTTTCGCAGCTCTACGTTTCAGGTTCAATGTCGTGTCTGCGGAGACGAGAGGTTCGGATGCGTGCTTTGGCATGTTTGGACAGGTGATAGGTATTTTCGAGTGGAGGGCAGGCCATCAAATCTCCACGATGATTTCCGGTATCCTCAACGCTTATCGATTAGGGATTCCCGGATGTGCTGGGAGATCGGATCGGCGCCCAGGGTCGCAATGCCTCGTACAGAGTCGTGCTTGCAGGTCGCACGCAGATAAAAGGGACACGAGCAGCTGGTGGAGCAATGAGAGCATTTCTCCATGTGCCGAGCGTTTGTTGGCCGCGGAAAGTGACGGGTTGACTGACGGCTCGTTTGGGAAATCTTCTAGGGCGGCGGAGGTGACGATGGCGCCTGCCTGTGATTTGCCGCAGCGGTGATTAGCGTGGTTTCACGTCAACCGGATCCCTGGCTGTGGCTTGCGTTCCTGCAGAAAGAGGGTCCGGGGGGCGCGTTGCCTTTGAAGAAAGACCTCAATGGCTCTCCTTGACGGCTCTTCTTCACTCACCCCCTCTGACGCCTGTTTGCGCTGTTATTGTGTGTGACGCTGAGCTCGACGCTCGCCTTTCCTACCTCTTTCCTTAGACAATCGACGGCTGGTCTTCGTCCAATTGCTGTCGTTACTCCTGTGTCTCAACTGTCAACTGTACCACCACGCCAATTCATAGACGGAATCGTGCTCGACGCACATTCCCCCGGCCTTCCCACCTCCGCATTCTTTGCGGTTGTCTTAGACTCATATCCACTTTTACAACCGGCCGCTCGCTGGCAGTGACGACAACGTCGCACACGACACCTGACTCCCTCCCTTATGACGAGCAACCATCGATCGCCCTCCCAGAGGTCCTTCCGCCTCTCCAACAACGGCTTCCAGCCCCTCGGCGGAACCAACGACAATATGGACAACCGAACCAACAACATCCCCCTCCAGACCGTCGTCAGCCACACTCCCTCGCAGCACACACCGACGTCATCGAACAACGAAAAGTCGGAGAAGACGGGCATGTTCCATCGAGGACGCCGGAGGATGGCGAAGGTCGACTCTAGGACCGGCGCGCCACTGCCCCCTGGCGGTGACCATGTCGAGAAGACGGCGCTGAACCGCATGGGCAGGATCTATACGAAGATTCTGAACTATAGCATCATCACGCGCTACATGATCTACGTGGCTCCCATCGCGCTTCTGCTAGCTATCCCCATCATCTTGTCGCAGGTGCGCCCCAGCAATGGCTCGATTGGCGGCGCAGAGCCCAAGAAGTTCTGGATTTGGATCGAGATCATCTGGTTGTCTTTCTGGGTCATGAAGATTGTCGCACACTTCATCCCCAACCTGTTCGAATTTCTCATCGGAGTCGTCAGCCCCGGTGTCCGCAAGTACGCTCTGCTGCTGCGAGCCGTCGAGAAGCCGCTGTCGTTTGTCCTCTGGATGATCGTCAACCAAGCTACATTTCCTGCCCTCGTTCGAATTAAGAAGGGGCGAGACGCTCCATGGTACGGCACCATGCAATCCGTTCTCTTGGCTCTGCTCGTCTGCACAGTTATCATCCTCGCCGAACGCGTCTTGATCCAATTGATCAGTATCAGCTACCACCGAAAACAGTTCGATTCGAAGATCAAGGAGTCGAAGCGGAATGTCTACCTCCTTGGTGTGCTCTACGACACCTCGCGGTCTCTGTTCCCATCATACTGCAACGAGTTTGCCGAGGAGGATTACACCATTCAGGACACAATCTTGGATCTCGGCCTTGGTAGCGGTAGCAAGAAGGGCACAGCCAAGCACGGCCGCTCCGGCAGTCGCACACCTCTGCGTCTCATTCAAGAAGTTGGACGAGATGCTGGCCGCATCGGCGACAAGATCACATCCGTCTTTGGCACGATCGCATCGGAGATCACCGGTAAGAAGGTGTTCGATCCAAACTCTGCGCATTCGATTGTCTTGACGGCACTCGAGCGGAACAAGTCTTCAGAAGCCCTGGCTAGACGTATCTGGATGTCTTTTGTCGTCGAAGGCAAGAACGAGCTCACAATGGAGGACTTCGTGGAGGTCATGGGCCCTGGACGTCAAGATGAAGCCGAAGAGTGCTTCAGCTCCCTTGATCGCGACGGCAACGGCGACATCAGTCTTGACGAGATGATTCTTACTGTTACCGACTACGCCCGGCAGCGCAAGTCGCTCAACACCAGCATGCACGATGTGGATCAGGCTATCAACGCTCTCGACGGACTTGTCCTTACCATCGCTGTCATCATCTGTCTCTTCGTCTTCATTGCGTTCCTTGCTCCAGGCTTCCGTGCCACATTGACTACATCGGCCACCGCCCTCCTCTCACTATCTTTCATTTTTGCTACCACCGCCCAGGAGGTTCTCGGTTCTTGCATCTTCTTATTCGTCAAGCACCCTTACGACATTGGCGACCGTGTCGACATCACTGCTGAGCAGCTTACCGTCGAACATATCGCGCTCCTTTATACGGTCTTCAAGCGCGTCAACAATGGCAAGACGGTACAAATTCCTAACATCCTCCTCAACAGCTTGTGGGTCGAAAATATCACACGCAGCAAGGCTATGAGGGAGCAGGTTTCCGTCTTTTGCGCCTTTGACACGTCGTTTGAAGACGTCAATGCGCTCAAACAGGAGATGATTTCGTTCGTTCGAGACCCTGCCAACAGCCGCGACTTCCACCCAGATATCGAGATTGAGGTTGTTAGCATCGCCGAGATGAACAAGCTGGAGCTGCGCGTCGAAATCCTGCACAAGAGCAACTGGTCGAACGAGACTCTCCGAACTGCCCGTCGATCTAAGTTCATGTGCGCGTTGGTCTTGGCCCTTCGCAAGGTTCCGATCGCTGGTCCAGGAGGTTCAGACGCGGCTCTCGGTTCGGCTGACAAGCCCACCTGGTCTGTCGCTGTCCCTCCCGTCGATGCCGTTGCAGCGTACCAGAAATACAAGGACGCCGCAGACGCCAAGCGTCTGAACCCACTCAACAAGCCGGAGGACAGCAACGACAAGGGCAAATCCACCGGCACTGACTACCTAGGCGGAGGTGGTGAGGGAGGCGCTGTAACCTCTCTCACCAGCCGCAGACCCGGCGTCGACACTGTGCGCGACGACACCTGGAATGCACGCGACGACACCAGCACCATCGGCCGCCCTAGCATGGACGCCCGACCCGACCTCGACGAAGTCCGCGGCCTCCTCCACAAAGCCAGCAGCGCCGGCAAGCGCAAAGGCGGAACAACTCTCTCGCCCTACGGTAGACCCTCAGGCGACATGTCCCGCCAGCAAAGCTTCATGCCTTCCCTTCCTTCCCCAGCAGTAGTACCATCGCAATACGCCTCCGCGCCCGGTCCGCCATCTATGCTCCCACCCGCTCCTCCACAGGCTCGCACCACAGCCCCTGGATCACCGAACTCTGTATCTACTGGCCATTTCGAAGAAGCGCAGTTCCAGACTATGGTTCCCCCGCCCCGCTCGCGGAGTAGGCCGCGCGCGCCTACTGTGACGGAAGAAGCAGAGGAGGGCGAGAGGCGCTGGGATCCGAATATGACGGCGAGTACGAATCCGTATCGGAGTCCGGCGCTGTTTAAGCGCGAGTAGTGGAGTGGAGGAACGGTTCTTGTAGCCATTTCAATGTATAATGTTTTTCTTAAATAGGCTGGTTTGATGGGAATGGTATGGCATGGCATGGTGACTGTCTGTGTTATCGGATGCTCACTTTGGCGTTGTATATTATGTTTTGGACACAGGAGCTTTGCATGCGAACGGGAAAACGAGAATGAACAAATCAGAGTTTCAAAGGTACTTGTCAATCCCTCCTGCGTATTACCATTTGTGATGTTTTTGTTACAAAGTCCGAGTCCAAATACGAATATTATACCGAGTGACATCAGTCTGTTGCTCGATCACATGTGAGCAATAATCTGTCGACAAATATTCGTTCAGAGTAACTAACTAGCAGTGCCAGATCAGATCAAAAACGCACATGTTGAACGCGATACATACGCGCAAAAGTCATTTTGCCCAATCTTGCTACAATTTCCACAGAGGTCACATCCACCAACGCGATGCATTACCTTACCAGCAGCCCCAGACAATGTTACAGCCCTTGATCTGGACAGGTTGCATTTGTGTCTTTTTGGAACAATATGATGGGATTTGTGTTTCTGTTTCCAAGGTCATACTTTATTCTACACCCTCCCCCTCTCCTCCCATCACGCGTCCCACCACCCTACGTATTTCCCTTTCCCCCCATTGCCCCGTAACTCCAGGTCAGCCCTCGGCACCAGCCTTACAAACCCGGCTGATAACTCCTTTGGGCGAAAAAAATATGAGCGAATGCAAATAATGTCGAAAACAAATTCCCGCCGAGCGAATGGGTTTCCGTGAAAACGCCGGGTACCATGCAAACCTAGAAATGTGAAAGCGGTAGAAAGTATAGTGTGTGTTGGTAGTGAGTAGTGTGGAATTCACTGTGTAGCTTGATGAGAAATACCACCCATCATGCCAACTTCATCCAGATGCTTCTGATCAAGATGACCATCACCATTCGCCACAGCCTCGATTCTCGGCACAGGCTCAATCTCGTCTGCGAAAGGATTCCTAGATTCTTCGTCGCGCCGCACCTGGGTCTGGATTTGCGTCGACGTAGGCTTGATGGTCAAAGTGCTGTCTTCCAGCCTCGAGCTGTTCGATGAGGCGGGTTCTTTCGCGAGCGAGGCGCTGTGCCGACTAGACGAGTCCTTTACAGATTTCTCGTTAGCACCTGCGAGATCTTCAATGAATTGCGGGCCGGAGTCTTTGCCCTCTTCTTCGGGGGTGATGGCCTCTGCGAGGCTTTGGAAATTGAACATGGGTTCTGTGCCTGGGGTACCTTGGGAAGGGCTTTCGGCCTGGCTCAGCTCAAGGCCTGACGCATTCGGGCTGGGCTCCTTAGACGAACCAGCTCCGGGGTTGTTGCCGGTCTGGTAAGACTCTGCGAACGAGGACGCGCTAGAAGATGCATTTGACGTGTCGCGCAGCGCGGATCGATGTGAGGTATGCTCGTCAAAAGGATCAAAGGTGACCGAGTTGCCATTGCTTGAAGTCTCTCGCTGTATCTGTGCGCGGCTGACTTGAAGGTGCTTCTGCGGATCATCTTTCATCGAAGCAGTGTTGATGGTGGACGTCGGCTCGGTCATCGGATTGAACCCTGCGGAGCCGCTTGCTCGATCAACTTCTTTGCCTTTGCCTACTGCAGATGAGCTGCCGGTACCGGCGTCATCAATTTCTATTGGATGAAAACCACTTCCTATGCGGCTTTGAGCTTTTGCAACCTTTTTCAACTCCTTGGCTTTCTTCTTCGTGTCCTTCTTGGCTTCCTTTGAAGCCTCCTTTTCTTCCCTTCTCTTGCGCTCGTCTTCGGCTGCGAGACTCAGGCGTATTGCCTCCATCATCATGAGCTCTTCAAGATCGTCAATTCTGGTGCCACGACGCGAGCTGCCGCGTCCAGGAAAGAGATCCATGGCCCCTTCACCATTCAGGCCCGCAGAACCTTCGCGATCACGTCGAGGTGTGCCAACACCGCTGCTGCCCGCACTGTCAGTGCCGAACATGGTCCGTCGTCGCCGTCCCAACGCAAAGCGGCTCTCGTGTTGTTGGATGTTGCCCATCATGTAAGCGGCGTTGTGGAGTGCAGTTGCTGCCGCAGCTCTTCTAAGCGCATGGGACCTTGCGTCAGCCAATTTCTTGGCCCAGTCAGGTCGAACCATGTCAGTTGTGACAACAGTCTTGTCTGTGACTGCAAGCGAGGTGGCCCTCCTACGACCAGGTGGGGCAATGTTTGGTGAGTTCAGGGAAGAGGTTGACGACATGGCCGAAGTGGCGCTGCCTAACGGCGTCTGTCCTTGGTGGCTGTAGACTAATCCCCGCCTGAAGGGTGGAGGCTCATATGTGACGCCAAACTCTGGCTGAACGCAAAAGGGGCACGCAGCTGGCTCTGAGACTAGTTGTATCTCGTCTTGCGGTTCTGGGCTGGGAGTCTCTGCATCGCCGTGGTGCTCGGGAGCGTGCGGCTCTGGCCGCTTGATTTGTACGAAGCATTCGGAGCAGATGGGCTGATCGCAACAGCGTGTCTTGTTGAGGTACGGTGGGTAGTACATGAAGCAAATCGGACATTCCACCGCGTTCTTGTATAAGAAGGCCTCGATCCGCTGTCCGTTAACGTACGGATCCTTCGGCAGGTTCAGCTCCTGAGGAGCCATGTCGGTTTGCGAGGCGTTGCGCGAGCCCGTGGCGAGCGACGCCAGTGTCTTTGCACGTCCGCGGAAGAACGGTGACGACGAAGAGTTGGTAGCGATCGGGGAGGTCGGCGAGGGAAGGGAGAAGGCGGGGTGTGACGGCGACAGGTTGGACGAACGGTCCGAGTTCTGCGACATGCTGCGGGCGCCCATGGGCACTGTGAGGTTGTTGAGGTTTGGTTCGGAGCTGCGAGGGTTCCACGCGGGACTGAGGTGCTTGCTTGGCCGGGGCGGCTCCTCTTGGGGTATCTCGTCCGGGGCGGGCAGCGGGCGCCCATTGACGACTGCTACGAGCTGGTGTTCGGTCCAGGTGTCCTCGTGGTCGTCGAGGCCCTTCCAGAAGGGGCCGAGTCGTCGCTCGATCTGGCATGTGTGAGGGTTGAAGTTGAGTCAGCACGGGGAAGGTACCTGAAATTGCCGCACAATGGGCTTGCTGTAGTCCTCGGGCCCTGTGTAGACGCCAAGCGTGACCAGATAACCGCCGTCTACGCCTTCTTCGCGCAGGCTCTTCTCGCGCTCCTGGGCCCGGATCACTCGCTCCTTCTCCAGCTTGCGGGCCTCGCGCTCGGCCTTGGTCTCCTTGCGCGGCTCGAGGGCGGGGTCGCGTGGTTCCGAGCTTCCCACAATGCCGAGGAACGACGTGCTGCCGCGGCCGTTCCTCGAGCTGTACACGCCGCTTCCTGATCGTTCGTGCGACGCGCCGCTGGGCCCGGCTGCCGTGGGCGACGAGGGGTTCTGGGCACTCGGCCGCCGCACGTGGCCTCTCGGGGCGGGCTGGGCTTCCTTTCCCTGACTGTTGCCCATGGTGAGGGTAAAGGATAAGAGGAGAAGTAGGAATATGTCGAGCCGCGGAACGCGCCAGGCTAGTTTTGGGCGCGGGAGTGGTGGTGCCCAAGACGATGGTTGCAGTGTGACTGCGTCCGTGCGGGCCGGGGTATGCTCGTTATCTCTCTGCAACAACGAGCGGATGGTGGTGAGTCGGGGTGGAGATGTGGGCGATAGCGTGTCACAAGGACATGATGCGATGCAGCCCTGCGGAACCTGGCCGGTGACTGCCCTCTCCACTGTGTAGGGGAGAGACAGAGACGCGATGGCCTCCTATTGGCGATCACGAACGGCGGGAAGGTGCGTTGCAAACTCGGGCAGGAGCGGTGGCAGGCACAGTCGGCGGCGGCTGCTGGCGTCGAGACTTGGGTGTGCGAGTGTTGGTGATGTTGTGCTTGGCGGATGCCGTGTCGAGTGCAAACGAGCTGCCCGCCGTTGGGGCCGAAGAGCGGGGAGGATGCTTGGTTTGAGGCACAGCGCTCCCTTCAGCACATGTCAGCTTAGCCTTCACCGCGCTGGCGACAGCTGGGTAGTCTAGTCATCCTCGACACCCAACGTCCAAGACATCCGCGCTTGCGCCTTTGTGATGCAGCCACGCTTGGGTAGCGGAGCTTGTCCTACTCGGTACTTGGCTTGAGCCGCCGCACGATAACAGGAACAGGGCACGTCGCTATCAGCAAACCGCGCCTGTCCCTGCCCGTCATTTCATCATGACCACTTCTGGACGAATGGCATCCTGGCGCCCTACGTACTGGCAGTGCGCAAACAGCAACTCGGGCGACACGGCACACAGCAGCAACCCCACTCTGACGCGGGGCTCCAGACCCGGAACTGGGAAACAATTGATTCATTGTCCAACATCCTGCTTTTTGCAACCCACTTGTCGCCTCATCAACTAGCCTTGTCCCTATATGCTACTGACCGCTCATCCTCAGCCTAGATTGTTCCAAACGTCCACGACGACTCCCAATGGTACTTCTGCCCTTTGCCGAAGATCTGCTTCCCCAGACGACCCCACTCCGGACTGTCAACGACGTTAGCGCGTACTTCGTCTTAAGAACCGCGGCACTTACTGGTTGATACCATCGACGTAGTCCTGTGCTTCGATAGCGATGCAGCCGTCCCTGGGGATGAACTTGTCCTGGCCCGCAACACCTTGCGAGCTCTTGAACTCGGCCTTGCCATCGTTCCAGTTGCAGGTATATAAGACAACGGCGTCCTGGTCCGTGACCAAGTCGGCCTTGATGCCGCTCCACTTGCTGCTCAGCGTGAGCACGCTCTTGCGCTTGTCCCTCTTGTTGTTGAACGCCCAGTTGCCATTGTAACCGTGGCAGCCATTGCCGCAGTTGTTCTCGAAGTTTGAGTTGCCGGACGCGAATCCAAGCTCGTGGGGTGCAGACCAGAAGTCGGAAATGTCGTCAGCAGGAATCTCGGCGATTTCGCCAGTCGGGAGAGCATTTCCGTCAATCTTCATAACACGCTTGGCCTCAGGCATGTATAGCGTGTGGTTCCAGATGGTACGATTGTCCGGGCGGGCAAAGGCGTCGAGCTGGAAGTACGTGTGCTGTGTCAACATAATGGGCGTCTTCTGGTCGTTCGAGACGGCATCCATGGAGATGTGCCACTTGTTCTTCGACACCGAGTATGTGACGCTGGAGGTCACTCCACCAAGCATTCCCAGCGAAGAGTTCGAGGCATCGTAGATGGAGAAGGTGATGGATGAGTTGGATACCTTGGAGACGTTCCAGTTTCTGAAAGACCAATTGTTGGTTCCGCTGTGGAGGGTGTTTGGGCCATCGTTCTTCTGCGTCAGATATGTGACGTTGTCGATGGAGTATGTCCCATTGCCAATACGGTTAACATATCGTCCAGGGATGGCGTTGTAGACAGGGTGGCCAGGGTCGACGGCTAAGTACTGTCAGACAATGTCTAGTCAGCTGTATGGCTGAAGCTTACGATAGAATGAGGTATTGTCGTATCCCAGAACGATATCGCGCGCCGTGCCGTCAGCGCCTCTTCAAGTCAGCAGTTGCGTTGTCGGAGTAGGGAGACTTGAGTACCCTTGACCCAGAGGTTGGTGAGCGTTGCTGCATATGGGATGAATTGCGCCTTGATGCCCTCGGCTTCGAGCGTGTAGCGGCCCTCAGCATCTGGATGCGGAGCGCCCGGGTGTGCAAGCGCACTACCAAGTACCGACGCCACAAAGACAGCTGGGATGAATCTCATGATGACGGAGTATGCGGTTGGCGAAGTGTAGAGACTGAAGACAGCTATCCCCAACTGGTAGATCGATAGCGAACAGCGCCGACATCTTTATACAAGTGTGAGTCTAGGAACTGTGTCCCGTTCGACAGGAACATTTCCAATCTCGGAGCTGTACGTTATATTCGAGCTTACGCTGCCATGGGTGTTTACCTGGGTTAAACAAGGCTTGGCCATCTAATCCAATCTGTTTGAAATTTACCCCGGAAACCCCAGAGGGGTTATGTGGTACCGCAGCTGCTCCTACGCCGCAATGAAGGCATTGAGGGCATTGTGTATTTTCATGATGTATCACTTAGGCAATTGGTGCCAATACGAGGTGGAGGATGTTGCAAGGTTTCATTGTGGGGACATCTCCTTCCAGCCTTGCGGGGCGATTTGCTGGGGAAGCATCGCACCTTCCATCTCGCCCACCGTACCTGCAGCCAAACACTTGGCTCACCCATTGCATTGGTGTCGAGGTCTGGCGAGCCGTACACTGTCGGTAGGCTCACATGCAGTGGTAGGAAATAATTGGGGACGACGCAAGACGAAGCCTGTGTAGGTAATATATGCATGATTGACAGAATTTCGATCACGTCGCAGGCTCGTGTGGCCTCAACCCCGGCTGCCTCACTCTCTGCCTACCACGTGGTGAGAACATTAGCCACATGAACTTGCCTCTTTCTTACCGTCACCTCACGCCACTACTTTTCCTACTATAGCATCTTCACTCAACGCCTCTCGTAGTACTACCGCGAAGCCAGGACTCCGACGATGGGAGTGCTTGAGTTTCTCTCTGCTCGGCGATTCCACCAGAGTTACGTCCTTCCTCCAAACATTGAGACCGGCCGAGAATACCCCCATCGCTTTTCCTACGCCGACTTTGGTGACCCGAGGAGTAATGCTGTCGTCTTCTTTTGCGGAGCCTTGATGGGAACACGATTCTGTTACTCGCCATTGGATCAGCTGGCCAACGTCTACAACGTGAGGATCATCCATGTCGACAGGCCAGGCATCGGCGGTAGCGATCCGATCGAGCTCGAGAAGCGGGTTCAGATATGGCTTGGTAGAATCCGATATCAGAGTGGTTAACAACTATCAGGCTGACTTATGCAGAGATAGTACCTCAGCTTCTCAGCCATCTCAAGATTCCGTATGTCTCGCTTGCAAGCCACAGTGGAGGAGATATCTACCTGCTCAATACTATCCTCACGTACCCACATCTTTTACATCCGCACAAGCCCTACGTCTGCTTCTTCGCGCCATGGGTCCACCCTTCGCACTCAAAAGTCGCACAACTACGAGTGACCTCATTCCTACCGGCTCCTGTCATTGGCAAGTTCGCCTCGGTTGTCAAGTTCGTCAACGAGAATGTGGTTCCTCTTGTCGGCTTGAGCAGCGGTCTCATACACTCGCAACTCCGTTCAAATCCCTATCCGGCACCCGTCCCCCTCATGCAAAAAACGAACCGGTCGCGGACCCCATCCTCGATATCGCACGAAGACTACCAAAATCTAGACCTCAACAATCCATACGTCGTGAACGAGCTACGAAAGTACAGCACCCAGTTCCTGTTTGCAGAGTCCATGGATGGCATCTCCGCAGATGCCCAGCTCTTCCTCAGAAAGCCACGCTCAATCGCTTAGTGCTCGCCGAGCATCTTCTGGTCGGACATTGACTACGTCGTTCTGCTACTTTCGAAGATCATTGAGACGGATACAAGATTGGACGGACATAACAAAACATGGATCGTCGATACCTTCCACGCAGAGCAGGATGACGTAGTGGGTGAGAAGGGAAGGCAGTGGTTCGACAACTGCTGGCTGCCGGGGCGGTCATCGACCTGCAGCGCGCGAAGCAACTCCTCGGATATCGTCCAGCACTACTCACACAAGACTTATGAGTATAGAAGCGAGATTGTAAGGGGCACTGACCATAACTATCTGATGGATCCGGCGTCCGGTGCCAGCGAGTTGTGGCTCCAGAGAGTGAGAGATGCATGCCCACGACCCGTGAAGGTATGTAACTCAAATACATCATCTCTTTTTGTAGATGCTAATCGTGACATGGCGATCAGGTCCTCCAAGAAGATGAAGCTCCCTCAGTTGTCACGCGATCAGGTACTACTGGAAGGAGAACATCTCTGCGTGGCTTTTTCGGCAGAGTGAGGACTTTGGCGCAACCTATATATCCTTGGAAATGAAGTGAGACATAATGATACAATGAAAATGCTATGACTATCTTCAGAACAAACGATAAGAAGTCTGAGATCGACTGGTGCTAGTTGAAGGTTGGGTCTCGTAGGGCTGACTCCTAGACGGAGTTAAGGCTGCCATCTCCGCCCTGACGTCTTCAACTTTCTACGCCCACCCATGCGACACCACACATTGCAACGCAATGGCCGACGACATGCAAATCAATGCCCAACGCGCTAAACAGCTTACCGAGAACCTTGCAAATATAACATCACGCATAGGTGCTGCCAACAAGAGCAACCGAAATGTAAGATCCTACCCCTCGATCTTCTCCGGCATGCACTCACATACCCCAGGTCCGCCTCATTGCCGTCTCCAAACTCAAACCCGCAAACGACATCCTCGCCCTACACCAGCCCCCCAATCCCACCCACACGCACTTTGGCGAAAATTACGTCCAAGAATTGCTCGAGAAATCCAAGATCCTACCCCGCTCAATACGATGGCACATGATCGGCGGTCTCCAGTCCAACAAATGCAAACAGCTCGCCGAACAAATCCCAAACCTGTGGTGCGTGAGCAGCGTCGACAGCGAGAAGAAGGCCAACGAGCTAGAAAAAGGGCGCAAAGCGCTGCTAGACAAGGACACTGAAGCAAAGAAATTAAGAGTAATGGTGCAAGTAAACACTTCCGGCGAAGAATCAAAATCAGGCGTCGAACCAACCGACACACTCGCCCTGTGCAAACACATCATCGACAAGTGCGCGCACCTGCATTTCCTGGGCCTAATGACTATCGGCGCCATCGCCCGCAGCAAAGAAACCACGCCGGAGAACGAGAATGAGGATTTTGTGAAGCTGATGGAGGTCAGGGATCAAGTAGCGAAAGAGCTGGGATGGGAGCAGCAGAAGTTGGAACTCAGTATGGGTATGAGTGCGGACTTTGAGAGCGCGATTGGTATGGGCAGTGATGAGGTTAGGGTTGGGAGTGAAATTTTTGGAGAGAGGCCTGCGAAGAAAGATGCTGTTGTTCGGGAGAAGGAGGCGGAGAGGGAGAGTTGATTGGGGGGATGATGGAGGTCTTGATTTGTTGGGAGGATTGGGATGTGTGTTGGTAGGCATGATGCTCGTCACAGAAATCTGCATACTTGTCTCGTGGTCGTCTTATTCTGCACTTTCACCTTACCGCAGATGAAACTTTTTTTGTTCATGCGTAGAGCACGTGGCAACACGTTCCTACCTCTCATACTCGAATGCAGTTGCTGCTTCCCTTTCGCGTCGCACACCACCTGCTAAAACAATAGTTGTCGCCTGCTTTCCGTTTACGAAATGAGGTGCGTCAGTAAACTACAACACCTTACACTTAACTTACTTTCGTGCAGACGTGGCACCCAATACACTACCATGGATCAAGGCAACGTTCGGGGTGCTGGCCGAGGCCATCCTAGCGACCACAGTAGGCCAACTCCACCCTCCATGGGACCGCCAGTGAATCCTTATGGTCGAGGAAGAGGACGACCGCCATATCTTCAACCCGCGACACAAGGCCCTAGAGGCGGCGATTTGACGCCCTCACCATACCACGATCAGCATGTGAGCTCCACGACCGCCCCTCCCAATACTGGAAGTTCGTTCTCGACTATTACTACTACGCCTGTGTCCAGTCCACCTGCGCATGTGCCTACGATACATCAGTCTGCTAGTGATGCAACCGCACATGCGCGACTTGATGGCAACTTTGCGGGAATCATAGCTCCTGCGGATGCACCAAGTACGACTGTCGGCGCCTAACGGACTACCTCAGGCTCGACGAACGGCGCGCGATCAACGAGCCCCCATGATGACGACATGGTGCTCGATGTCAGACGAGACTCTGTTGATGGCTCGCACGGCAGGATCGTTGATGAGACTATCATGGTGCATGAAGACTTCGATTCCATTGCTTACATGAATCTATACACCTATTCAGGTTAAGAGCTTAGCCCCGAAGAGATTAAGCTCATCAGGTACAACGAAGGACTTCGCTTCAATAACACACTGTCTGGCGGAACCATTTTGTCCGAGGTGCGTCCATCCAGTACATCTCAAGTGCTCGATGCGTACAGGGGTGCAGGCATACCCAATGAGTTTCCTGAACTGTAAGATCTGCAGACTGCATTGTAAGATCCCACTGACACAACCAGGCTCAAAGGTCCGGGAGTTGAAGTCAAAGTGCAGCGTGTCGGCACAACTTCAGATGATACGAACACTACAGACACATACACCATTCCCGAAGCCCTATTGCGACGTTGCTCGCCGTACCTTGCCGTCAAGTGTGATGATATATCCAAACAAAGCGGCTCCAAAACCATTACATTCGTGTATGAAGACACCACGTGGTTCAGCTCGTTCGTTACCTGGATGTGTTGTGGCAGGTACATAGCTCTCGACGCCAGAGATCAAGTTGTTGAAGGCCGGGATGCGATGGCATGGGTACTTGGCGACAAGCTGCAGTCTGTTGAGTTCAAGGACTGCATTATGCACCGCTTGTATACCGAATACACGTCTCAAGGACCCATCAAAACGATATACCCGTGGCAAATCCAGTACGTTTGCAGATCTACTGAGCCTGATTCGAAACTTCGCTTGTTCTTTCTCGACATCCTGGCAGCGTATTTCCCAGACAAATCACGTGTTGGGGGTACTTGGGAGCAATGGGATGCGGTCTTCCAGAAGTACGCGGACGCACGCGCCTTCATGCTTTGGAGCTATATGACGATGACAGCTGATCGCCTATACATTAAGCCGTATGCTCGGTACATGGAGCAGAAACCGGAGGAGATAGTGCCTGTTGTTGCTGAACTTGGAACTAACGTCCAGACGGAGAAGCTTATGAGCGTTGTACCAGTGAAGAGGAACGCCGATGGCACACCGGTTGAGAAGGCCATCACGGATGTTCCGACAAAGGTTTCTGACGATGCAGCTATTGCCACCGCTTCTACCGAGGCTGAAGAAGGTGCAACTGGTCACCCATTTAGTGCCGTATCAATTACTCGAGTTTAGATATCTCCCGCCGTGAGTCCTCCATCGAAAAATTAGCTGAAGGTTCTCGCGACGAAGAGATCGTCGAAAAAATCATGACGGAAAACGGGGAAGGAGGCGCAGCGGTGCAGAATGTCGATACTGCTGAGGATGCTACACTAAAACCCAAATCTGCTGACGCATAAACAATGCGCTCACATCATACTCCGTACCGCGCGGAAAGTTGTTTTAGATCGCCTATGCTGTTGCTTCAAGATCATCACATCATCCACTTTGTTCTACCCAGCCATAGATACGTAGCACTTTGAAAACATCCCTTGAAAAAATTACCGAGTCGATGAACTGTGGCGACAATCGTGCTTACTATATTAAGTCATCAAATGCATTATACACTCTGTCTTTCTAACTTGACAAAGGCATCATATCGTAACCTATCATTGCTTGTCCACGCCACACTTCTGCATCCTTTAGTCCTCGCAAGCTACCCACCCCAGCATCCCTACTCCCTTTATGTCTACAACGCTTCCAAAGCACTGCCATATCCCAGCTACCTACCTTCTACAAAATCCTAATAGAGAGATATAAGTACAGTACTAGGCAAAAAGTATCCGAACGCTAGCGCGAACACGAAAATTGTGCGCCCGTCCACCTTATCCTCCACCCACCACAAGATGCCTCCACAACGCTCGTTCGGTACAGAAATTAGTGGAAATAGTAGGAAAAAGCCCCATTTAACACCCCTTCAAAGGACAATAATCATTGCTAAGCACGAGGCTGGTGCGTTGCTCGCGGAGCTTGCTACTGAGTTTGGACGGTCAAAGTCTACAATTCACGACACCATTAAACGCTTCTCCCTCCACCAAACAACAAGCGATTTACCTCGTTCTGGCCGTCCTCCAAGACTGTCGAGTCGTACAAAAAAGATCATATACAGAAAAGCACGTGCTGCTCCAAAGATTGAGTACTTAGAGCTCGCTAAAGAGGGGGTGGTTGTGAACGCCAATGGGACCACTTCAAAGCCACCTTGCCGCCGCACATTGTATCAGGTGCTCAAGGATAAGGGCCTTACTAATCACCGCTGCAAAAAGCGACCTAAGCTCAACGCCGGGCATGCTGCTAAGCGCCTACAATTTGCCAGGCAATACCGACATTTTGCGTGGGGCCGGCGCACGCTCAAGTTCTCAGATGAGTACTCTGTTCAGAAGGGCGCAGGCGCAAATCAGGAGTGGTGCTTTCGCTTTCCGTGGGAGAAATGGAAGAAGGAGATGATAAGTGAGTCCTCGACAAGCCGCAAGCCAGCTCAGATGGTGTGGGGTGCAATATGGGTGGATGAACAAGGGCGCGCGCAGAGGAGTAAACTGGTCATCATGGAGCGTGATTCTGATGCCCCACGCGGTGGCTATAGCGCCAAAAGTTACATTGAGGCCTTGACAAAAGGACTCCTGCCTTATTGGAGGCGTTCTCAGTTGTTCATGCAGGATGGAGCGGGCATACACCGCGCGCGCGTCATCCGATCTTTCCTTCAACAACACCACATCAACACGATAGACTGGCCGCCCTACTCCCCCGACCTTAACCCAATTGAGCACCTTTGGTGGGCCCTCAAGAAGCGCATGTACAAGCACTATCCACAATACAACAACCTTAGCCAGGCTGAGCAGGAGTGGGAGGGGTTTGTGGAGGCCTTGCAGGAATGTTGGAGGAGCATACCGAGTAAGCTGATCAAGCGTCTTATCATGAGTATGCCACAACGCCTCCACGCCTGCAGACGTGCTCGAGGGTGGCAAACAAAATATTGAATCAATGCGACTCCAAAACACCAAAAATAATTAAATTTGTACATGTACAGCTATATTTACAGCCTTGTGAAGTCTCGGGTGGAAATGTTGGCCGGGGTGGCCCAAGCTCCGCGTTCGGATACTTTTTGCACATGACTGTAGAAGGCAGTCTTGTCCTTATCTTGACGTACCTCAACGGATCTTCGCCAGCGTAGGCCGTAACAAGCATGTGAGAATCTGCTGGCTCTATCATGAGACCGAAAAAACATGGCCGATCGTGCAGTGGGGATAGGCATATGCAGTAAGTTAGTATCTAAAAGTTTAAACCGGCCCACTTCGCCGGGTATTGACGGCCACACACACACATCACAACGCACTCCTGAAATGCACAGCAGATGAGAAAATACCACTCTCGTAATGGGGTCTGCGTACTTTGCTTACGATACCCTCCTGGTAAAAGGACGTCTTTGGATGGCTTATTTCGTGCATAGCACGTGGCAACGCGCTTTTGCTCGTGGGAATTCATGTTCTGATCCGGTGTTGCGATACTACCGTAGGTTAGGGCGTAATGCGCGGATTGCCGTAATGCGCCGAACACCAACATTTGGCAGTAGGCAGCATACCACCTGCCGCCGCCACCACAATCATTATTATCACAAGGTTTCTTGGTGGTGAGGTCTTGATAGCTTAATAATTAATCTTATTTATCTATATCTGCCTGGCGTGTTGATGGTGCGCCCTGATCGTGATGTTGATGGTGGAGGTGGTAGTGATGCATCGGCACCACCACCATCATTCCCACCACCATTTCTACCTGCCACAGGCTTGGGTCTTGGCTTATGCTTTGAGGCTGGCTTTGGCTTAGGTTTGGGCTTGGGTTGGTGTTGTTTCTTAGCAGCAGCAGCTCTTCTTTTTGCCAGATTCTTTAGCCTGTTTTCCTTCATCCTTTGAAGCTTTGCTGCTGCCCGCACCTGCCTATTCTCTTGAAGCAACCTATCCTTCAGCGCCTTATTGGCTTTCCGGATCTGAGCTCGCGATGCCTTGTCATCAATTTCCTGTTGTTTTTTTGCCTCCTCAGCTTGTATATAGCCTCGGTGTCTTTCTACCCGGTGTGGTGAATACCAGACAGCTCCACCATGATGCCAGTCCTCCTTTTCAAACTCAACAGGCTTACCAGGCTTTTTGCGTTTCTGCTTGATGCCAAGAGCCCTCTGTAGACCATCATTTTGATGGTTTAGAAGCTCATTCTCAACAACAAGGTGGTGAATAGCTTGTTTTAGTGCCTGGGTCTTCCTGTCATCTGAACTAGTTGTCACTGCCCGCAGGCGCCTCTGGATCTTAATCCAATTTGACAGGCTATTATCTGAGTCATCTAAGCTGCTTGAGTTGTGATCTGAGTGGTTGTAGGCAAAGCGCTTTAGTATAATGTTGGCGTTTGGTGGTGACAAGCCAGTAGCTGAAAATGACTTCAGAACCCTTGTTTTGATGAAGGTATTCACCCAGCCATCCCAGAACAAGCTAAAGAAGTCCCTCTTTGCAACTGGTAGTATGCCCAGGCTTTGGTCCATATATTGTTCAAGTGCGGTGGAGTAGTTGGCTGACAGGGACTTGAACATGACAACGTCTAGTGGCTGTAAGGTATGGGTAGCGTGAGGTGGAAATACAGCCAGGAGAATCTTATTCTGGTCACAATAGTTGATAAATGCCATTGAGGTATGGGACTCATGTCTATCCACGATCAGGAGTCGCTATGATTGCCGTGCCTTATCCTTGGTCAGTCTATCAAAGACTCCACGGAGCCATTGGAGACCTATCTTGTTGTTGGTCCAGCCGCTAGTAGATGCAGTCGTAAATGCTGGCTTGTCTAGGCTAATGTCGTGCACCCAGCTTGATTGAAGTGTGCTTGCGTCTGACTGATAGATAAGGCATGGGTCTAGAGTTGTACCATCACTACAGATAGTGGCAAGGATAGTCACCCCACTCCCTAGAGCCGTCCCTAAGGACTGAACGAAGCTCCCCTTTCTCCCACATCCTCCTTGTGAACACCCTTTGTGACCTATTAGTGATGCCAAGCATAAGGCCTTTCTCGTCCATATTGTACATATGTCGAGGCTCTATTGAGTATTGCTCCATCTTGGCATGCCAGAAGTCAAAGTAACGCTTGTACTTATGCCATGAATCAGCCTGGTGGCGATCACGGTCCATTCCCTTGGTCCATTTGGCTATCAATTCATCCTGATGACGGTCAAGGAAGCCACCCACCCAGGATTCCCCTATTGGTTTTCCAGCTATTTCTGAAGCCCAATTTTGAACCAAACGTCTTAGAGGTGGTAAACGTTTCTCATTCTGTCTGTTTATCCATGCCACAAGCTCTATCTCTTGGTCTGGGGTGAGGGCATGTTGTTTGACGGCCTTGACAGTGCGGGGTTCGGTTATAGCTTTGTACCGGCGAATGAGGGTAGACCTCACAACACCATGCTTTCTAGCTATCTCTGAGAAGGTGAAAGATTGGTCATGAGGTAAGGATTTGATTTCTTCAATTGCAGCTTCAATTGGATCCATATTGGTTGAGCTAGGGGTGGTGGTGTTCAGGGTGTGTTTTGGTGTTCCGGCGCATTACGGCAATCCGCGCATTACGCCCTAACCTACGGTACCGAAGCGAGCAATTTATGGTTTGGTCGCGACGAACAGGGGTTTCTCGACACGGCTTATTGGGAACGAGAGCGATTTTGCAGCCGAGGTCGATGTTTTGGCCATCATGGACGCGGCGACACGGAATCACATGTGGATATTGTCTATGGCTAGTCGGGCGTGTTGAGGCCTCAGGTTCCTGAGGAACGAGCGGTGTGAGGATAATCGTGGATGCCGGAGAGATCCTGTGTAGAAAGATGTAGATCGAGGAGGAACCCGTGGTTGAGAAATCGTCCGTTTCTCATCTCTCCACCATATTCTCATCTCAGAATCCTTTAGCTCTTAAATTCCGCGGATCCCTCGCCTCAACCTCCAACCTCTGCAGAAGTCCTCCTCATACCCCCAAGCAATCAGGCCTTATCAGCCCCAGCCATCTCCCTCGCCTTCCTCGCCGCTTCTTTATTCTTCCTACTCTGCGTAAACGCAAACGTGCCCACAAACCCCATCAACACCACCGTCGCAGGAATAGCCACTGCCCAGTAGATCCACAGATGGCTTGTGCCCACATCCGACATGCTGCGGGCAGACCAGTCGAACAGCGGCATGGCGAGGAACGTTGCTATAAACGTTCCAGGCAGGAACATGGTGGTTAGGAGGGCGATGATCTTCAGCGCCGTGCTGTCGCGCTTACTAGCTTCTGCGAGTTCTTTGGAGTCTTGTGCGATTTCCATGTTTAGGTTGCTATCGTTTTGGGTGATGAGGTTGAACAGCTACGTCGAGATTAGAAACCAGCCATTGGCGCGAATACATAGAATGAAGCAAGTTGCCCGACTTACAATGTTCTGCTGCGCCTGCATGCGCTGCTCGATGCCAGCAAATACATCCATATGCTCGAGGTTGCTGAGCAAGAGCTCGACGCGGTGGCGTAGGCACTCTGCGTTTGTGATTTCGGCGAGGCGGCGGTACCGCGCGGGCGTGACGGCGTAGGTCTTCATGTGGTCCATTTCGCGTAGCGTGAATGAGGCCATTGAGATGCTGCAGCGCACTGCTACATTCATGAAGGCGAAGCGGCAGTTGAGTGACCCTAGTAGTCGTGCTAGCTCGTGGTTGCTCGAGCAGTTCCGCATCGCTTGGTCCATGGCCACCCAGTATGGCGACTCTAGCTTCAAGTTCACCTCTCCAACTTCCGATTTGGGGCGGCGATTGCCACGGGCATCCTCGTCATCATCATCGCTGTCGGCGTCGTCCTCTTCGCTGGCTGCTCCGATCTTTTTCTCGTCTTCTTCCCCTTCTTCCTCCTCCTCCAGCTCCTCACTATCAGCAAAATCCGCCGTCACATCGCTAAGCTCCCAGTCCCCAAACTTTGTCTTATCCTCGGCCTTTGCAAGCAAGCGGTGAATATGATACAGCTCGCTCATGAGGTCAGCGGCCGTAAGCTCGATCAAAACGGTGGGAACGACAAGTGGATGGCTAAAGTAGAGGAACTGCGACATGATTTCGTCGCACACCTGCTTGATGGAGATCCGTGGTCCCATCAAGATGTAACCGCGAGTCATGTTGCTAGCCGAGTCGTAGCTGGTGACGGCAGAAATCGTGCCATTGTTGTTGGAGCGGTGGTAGATGAAGACTTGGCAGTGTGTGAGCGGACTCGGATGCTACTAATACATACGGCAGTACGAAGGAGCTCGTATTTGGTGATGCACCACCGTACATGTACTTTAGAACTTGCCTAGCCATGATCTTAACAGGAAGGCTGTATGTCCTCACAGCACTATGAGAAAGTTTCTTTTAATAAGGCAATCGGTGCATCACCAAATACGAGCTCCTTCATACTGCTGCAGAGGGTGAGGTGGAGAAACCAAACGGAAAAACTCACTAGGATTCCCAGGCCCAGCAATGTACTTGCCGCAAGCGCCGGCTTTGAGGGTGGTGAGATAGTTGTGCCCCTCTGAGAGCCCGAGGGCGGAGTGGATGGCGCGTAAGGTGGGCCCGTCAAACGGCCTTTCCATAGAGACATGCTGTCGGCGACATATGAGTCGCAGACCGGCCACAGGCGCCTTGTCGTCCACGAGCGACTTCCGTGGCGGCTGGCGCAGCCAGCGGGCAATATCTTCACGCGCGATCGCGCCACTCTCAGACGACGACTCTTGCGCCGCCCCGCCGCGGCCGCCCTCTCTATAGATCCAGCACTCGACCCGCTGTGTCTGCTGTACCGCTGTCACTGCCGCCGCCGCTCTGCCCGCGGGTAGCTTGCCATTGACGGCCGGGCTGCTGTTGAGAGGCCTGGCTGCCGGCGGGAGGGGATTGGGGAGCGCTGTTCTCCCAGCAGCTGGCCTCTTCCAGACAGCGCCAGTAGGAGCGTTGTGGGCTGGTCGAGCGGGAGGAGATGGGGTCCGTCGCGGTCTCAAATCCATAGTGTGTGGTTAAGTTCCGACTGGTATTCCGACAGACACCTTCAAAGACACAATTATTCGGATCCACTCTTTTCCTGTTTCGGTTTGCTCAGGCGACGAAGAAGAATGACGCGAAGATGTATAGGAAATATTGTTAGAACACAGAGGGTAGCAGTCGACCTTTGATTCTACCTAGCCGTGAAGTATTTAAGCTGAAATATTCCAAGAACACTCTCAGCCAGTAGCTTCCAAGCTTTCAAAGCTGCGAGGCCGAACACAGACATGCAGCTCTCAGCCCCATGGGAACAGCAGGGGTAGCTCGACGTGGACCGGACTGATTGGGGATGGCTCTCAGCCTCAAGCCATTTCATGTCGAACCCTGGTGTTCGCGACCGAAGGGTGGACCAACAGTTCAGCCACTGCAAATTATCCCTGTAGATGCTCTGGTATTCGCTTATCCGGTACGGTTTCAGCTGACCACACATTTATATCGCCTCGGCTTTCCAGCCTGTGTGGTTCAGATGATTATTACCTTCAACAAATTCCGACAAGAGAGCGTCGCCCACGAGCGAGCATGTCAGACTCTGAAGATTCCGGCGACGATCGATGGGGTAGGCGGCGAAAAAAAGAGCGGAAACGGAACAAGTCACCGAAACCATACAGGCTTAAGATAGAAGAACTCATAAAGCAGCACGACCGGAAGGAAGCAGAGCGGCACGCGAGAGAAACTAAACATGCCACCGCCGCCGACGATGTCAGTAGCGACAGCAACAGCGCCCTACAAGCCCTACTCCAGACGCCACAGCTCGCAGACGATCTTTTGGCCTTCGACGCCTGCGGCTTCACGCTGCCATGGGCGGCCCGCGAGGGATGCGCACCAGCCATCGCGAGTCTGCTAAATCGTGCGCCCGACCCTGCAGCACTAATTGACGCGCCAGATGGCACGGGCCGAACGGCGCTATCATGGGCCGCAGGCGAGGGGCATGGAGCGGCGGTGTCGGGTTTGCTCGAACGTGGCGCCAGCCTGGTGACTGAGGACTCGCGCGGTCGCACTCCGCTCACGTGGGCAGCGGCCAACGGCCACGTGACTACTGCAGGGCTGCTGCTGGACCACCATATGCGTACCAAAGGCAGTGCACGCATCGCCAACGACGATGGCAGTGGCAGAGAAGGCGATAGTGGCGACTCTGCTGCTCCCATCACCGCTGATGCTGGTTACGTGAATTCGCCGTGCGCACAGGGCCGGTCGCCGCTCTCTTGGGCGGCAGGCAACGGGCACGAGGGCGTAGTTCGGGTGCTACTTGCGCAGGGAGGGGCGGTTATGGACTTAGAGGACATCCACGGCGCGCGGCCCCTAGCTTGGGCCGCCGCAGGTGGGCATAGGCTCGTGGTGCTGCGGTTGTTCCAGTGGGTGGAGGAGCGGGTGGACGAGGCCGAGAGGGTCGAGAACCCCGAGTATGTAAGCAAATTTACAGCTTTATACTGGGCACGTAGCCACGCCCGCGGGGAGGAGATCCTACCCATCTTTGTGCGGCACGGGCTCAACCTCAACGCACAGGACCAGAGAGGGCGCACAGCGCTCGAGATGGCGGCGACGGCAGGGTGCGTTGCCGTCACGATGCTACTTTTGAAACACGGTGCGGATGCGGACAACCAGAACGCGGTTGGGCGTACCCCCTTGATCGAAGCGGCGGCCCGGGGCTACGACAAGGTCGTGCGGCTGCTCCTTCGCAAGGAAGAGGGTGGCGGTAAGGCGGATGCGGAACTCGAGGACGAGGACGGCGAGACAGCGCTCTCGCTAGCAGCCTACGCTGGGCACGACGCGCTGGTGCAGCTGCTGAGCGAAGCAATCCACCAGGACCCGTTCCAAAGGAGCGAGCGCGAGTCATTGTTCTGGTGGGCGCTCAAACACAGCGACGGCGGCGATGCTATGGCGCCGCTGGTGCAGGCCCTGCTCGAGGACGGCATTGACCCCAACACGCCGGGCGACAAGGACGGACAGCATCCCCTGATATGGGCGGCGGCAAGTGGCTATGAGGCTGTTGTAACTGCGCTGTTGACCGCAAAGAGCATCAACCTCGAGTACCAGGACAAGTGGAAAGCCTGGCATGACAAGAACAAGACGCACGACTGGGGGTCTGGTCTGACCCCGCTGGGCTGGGCCGCGCGGAACAACCATACTGGCATCGTGGCGCGGCTGTTGGCCCGGGGCGCGGCTGTTGAGGCTGCTGGCACTGGCGGCGAAACACCCCTTGCGTGGGCGGCAGGCAAAGGCAACATAGAAGCGGTCGAGTTGCTGTTGGAACACGGCGCGGAGCTGCACCTCTTTGAGATGCGTACCGGTCGCAGCTCCTCGAGCGACGGCGACCGGTATAAGCACACCCCGCTCCGCGAGGCCGTCGCCAAACGCCACTGGAACATAGCGCGCATCCTAGTCGAGCGCGCTGTCGACGACGTCTGTGCCCAGCGGGCCGTGCCGCTCCCGACGTCGGCCAAGGACAAATGGGGCTACGAGCTCGACCGCCTCACGTACTGGGAGGGCCGCAGTGAGCTCTCGTGGGCCGCGCAAATTGGGCATGTCGAAGCTGTGCGGAGGCTGTTGCTGCTTCCAGCGACGCTTTCGCCGTGGCCATCGTCGACAATGTTTCCGTCGGCGTCTAAGTTCGCGGTCAACTCGCGGGATTCAAGCCAGCGGACTCCACTTCTCATGGCTTCGAAGGAGGGTCACGCGGCCGTTGTCGAGCTACTCCTTACAAATGGTGCCAGTGCTTCGTTAGCGGACAGTAACCGTAAGACGCCGCTGTGGGAGGCAGCCGCGAACGGGCACGCCGCTATCGTGGCTCAGCTGCTGAAGCATTGCAAGGTGTCAGATGTCTGGGCTGTGGACGAGTACGAAAAGAATACGCCGCTGCACAAGGCCGCGCAAGGCGGTCACTTGGAAGTGGCGGATCTGCTGCTCGATTATGCCGCAGATCTGGGCGACAAAAAAAGGGGCCACAGCAGTAGTGGAGAGCGAATGGAGGTTGGAGATGCCAAAAGTGATGACGACGGAGATGAGACAAGAGAGGAGATTGAGGACGACGACCATAGCAGGGACAGCAGAAAGAAAACGCTACTAGAGGCGGAGAATAAAGAGTCTGTCCGGCCCTTGGGCATTGCGGCGGGGAATGGACACACGACGATAGTGGAAATGTTGCTGGCCCGCGGTGCTGACATCGATGCCACTGAGGGGTGGTCGAGCGGAAACATGAAGGCGCTCAGTCGGGCCGCGGAGAACGGCCACGTGGGCGTCGTTGACATCTTGCTCAAGCACGGCGCCAGTGCCGAGTCTAGCGACGCATGGACGGCGCCGCTGGCCGTTGCCGCGAAGGGTGGCCACCTTGGTGTCGTGGAGTTGCTCCTCGGTGGCGGGGCCGACCCCAACTCGTCGGTCTATGACTCGAACCACACGCCTCTCTGCGAGGCCGCTAAGAGTGACAGCGAGGCAGTGGTGCGGCGGCTTCTAGTCGCTGGGGCTCGCGACCTGGATCTAGCGCTCGAGAAAGCGACCGAGAAGAGCAATGAGGCGGTAGCAAAGATACTCCTCAGCAAGGGAGCCAGCCCGGAGCGTGCACCGGGCCACCGTTCGAGTTACTACAAAGCACCGCTTTTAGAAGCAGCTCAGTTGGGCAACGCCCCCATTGTCCGGATGCTCCTCAATCAGGGCGCAGGGTGTCTAGCTCCTGAGCAGCCCGCAACTAGTGATTGGCAGCGTGCATTGTTCCTTGCAGCGGGCAAGGGACATGCCAGTGTCATCGAGCTTCTCGTCGCACCAAATGATAACGGCAGCGGGAGTGGCAGTTTGGGCCACCTGATCAACGTGCAGGACGAGTCAGGATGGACGCCGCTCATCCACGCCGCCCAGGTCCACGAGGGCCGCTCAAACAGCAGCAACGACGGCGCAGCAGTCGCGCGGACCCTGCTCGCGGCTGGGGCCGACTGCAATGCCGTTACCTATGAAGGGTCGACAGCGCTGTGCAAGGCTGTGCTGGAGAAGCATGTGCATTCCGACTCCGACGACGCTACAGCTACAGCCCGGACTGAGTTAGTCAAGCAGCTCCTCGACGCGGGTGCCGATCCAGACCTTGGACGTGATGGCAAGACCAAGGGCACAGCGCTGGTCCTAGCTACTAAGGGCGGGCATGGAGCGGCGATAGTCGAGATGCTGATAGCGGCTGGGGCCGACGTGGAGGCGCGGGACAGCAAGGGCATGACGCCGCTGCTGTTGGCCGCGGTGGACGGTAACGTCGAGGTCATCCTGGCGCTGATAGAGAAGGGCGGCGCGGAGGTCGAGGCGGAGGACAAAAAGCGTCGGACAGCACTCTCATGGGCTGGATGGAACAGGCACACTGAGGCAGCCAAGCTGCTGCTGGAAAATGGAGCAGATGAAACGGAGTTCATCGGCAGGAAGCCACAACGGTCACAGCATCGCGGATTTGGGCGCTATGGGGGCTCGGACTTTGACTCTGAGTAGCTCCATTTCATCGCTGCCTCCCATGATTAATTGACTTATACCTTATACTAGCCTACGTTGAATGCCTTCTCGTGCTATCGCTTAGATTTCTGATGTACTGGTGTTCGAAAGAATGTGTGTAATGCACGGAAGATGGGGAAGACGTCCAGCGGACGCCAGCTCGGACGCGTGCATGACTAAGCCGCTAGCTGATCCGCTCGGACCTACGTGCTTAGTTAAGCTCGCACGGCTCGCAATCCACCACCACATCAGATCGCGCCTGCCACCCCCTCGCAACGTAAGCCCCAGACACCTGTATCCTAGACCTCGCGTACACCCGCTGTCGTTAATACTGCGTCGGGAAATGATGCTCTCACTCTTGTCAGCGCCGCGCTGGTGTGTATTGCGGCGACTCTCCATCACTGCAGCAAGACCTTAGTCGACATGTGCTGGCCTGGCCCCAACGACGTTTACTGTAGACTAGCCCGCACCATGACATCTTATGCCAAGCCAAACTCAAAGAAAGAGACTGTGCCAGAGTCATGGCCAAGAGCAAGAACGCCGTCAACGCTATGCGCCGAACAAAAAGCCGTGTACTCTGGTGGCAGTGAGACCACCCTCTTGTCCCCGAGGTAGATCCATTCCTCCTTGACAAAAACAGGTACCGTTGGCTCTAAGCCAGTTTGGACGTCACTGATGCCCCTGTCGTTTGGTAGCGATCCTTTCTCCGCGTTGCCAAGGACAAACGCCCCGCCATCTGTCTCGATGCGTTGACCATCTCCAGAAAACTGTATCCACTGAGCCACTACGTCAACAGAGAACACGTGTGTGACAGCTCCTGTTTCCACGTCCCACACCCTCACCGTCCGGTCAGAAGATGCCGAAGCTAGCCGCTTACCGTCAGCAGAGAACGCGACTGCCCTGACCCAGCCATCGTGTCCCTTGAGAACTAGCACCGCCTCTCCTCCGTCCTCAAAGTCCCAGAGCCGGACAGTGCCGTCGTCAGAACCGGAGGCGAGCAGCGGCGGGGCAGGGGAACCGGAGGCGGAGAAGGTTAAGGCGCCGACCCAGTCACTGTGGCCTTGGAAGGTGTGAAGCAGCTCGCCCGTGAGGACATCCCATAGACGGACTGTCTTGTCGTCCGAACCCGAAGCCAGCCGGTGGCCATCAGGCGAGAACGCGGTGGCCCGAACCCAGCTAGTATGGCCTTCCAGTGTGCACAGTGGCTCTGCTGCTCCTCCTATAATGTTCAAGAGACTCCAAAGCTTAATCGTCATATCGTCAGAGGCTGTCGCCAGTACTGTACCGGTTGGAAAGAAGACCGCCGAGTTCACATCCCCGCTGTGCCCTTGGAGCGTGCACAATTCGGCCTCGGTGTTCACATCGAGTATCCTCACCCTGTTGTCGCTCAACGCAACAGCGAGGCGCTTCCCGTTTGGAGAAAAGGAAAGACTTTTTACCAACGGCTTAGTTTCGCGATCGAGGCTATCTTCCACGTTAGAGTCGGCAAGAAGCGCTTGTACATCCCACATCTGGGCGGTATGGTTCGCGTGTGCTGAAACCAGCGTCTGTCCATCCGGGGAGAAGGCCAGAGCACGGATCGGGTCGCCCACGGCGATAGTGCGTACTGCAGCACCGCTCTCCGCTTTCCACAAACAGATCTTCATATCGGACGAACCAGAAGCAAGTAACGCGCCATTGGGAGAGAATGAGAGCGACCTGACGTCGCTGGTGTGTTCCTGTAGGATGTGCCTGGGCTCTGCTGCACCCTCGACATCCCACAGCGCGATGGTGCCGTCGTCGGATCCCGACGCCATGTGCCGCCCAGCCCAAGACACAGCCAGAGAGGACATGGAGACGTGTTTGGTCTTTTCGGCCTTGCGGTACCTGGCATCATCGTCATTGTCGTCGCTGTCGTCCTTGTTGCTGTCGCTGCCCTCGCCATCGTCATCGCCGCTGCCGCCGCCGAGCCTAGAGCTAACCTTCTGCAAGAGATTGCCCGTTGCCACTGACCAATTCCGAAGGGTGCCGTCTGCTGAGCACGACACGATCTCATTTCTGACAGGGACGAACGCTAGCGACCAGACACTCCCATGGTGGCCCCTGATAACGCGAATCGTGCGCCCCGTTTCTGCGTCCCACAGGCGGACCGTCTTGTCTTCAGAGGCAGTGGCTAGCAGCGCACCGTCGGTCGACCACGCCGCGGCGTAAACGCTACCCTTATGCGCCTCGAACCTTGCGACGGGCGGACTGGCGCAGCCGCCGGTACCTAACACGGCAACGTCCCACTCTAGCACGGTGCCGTCTTTAGCCCCTGAGGCCACTCGCTTGCTGTCGGGAGAGAAAGAGATGCCGCAGAACGCGCGATCAGCTTTAATATCGCTTTTGAAGACATGCGTCGTCCGGGTCTCCAGGTCCCATACTCGGACATGACCATGCGTCTCCGCGTACGCGAGTAGCTTGCTATCTGGGGATATGGCAATGTAGTATATGCCGTAGCTGCTGAAGTGGTCGACGGTAAGGGTGTAGAGCTTCTCTGGGGTGCTGCCTTCGCCCTTACCCTCGCCCTTGCTCTTAGTAGCAACAGTGGCAGTAGCGCTGTACGCGGCGATGCAGTTGTTAGTCGCCACTATAATTAGGTTTCCATCCGGGGAGAAGGCGGCGGGGCCGTATCTGGGTCGAGAGATGTGCTCCGAGTAGTAGAGGTTATCGTCTTCTTCGCTCGCCTGGAGCACGTGGATCCGCGTCGAGTTCTCGAGGTCCCAAACCGTGACGAACCCTCCATCGCTCACCCAGCCACTACTGTGTGTCACCAACCGCTTGCCGTCCACCGAGAAGTGTACTGACTCCACGGTCGAGCGGTACCCGCCCCGGCTGCGATGATCTAGTGATAGCATCAGCGCCAACGTCCCAGTGGTCTGGTCGACGTCCCAGATCCGGGCAATCCCGTCATGAGAACCTGTGGAGAAGCGGGCACTAGTGACGGCGTCGCTGGTACTGCCTGCGACGGTGGGAGAGCCTGCAACCGAGGGCAGGACGGCGACAACTGGCGAGAACGCCACAGTCGCGTGCTGCGACCTCGCCTGGCGGAAAAGGGCGGCGGCATCTGTCAGTTCGAGCGCGCGCCCCGTAGCCGCGTCCCAAAGGCAGATTGTGCTTTCGTACCAGTCAACCGACGCTAGCATGCGGCTATCGGGCGACCACGCCAACTTGAGTGTGCTCTTCGGTTCACTGCTGTAGCTGTACTTAGGTCCGTCTCCCTCGCCCAACACGTGGACGGTCAGTCCCGTGGCGACATCCCAGATGCGGATCTGCGCACCCGCCGTTGACGCCAGATACCGCCCGTCGGGCGAGTAATCCACCGCGTGGATCTCGACCCGGCGGTGGCCCTCGAGCGACAGCCGGCAGGGGCCTAGCTGCGCCGGGTTTAACACGCGCACTGATGGGCGACTTGTTGTTACCGCTATGTCGCCGCCACCTCCCCCGCTGGAGCTAGGGCGAAAGACGGCATCGTTGATAGACTGTGTACTGTCCGGCTCGAATTCGAGCGTTTCGAGGTGCTGACCTGTCTCAGCGTCCCACAGTCGTACAGTGCTGTCGTTCGACCCCGTAACTAGCTGCTTGCCATCGACTGAATAGGAAACCGAGTTGACCTTGCCCGTATGTCCAACCAACGTCTTGAGGTGCGCATTCCAGTTTTTCGGCGGGCAGGGATATCTGCGTATTACTGAAGGGGGCACTGTTTTCCGGTGGAATATGCGTCTGAGGATGCTGTTCTCAGGCGCGAACATATAAGCCGAGATGTATAGCTGGGAGGGCGAATCGCGAATAGCTGCTCCGAAGTGGTGGATGAGGCGCTTCGTTTCATCCAATAACTCCAGTAGCTGTACTCGAACGTTCGTCTTGTCTTGATCATGTACATTATCATTTGCCCTCTTGACTGTTGACTGTACTTCTGGGTCAGCAACAATAGATTTAATAAAAAGTCTCTGATGGCATGCGTAGATACGTCGAAGAAAGAAAGTTACTTACGCAGTAAATACCTCTCAATACGCTAACAAGTGGAATCACTTTGTCTACCTCACCCAGTACCGCAAGCACCTCGACCCAGTGCAATGTATGCTCCCGCATGAATTCATACACGTCTTGAAGCTCTATCATAGCTTCACCCGTCTTTCCGGAGCCGTCTTCGACCTGGCTCTGCTCGAGATGATGCACCCAGAATTGACACGCGTACTGTATGTGTGCTGGTACTCCCGATGGACTGGCGCTTTCGCCTCTTTTGTTTTCACTTGGGAGAAATTCCTCGGTCATGAACCAGTTTCCCGGACCAGAAAGGAGGTTAAAACATTTCGTGGCTAGGAGAAGGTGCGATTCTAGCTTGTTCACGTAGAATGAACTGGTGTGGGAGCCTATCGCGCTGTCACCCGGGCGATTGAAGATGTAGGCCTGGAAACAGACATGGTTTCGAAACTTGATACACGTATCACTGGCGTAAGGTTTGTCTTCGGGGGATGCTAGAAATGGTGCTGAGATGGCGTCGAGCACACTGATGATATCTTGCATTGGGACATCGAGAAGTACTGATAGGGAATCTGGGGTGAGGTTTGTGCGGAGAAGAATGAGCGGTCCAATAGTCTGTTTGAAAGTGTGCATTCTTCTCCGGCGTTCTTCTGCATCTTTGCTTGAAGCATCGCCGAGCACAGTATGGTCGAAAATCGAGCTCAGGACTTTGTATGCTTGTGCACCAGGCGTAGGATCTGGACCGATGTCTGCTAGCAGGCGAGCCACGAGATCTTCCTGGTCGGCCCCTGAAGCAGTCACGAAGCGTAGCACCACGGAAGCCACGTAGAAAGAAGGGGTGACGGCTGCGGAGATGCGTTCGAGCGTTTCGTCGCCGAGTTTGCGACCAGAGGACTTTGCCGACGGACTCTGGCTTTGCTGCTGGCTGCTCAGCGCCATGTCCAGATGATGGCGCAGGCATGCGGAAATGTCACGGCGGGATTCATCGGCGTTGGGCAAAGTGACATGTGGTAGGCTGATCTGATCCCAAGTATTTGGCTTACCGACCAAAGCAGACATGCCCAGCTGGTTGAACATTTCAGGTCGACTAGTAGCGAAAATGCGTAGTTTGAATGGTGCAGTCCTCTCCCTGGGTGACCTCAGCAGCATGAGGCGGAGAATAACTCTTGCATGCCAGTCCTCTTCGCACTCATCGAGACCATCGATCACGAAGATAAGATTCGTGAATACTGGTGGCATCAACGTCTTGGCGAAAGCAGCTAGCCTCACGAGCGGCTGCAGGATGAGACATTCGAACTGCTTCTCCAGCGTCATCTCTGCCACGACATTCACAGGCGGCCGCGATTTCACTGATTTCACTTCTTCCGCCCGCCCAATTTGAGCCTCGACGAGCGCCTTAGTCAGCGCGTCGGCGTACCCCGGCACCGCACGGGCGAGCTGCATAGCGATGCTGGGGAAGAAGCCACGGATGCCGTCGCCATTGCTACAGTCTGCACGACCGCGTGAGCAGCAGCGAATCCTCGAACTTAACGGCTGAGGCTGTTTCTCGCGGAAGAAGAACGCCCCGGCGAGCTGTCCTTTATTTCTCAGAGCGTGCGCGACGGTTCGTACGACGGTGGATTTGCCAGTTCCAGGCTCGTCCGTGAGCCAGAGGAGTTGGGCACCGCCATGGTCGTCTACCCAGTCGGCAATCTCTTTGAGCAGGCCAGTGCGAGTGCCTTCAAGGCATCTTGTGCCGTCCTCTCCGTCAGACGAGCTGGACTCGAGTGGATCTCTTGGCAGCGACCCTCGAGGGCAACAGCGCAGTCTTGCGACTAGCCCACGTAGGACTTGCGGAGCAACAGCTTGCGTGGGGTGAACCGCTTCATGGGTCGAGATAGTTAGACGTTGATGTGGAGGTTGAGGCGTCGGTACGTCTTGAGGCTCCGCAGGAGAGTTAGCAGGAACTGCCGCTGTCTTGGGTGTCTCTAGCAAGTCCGACGTAACGGCGGAATCTCCCTTAGCCTTAGCTGGCTCGTTGCGGCCCTTTCTCGAAGTCGCATTGTTAGAAAAGGGTTTGGTCAGCCGGTCTTTGAGACGGTGCCGAAGTCGAGTTGAGGATTCGGCCTTAGTTGTCGCCATGCTTCAAGATTCAATTGTGCCACCACAGACGCACTCCTTGGGGTTGAACACCTAGAAGGCACTCTGCGCAAGGCAAATTTTGAGGACCGAAGGAGGGGCCATTAGCAGCCTTGTTGTATCCACGAGGGGGTCGGGTTTTCAGCTGAAGTCACGTGATATTAGCTTCAAGGGTTTGGACGCCACCAGGTAACGAGGAACCTGCCACGTATTTGAGGTGCGGGCTGAAAACGTCCTCTTGAGCTGGCAAAAGGCGGCCAAATACATTCCATGGTAATAGTAGCAGCATTGAGACCTGTCCCTTCATGCGCCTGCATTGTGGAATGAGAAGGCGATATAGAAGCGAGTAGCTTCTCGTTCTAGACGCAATCCTCTTTTTCGTAACCAATAATATACTTTAATGTACATGACATGCATTCAAAATACACAGAAGCAGAATCGTGAAGACCGCAGTGTATTTCGAACAACTTTTGGGAGTGCAGAGGAAGGGCCACCCATATGGCTAGAATTACATGATAGGGTACACAGGGCTGTGTCCCTCGAGGCTGCCAGATACCCCAATAATCGCAGCAGGAAAGATTTGTACACGCAGGCCCGATCATGATAAGAAACATCATCCATCCTTCCGAGACCGGTGTAAACAGAAACAACGTAACAATCTGATAGTCCTTCCCATTACCACAAGCGTCATGACTTCCAAACTGCGCCGGTCCTTGTCATCTGAGCGTGAGGCCGCCCTCTGACGGGTTAGCAAGGTTTGAAGGAATGTTCAAGTGAACATGAAGACAACTCATGAAGAGCGAGTGCTGCTGCTGCTGTGCTGCTGCTCAGGAAGGGTTCATTGCTAGAACTAGTAGCGGCGTGCGGGGTATGGTTCGGCGGCGGCGTCATAGGGTGGACGGCCTCCCGGACTGCGGGGACGTGCTCCACGAGGGGACGGTGGGCGGCCTGCCTCGTACGGGCGGCCATGACCGTTCATGTAGGGGTCTTCGTAGCGACGAGGAAGTGGTCCGGCCCTGGTATCGTAAGGATCGTCAGGGTAACGAGCGCGCGGTGGACCATACTCATCGGGACCTCCCATGCGACCACGCGGTGGGGAACGTCCGTACCCTCCTCCATCACGCCTGTCATAGAACTCGCGGGGCGGTGTGCGTCGGCGGTAGTCATCGCGGCGAGGACTGTAGCCACGAGGGGGACCACGGCGGTCGTAGTAATCGTCGTAGGGGGCGGGCGGGTATCCACCACCGCCGCCACCGCCACCGCGGCGGCTCATGGGGGAGCGTGAGCGGTACCTATCACGGCCTCGATCATCTGGTCCACCAGGGCCTCCGTAGGGAGCCCTAGGCTTGAAGGGAGGAGGAGGGGGCGGGTCGGAGACGTCCTGGGTGCAGGTGACTTCCTGACCCTTGAACTCACGGCGGTCCAGCTTCTCCACAGCCGTCTTCAGATCGGCCTGTGTCTCGTATTCGACGAAGCTGTACATGAGTTAGTGAATAATACCAACGCAGACGTGAGGTGTACTGACCCGGTGCCATCGCGCTCACGGCCAACTTCGGAGTAGACAACGTCCAATCCAGACTGACGGGCAAAATCTTTCAAATCCTATACAATCGAGGTTAAGTCGAGTCCAAAGCCAGTAAGAGGGGAACGGGGAGCACGCAAGAACAAGCCATTACTGGTCCAGGAACTGGGGTGCCAGGCTCTAACAGGGAACGGGGGAAATCCAATGCTCGGGGAATCTAACCTGCCAGCTGGTCTCCACCGGAAGGTTTGCTATCCTCATCCGGAACGGAGTGCGACGTGGACGCGGAGGAACACGCTCGTTAGGCGTGAAGTTCTCGTTGCGGGCGCGGGATCCGCGAGCGAACTGGACGATCAGGCGCTCGCCCATGAAGTCGGAGCCATCTACGGGTTCGTTAGACATAGCGCAATAAAGCGACGACGTCGCGTGTTATTACGTACGGAAGGCTACAAGAAAGTTAGCGCGGCTCACGAAAGACAAGGCTGCATTGCAGTTGAGACTCACCAGGGACGACGTCACGCGCATCCATTGCGTCCTTGTACTCAATGAAGCCGAAGCCGTTCATGAGCTTGATCTCAGTGATCTCGCCGGTTCCGTGAGTCTGGAAGTGGGCCTCGACTTCGGCCTTGGTGGCATTTCGAGGGAGGTTGCCCAGGTAGAGGCGGGTAGAGGAGACTTCAGTCATGATGGACTCGTGGATGCAGGTAAACCTACGGAAAACCTAGCCTGGAAGGGTAGTGAGCGCATGTTGATGGTTAATGGGTGCCTCGCAACGGATGCAGATAAGGTGTGCCAGGAGCGCGCGACAGAGGCAAGTATGACGAACAAGGCAGCAGGGAACCAGTAGCCCGAATGACGCGCGACAAAGGGAGCCAGAGAGACGCCCAGGAGTGTCCAACAGGTGCAATACAATAGCGGTGGGCCGTACCTTGGAGATGTGAAGCTGGTGGCACTGGAGGTCCTGTCGCAAGACGGCCGGTAGAAGGAAACCTAGGCTCGAAGACCTTTAGGACGCCGGGCTGACGGGTAAGTGCAGTCAATATGCACTTGAAGTCGTGATATCGTCACGCGCAGTGTCGCGCAGTGGAGACGAGATAGAGATGGGCGGAATAGTCGCAATTGATGTGGTCGCCCGGTGAAGGTAGATGACGGTGGTGCAAAAGGTTGACAAGGTGAGCGCGCAGAGGCGGAGCGGCCGAGCGTAAGCACAGACCGCGTCACGTGACTTACCGCAAGCCATGGAACCGCGCCCTTTCGAGCCTAGGTAAGCCTCAGATAGTCACAAGCAAAAGCAACCATAGTGCGAATAGGATCCTTCAGATACGTTGAGTATCCTTACATTCAATTGGGCCGCGACGCTCTTGGGCGACGATATATACACTCTGATCCTTGCCGATGAGCACTTCGCGTGCAGCCCGAAAGCCAATTACCCGAGCAGGGCGCGGAAAGCCTCATCCCTTCACCTCAAGTGAGGACATATTTTGGCCCTTCCCCACCCTGAGGAGTCTGCCAGTTGATGTCCTGGTCTGGCACTTTGATGTCGCAAGTCTTGCAGTGAACGCAGCTGATTGACGTTAGCCTCATTCCTTCGAAAGAATCGGTGACTGGATCAACTCACTTTTGGGCGTTGATCTGGAATCTGACGCCCAACTCCTTGGTATCGTCGTCCACATATTCGTACACGCCAGCAGGGCAGAAGCGATTCTCCACGCCCTTGTACTTGGGCCATTCCTTTTGCGCATGTGCATCCCAGTCCTTGACCTGGAGATGGCAGGGCTGGTCCTCCTCGTGATTTGTGCCACTTCGGCTCACGCTGGTCAGAATGTCGAAACTGATCTTGCCGTCAGGCTTGGGGTACTCGATCTTTGGGCATTGATCCGCAGTCTTGGTGGCGGCGTGGTCAGCCTTTCCGTGCTTAAGTGTCCACGGTGTCTTCCCTCGGAAGACGTATGCCTCCAGGCCAGAGTACAACACGCCTCCATAGATGCCTAATGGCGTGTGGAATGATGGCCGCATGTTGCGCACTGTCTTCAGCTCTGCCCAGACAGATGATTTGCGCATCTTGTCTTCATAGTCGAAGAGGAACACGGTGCCACCGTCAGTGTTGCCTTGTAAGGCATCCCAGGTCGCTTCTGCAGCCATCATGCCTGATCTCATTGCAGTGTGTGTGCCCTTGATCTTTGGTACATTGACCAAACCTGCCGAATCTCCAAGAAGCGCGCCACCAGGGAAAGCGAGCTTTGGTATTGACTGAAAGCCGCCCTCTATCAATGTCCTTGCGCCGTATGATATGCACTTGCCACCTTCCAGCGTGTCCTTGTATAGTGGATGGTGCTTCATCTTTTGGAACTCGCCATAGGGTGCCAGCCAAGGGTTGGGGTAATCGAGACCAACAACAAGACCGATGCTGACAAGATTATCTCCAAAGTGGTACATCCAGCCGCCACCGTAGGTATCCTTAGGCAAAGGGTAGCCCATTGAGTGCACTACGAGGCCTGACTGGAACTTCTCTGGCTGTACCTCCCATACTTCCTTGATTCCTAGACCGTATGTTTGATGCTGGCTGTCTCTCCTAAGATCATATTTCTTAATGACCTGCTTTGACAAGCTCCCGTGGCATCCTTCTCCAAGGAGTGTAACGCGTGCATGGAACTCCATGCCGCGCTCAAATGAGTCCTTTGCCTTACCATCTCGCGAGATACCGAGGTCGTTGGTGGCTACACCTCTGACGACGCCCTCGTGATTGTACAGTATCTCAGATGCAGCAAAGCCGGGGTATATCTCCACGCCCACTTCCTCTGCACGCTCGCCAAGCCATTTTACCATCTGATTCAAGCTTATTATGAAGTTCCCATGGTTGTTCATCTGTGGTGGTTTTGGTAAGGGGATCGAGCCGGTCTTGGTCAGGAAGCGCAGGCGGTCTTCTTTGGCGGGCGTGATATCGAAGAAACGTTCCGGGTTGTCTTCTGACCTCCAGTTTGGCAGCAACTCGTCGAGGGCGGAGGGCTCAATGACATTGCCGGATACGATGTGGTCGCCCAGCTCACCCGCCTTCTCTAGCACGAGTACCCGAAAGTCTTCGTTGCCAGCTTCGTTCGCCAATTGCTTGAGTTTGATAGCAGCGGACAGACCGGCGGGCCCTCCTCCGACAATCAGCACGTCCACCTCGTCGGCCTCGCGCTCTATAGACCGTGGGTCGGTTGCATCATCCACATCGGCCATCCGTGTCCGGGGCGTGGAGGCAAAAGCCCTTCTTTGGCCTGCAATTCGCAGTGCAGGGCGGTACGATTGCCATAGTGTAGACTGTATCCGTGACGGCGCGCATGCGAATGAACGTGTTGGTGTACGAGCAGAGCGTGGCGTGGATGATAGCAGGCGGCGCGTTAGTGACGCGGGCAGTGATCTGGAAGCCATTGTGACGAGTAATGGTATGGGACGTCCAAGACAATCGGAGGACACTCGTGGAACGGATGCGCACGCGACCACGCTTGTGCCCGATCACAAAAACTGTGGCCAAAGGCGAGTAGTGAAGCCTTCCATTCTTGACATGACTGCTCAATAATGACGGAGGCTCAAAGTTCATACCGAGGCTAAGCGGGACCCGGATTTGGATTGCCGCGGATGTGATTGGCCACCGACCTCCGCTACTTGCCATCTTCTGTGGACAGCACATCCATCCTCTTGGTAAGTCGTGAAAGCTGGAATTTCCTAAGCTTGACGACTACATCTACGTATGTAAAAGTGCTTCCATGTTCTAAAAAATCCTCTGTAGATACACAGGATAGTGCTTGACGCTAGGGTTCCGGACCTTGGCAGGGGTGAAACATCTCCCAGAGCCTCATCATCAGTGTCCGGCATCACATGCTGTGTCTTCTCAGCGATCAATTCTGGATTACAGGAACGAAGAGACCATCTGGCAGCCATGACACGGAGCTCTCATCCTCTCTGGAGACTCCACCGTGCTGTTACCTCGGTCCTATTCGTCTGGTCTAACCCGGGTCACAGCCTTCCGCTCCTCTGGCGTCACCTCGATTTCACAACATGACGGACGAAAGCGAGACCAACTCGACGTATCAATCACAACATCGCAACATGTCAGTGTGGTATGAGCCATGTCCAGGTTCGTGAGGCTCGACGATCGCGACCCAACCGACTTGAAACCAGCCAAGCTTCAAACCCGTGCGCGCCTGCACGCCTCAGTCACACTCCAAACTTATGCGTTTAGGATGTGACCCCAATGCGTACAAGTCCCCTGGCCGATCTGCAACTTGCTCTCTAACAGCACACGTTCGATCACCCACCCACCATCCCTCCATGGCATTGGCCATCCAGCATGAAGCTTGCGTCACCCATCACTCGACGCGTTTGATTTGATCGTTTCCAGCCAAGCCCACAAGTTCGGTGCTTTTCCCGTCCTGGGTACGTCTGTCAGATCGAGGCGAAGCTTCTTGTTCCTGTATGAGAAATGTGGAGTAGCGTTGTTCTTTCTTTCGGGCCTGGCCATGTTAGGCCATCTTCCTACAGCGTCTGTATGAGGTACGCGGGATCAGCAAACGCTCATCCAGGGCACGGCCTGGTTGCTCTTGGGTCTTGATTTCTATTCGACAGAGTCGGGTGACACACAGCATAGTGAGATGGTATATAAGTCCATCTCTACAGATGATAGAACGGCACGCCCAGCTTCTATCTCTCAAACATCCATTCTCTGGTGCAGCGCACTTTTTGTTCATTTTTATCATTCTTTCAAAGAGCTGTGCTCACTATTCTATTTGAACGCAACTTATTCCATTCCTTCAATCACACTCTCATACCACCATTCATTATGAAGACTGCTTATCCTCTCCTCACGCTCCTTTCCGCCTCTATGGTGGCGGCAGCTCCGGCACCATTTGTTGGCACCGGACCTGTCGTGGCTGTTGGCACTGAGGATGTCGTAATTCCTACTACCAACTTCGGCCGCCGCGAGGCAGCTGTCGACTTTGGCAAGCGTGCCGTCCAGGTCCGCGGTGCGCTTCTAGCAGCACGTGGAGGCCAAGGAAAGGGCAACGCTAACGCTGGTGCTGCGGACGAGGAAGCTGCAGGTGAAGACGAAGTTGCCGCCGAGGAGGTCCAGGGCAAGGGAAACAATGCCGCTGCCGCCGAGGAAGCGCAGGCTAAGGACCAAGCCAAGAACGCTGATGCACAAGCTGGTGAGGTCTACAACAATCATAAAATACTGCAGATATTAACACATTACAGAACAAGCGGCAGCCGAGAAACAACAGAAAGAGGCCGCCGCCGCCCAGAACGCTCACGAGCAACCAGCAGTAGACCAAAAGGCTGCCGAAGAGAAGGCCGCCGCCGCTGAGCAGGATGCGGCACAAAACGCCCACGAACAACAAGCAGCAGCAGAGCAAAAGGCCGCCGAGGAAAAGGCCGCTGCTGCCGATCCAGCACAGAACGCCCATGAACAAGCCGCCGCCGATCAAGCCGCCGCTGACAAGAAGGCTGCGGAGGAGGCCGCTGCGGCCGATCCAGCACAGAATGCTCATGAACAAGCCGCCGCCGACCAAAAGGCCGCTGAACAAGCAGCTGCTGATAAGAAGGCTGCTGAGGACAAGGCCGCCGCCGTTGACCCAGCACAGGCTCACGAGCAAGCCGCCGCCGACCAAAAGGCCGCTGAACAAGCAGCTGCTGATAAGAAGGCTGCTGAAGACAAGGCCGCCGCCGTTGACCCAGCACAGGCTCACGAGCAAGCCGCCGCCGACCAAAAGGCCGCTGAAGAGAAGGCTGCTGCTGAGGAGCAAGCACAGAAGGGCAATGAGCAAGCAAATCAGGACCAGGCCGCGGCTGATCAAAAGGCTGCGGAAGATAAGGCCGCGGCTGAGCACAAGGCCGCGGCTGACCAACAGGCAGCCGCCGACAAGAAGGTTGCGGAGGAGAAGGCTGCAGCCGAAGAACAGGCTCTGAAAGCTCACGAACAAGCAATGCAGGATCAGGCAGCTGCCGACCAGAAAGCAGCTAAAGAGAAGGCCGCTGCTGATGAGAAGGTAAGCTATTTCACAGCCAGGAAGCTTTCAGATATTTGAGTTCGAGAACTGACACCCTCAAGGCTGCCGCAGAAGCTGCCCAGAACGGAGACCAAGCCAAGCAAGACGCCGCTCAAAACGATGAACAAGCTCAGCTAGAGCAGGATGCCGCACAGCAAGAAGCTGCCGCACAGCACGAGCAAGCGATGCAGGAGGCCGCTCAGGTTGAACAGGACGCCAAAGCTGGAAGTAAGTGAACACTATCCCGTGGATCGCAGCGCATGACTAACACACCTCACAGACGCTACTGAGGTCGTTGATAATGGCGCCGCAGCCAATGCTACTGAGATTGTTGACAATGGTGCTGCGGCCAACGCTACCGAGGAGGTCGACAACGGCAAGGGTAACGGCAAGGGTAATGGCAAGGGCAAGGGTAACGGCAAAGGCAAAGGCGAAGGAAAGGGAAAAGGCAAGGCTAACAACAACGCCGAGGGCAAAGGAAAGGGAAATGGCAAGGGCAAGAACAACAACGACAACAATGACGCCGCTCAGCTACTCCAAGAGGCCGAGGCTGCTCTCCAAGCCGGCGAGGGCAAGCAACAAGGCGGCGCTGCAGACCTCCTCCAGAGCCTCGGACTCGGCGATATCCTCGGCGGCGGCGCTGCTGGAGGTATCGACCTGAGCGCTCTCGGCATCGGACGCAACAAGAAGCGTACTGCTACTGCTTTCCGCGCTTAGATGGCGCGAGCATGCCATCAGGGGTTGAACGCACTGATGGGCTTTGAGAGCCTTATCGTAATGAGGACGGGCATTGTCACGATGGCATTGGGCTCGCGGAACATATTCATACCCGAGCTAGAGACCTACTTCTTAATCTTATACACATAAATATGGAATAGACGCACGAGCTACCAGTCGAACTGGTAGTCGTCGCAATATCACCGCAACGGTGTTGAACATCACTCTCTCTTTGTATGTTCTCCAATCGTGACAGGTTCGACGTAACAATCTGGAATCCTTTTGCATGAACGCCTTGTTCCGACTCAGCGCCTCGCCAAACTTCCAAGACATTGGTCATTTCGTCGCTTCGTTACGACGCTTGAGCACCATGAGTCACATAGATCCAGAGTCTGCGGTATCGATACTGCTCAGAGGATTTTGCAACGCGGCGTCTCTAGCGGTGTACCGGTGTCTTGGTGCGGGAAAGGAATTCACGCCGGTATCGATAGCGATTGTTTGGGTGACGAATTTCCAAGGTTGTTGGATGGCAGAATAAGATATCTCGTAATAGCTACTACTGTGTTGAGAATGTATTTCACTTCAACGAAACTGGACAATTCTTTCGTAGAATTAGATCGTGGCAAGAATGTGCAGTGGACCTCTCTCAGTAAGTTGTGAAAGCTGGAAAAACGACTAGCTTGACAACTACATCTACGTATCTAAAGTTGCCTAAAGAACTAATAACTTACTGTAGATATACAGGATGGTGTATCTTGATTTCCAGCTTTCGCGATCGACAAAGAAGACCTCAAGGGTTGACGTTGCGCTGACTAAGCTCGCCCCACATCGGCTACCACGGTTCACACCACTTTTGACATTCAACATCAACTCAAGAGCTATCCAATCACAAGACTCTGCAATTCTCTCAAGCAGCTGCTTGCACTTGGGATGCGAGAGCGATATGCGTTGCGGCCGGAGAAGCACGACTACATAGGTAGCCACGATGCTGGTACACAATGATGTGAACCGCGACGCGAAGTATTAATCACGTCTCCTATTGTCATGAATTCAATTCAATTCAATTCAACTCATCCGAAAACACGAATCAATTCGCGGCAGAAACCTTAGCTCACTGTGACTCACTCATAAGCACAATACCTTTCAGATTCAAGTTAGGCTTTCAGCTAAGTACAAAATAAGAACCTAGAAAAGATCTCTGAATAAAGCTAACAATATCCTTATCGATACCTAATACCGTAGTACCATTCACTGGTAGTGTGATTTTGTGGCCTAAATACCTCAGCGGAAATTCTATTCTCGCTGGAGATGGTTATAACGGAGCATTTGCCCTCGCACTCTTCTTCCACCAACAACACTCCTCGTCATATCACCCACTTGGCAGAAAACTGCTTTTCAAGCAATACAAGCTCTCCACATATCAAATCCAAGCCCCTGATCCTATTACAGCGAATACAAAAGCAATCGAAGACACTCAAACCTTCCGAAGCCTTTCCAGTCCCAAACAGAATGGCGCAATCAACACAATCCAAGATCTCATACGAAGAGCACGCCTCTGACTCCAGTTACCTGTGCGATCTGGTCAAGACCGCAAAAGTGGCCATGGAAGAAGCCACTTCTCTATTCGCACCATCCTCCTCACCTCTTAGCGACACTCCCCGCAGTCTCTATCTTCCGAGATTCGTGAACACGCACTGGGACGCCCCGGGCCGTCCACGCGCTTATACCGCTTCCCTCAACCAGAACTGCAGGAACTTGGCAAAGCATGTCAAGAAGCCGACTCACTTCCCCATCACCCCGCCTGAGAGTACGCTGCGCCGGGCCAGAGAGGAAGACCAGGCACGACGCAACAAGATCAACAGCCGCCGCAGGGCTGCCCGCAGGAACAAGCTACAACAACTTCACATCAAGAACGAGCAACCAAAGTAGTATCTCAAGATTAGGCTACCGAAACCAAAACTCGTTCACAGGCTCAAGGAGCCAAAGCTGTGCATCAGAATCAAGCTGCCAAAACCAAGACTTGTTCTCAGACTTAAGGAACCAAAACTCTACATCAATACCAAGCTATCGAAGCCCGATCTCAAGATCGAGGAACCAACGCCCCGCGAAACGGCAACACCTGAAGTTGCTGGTGTACACTGCCGAACACGCGCTGGTAGCAGAATGTGCGCTGCCACCGACAGTAACTGGTTGGGAAGCCTGGCTATCGACGGAGGCCTATGGTGTATTAGAGGAATCGAGCGATTTTTTTTTGATGAAGGGCTCATGCTCATAGGTGTGTCATTTTATCCTCGCGAAAGATGGAATATTCGCAGTGTTTCTGTGGGTGATACTAGTAAGTGTGAACTTCGGTACTAGATATTTTAGGAATGAATGAACCATATCGCCAAATATCAATCTCGTGACTTGTAGTGTCACCCCTTTTCGATTCCTATCTCTTGTCCCCTCAGAGTATTAAATACCCCCACCCCCCGCTGCTAGATCTTCTCACCAAAACCCTCTACAGCTCTCCACACAGAAACCTTCAACCAACATACAAGCCTGCGCCCGCTTGTACCAGTACCACGGATCCGGAATCTCCCTACAAATTCTCTCGTAAGCACTTAACATTCCTGTGTAACCATCACGTGGAACTATTCATTGACCGCATCCAGATCCGAAAGCCGAAAGCCACAATCATGAGCGACTACAGCACATCCCCTACCGCAAATTTCGACATGGACGCGGTTGATCCATGCCCCCTCGACCGTGAGGAGATGCAGACGGCCGACTTTGCAAAGGTGGTGGAGGACGTCCTCGGTGAAGTTATTGAAGCTGTTTGCGTCTCGACCGAGAAGCCAAGCGCAGAGCAGGACATCGCCGAGTTGACCCAAGATCTGCTCACCGCCGCGCAGCAGATTGCCGAGCTGACCCATGTTCCGCTCGAGGACGTACAGGAGCCCGACCTCGTGGGCCGGATGCGCCGCTTTTCAACCGAATCGGATATGTCCTCGTACTCGATCGTGTCCAGCGCTCCGAGCGTACACTCGCTCGACTCGAACGGCTTGTTGACGACCGAAGTAGCCGATGATGCTGCTATCGTTGAGCAGGCTGAATCTTCTGCGCAAGTCTCTGATACATCCGAGTCTACTCCTACTCGTCAGCTCCTAGATCTCGTTCCAACCCCAGAGGCAAATGTTCCCGAAGCCGCTCTTCCGACCGTGAAGCATCGAGCGCCTCTATCTCTCGTGCCAATTCCAGAGGGCCAGACTTACAAGCCAGATCCTCCAACAATCGAGCGTCAACCCCTGCTCGCTCGCTTCCCAGGGCTAGATGCGGCCTTGTCGTCTCTAATTCCATCAGATGGCTTCAACATTCGAACTCGCCGTCGCATCGACTGCCTAATCCGGCCAGAAGAGGATGAAAACGACGAGGCACCTGTGGCAGTAGTGAGCAAATTCTGGCTCCAATTCCCAGACTTCGTCCCAGTCGCGACTGCGACCTTCAACGCAGAGTTTCGGCGCTTAGCCAAGTTGCGTGGCTGGAACGCCAAAGACCAGAAAAAGCATCGTGTTGAGGCGCTCAATGCGGAGGTTGCGTTCCACTATGGAATGTGCCTGGATAAGCTCGATCGTTGGCAACAGCTGTGTGCGGACGTGGGCATCAAGAACGCCCCTACTTCAATTACGAAGTGTCGGAAGGTACATAAATATCTGCAACCCCCAGATGAACCAGCACTGAACATGACTAACAACACACACATAGGCTCTTCGTCCGGTCATGGTCAACCTCCACAACCTCATCGACCATCGTCGGAATCCAAACACCGAGGTCCGCCGCTTCAAGACCTGCAGCGAGTTCTCCAAGTACACCAGCAAAGGCCGGACGTTTCCGCGGGAGTGTGCGAAACAAGACGGCTTCATCAAGGTGTTGCTGAAGAAGATGTGATCACCTGCTGAGCAGGAGGCGACATCTTGACGTGTTAGCGATACTTGAACAACATGGGTAGAGCGTATACATTCACGGTATGATATAGCTACCTAGGTAGATGTGAATATATGAGTTCGAACTCTACGTCCCAACAACTATGACAAAATTCGTTGATGACTGTCGGTTCTTTCGCATACTGACAGATCTAGCCCTCCGATGTTACATCTTCAAGGAAAACTCCGGCCTATGGGATCGTGTTCGAGGGTGAAAATAACGTTAGGCGCATCTGGAACATTCTCGATGGATGGTCATGAGGCAGCTAGAATATCAGGTGACGAAGCACTTCATACTTTTCACACTCACGATGCTGTTTACGGTTAGGTGTAGCCTGGCACCGGTCCTGCGTCATGATAAGCGCTCATACACGTACCCCGTCTCTTGCGATCCGCGGAAGCACACAACTGCCAGCGGATTCAACCCAATACCTCGAACAGGTGTCTCACTCGCGCAACCCGATACCCTTTCTACATCCTCAAGACATGGCTCGTCATGGTAAGCGCGGCGGCAATGGCGGTAGCGGTACGTGGGCATGCATCTGGTCCCGAAATGCGCTGCTAACGTGCTGTAGGTGGAGGCGTGCCGCTCGTGCCTGCAGTTACCCAGGCCACTTCCTCAAGTGCTGTTGGCACTCCGTCCGCCAGCGACGCCGGCTCCCTGGACACGGGCAACGTCTACTTCGCCCAATTCGCAGGCTTCGAGCAGGACTACGACGCCACCTTCCTGGCCAACTTCAAGCGCCTCGCCATTCAGGAAGCCTGGCCCAAGAAAGAGCAGAAGGCCCGTTGTCCTGATGCTTTTGATGCCGAGTTCGACCTCCAGTTCGGCACCAACACAAAGAAACTCGAGGCCTGGCAAGAGATGTGCAAGGAGTGCGGGATTACTCCTGTGCCACCGTCCATAACCCAGTGCAAGAAGGTACGTCGCGTCTCACCTGCCGTGCTTTATGCATGGGCGCTGACTATCGAGTAGGCGCTGCGGAAGGTCAACATCAACATCTTCAACTTCTTGGACCATCGCCGCAACCCAGAGCTCTTCCGTCTCATCATTTTCCCCAACATTAAGAAGCTCCGCAAGTACACCGTCCCGTCGCGCATGTACCCGCTGAAGCGGGCCAAGGAGGACACGTTCATCAAGGCCCTTCTCCGTCCCGTGCTCTTCGGGAACAAGAACAAGGTTTAAGATGGTGGGCTCTCTTGGACAGTGTTAGCCCCTCTTGGTTGACCTAAATAACGTTGGGAGCAACGTCTTTCGATCTGGTACCGGCACCAGTGGAAGCGCAGCTTCGATGTTGCTTTGCACGAAGCAGCGCATTATGGTGGTTGTATGAACTCACGACTTACAAATGGAGGGCATGACTCTTATCTTCAAGTTCAACATGTTCAAGTGAGATGATTTGTGACGAACCCGGCGTACCTTGATGTTGCTGTTCCCTTTTTGCATCATCGTGATAGCTGAACGACGTGATCCTGCACCCACTATCAGCGATGCGACTGGTGCCTTATGCTGCTAACTATCCGCCGATTAACACGATGTTCTCTCAGTAGTTTCCCATACCAGTTGTCTTACGGTGGCCAACCTGCTTCCATGCAGGCGCCATGCAACCATCCGAAGCTACGGAGCAAAGTTCCACCTGCATCATGAACAAAAGCACCAGGCAAACATTCCCAAATTGTGTTCTCGCACGTTCTTTGCTTTGTTACCGTCAAAAGATAAACTCGCCGATTATAAGCTCTCCATTGGTCGTGTCAACCCAGTCGGCAATGTCCAACCCTTCAACAGCCCCCGCCTGGTTCTCCAGCTTCTACGGCTTCACGTACGACCCATACATCGACCTCCGCACCAAGTTCAACCGTCTCTCCACAGCGCGCAACTGGGGCCGGAAGCGAAACATCCCAACAGTATCAATGCGTGCAAAAAGCTAAGACGCGAATGTAGCATGCTTGTACAGATAGAAGCTAACAAAGTGGATAGGCTCTCGGTGCTCGTAACGTCCTCGTCAATCTCATCGTTCGTCACCTCTTGGGCGTCGCAGTGATCCACTTCGCAAACCGCAACGCGTTCATGGATTACACATTGGATGGTCGACTATTTCCGCTTCGAGCGGCGAAAGAGGATGGTTTCATCAAGGCGCTCTTGAGGAAGGTATACTGATCATATGGAGCGATGGCGTGGGTACTGTAGGGCCCGTCTGAATGTCTGAGCTTTGACGAGTGGAGCGAGGGGTCTGCCAGTGTACTGTGTAGTTCTGAATGACGCAATAATAGATTGGTGAGAAAGTTGTCAGGTATTTGACGGCGACGCTGTTGTTGCTTTGTAAGGTGTTGAGGATACACAGCTTGCGTGTTCCAGTTGTGAGATTCATCGGACGTACTCTTGCTTCGTGGAACGCACATCAAGACTTCGAACTTACGCTTCGCATTCTACAGCGCTTCGAGACGACTAAGGACCCGGAACCTGACGTTGGGTACGTGAGGAAAGTGGTAACATTGTCGCGCAATGCTTTGTTGGCGAAACAGCAAGCACTCAAAGCTGCTGGAATCATGAAGGAAATGTGAGGAATACCATGGGGTCTGGGCTGCGAGGGGTACCCAAAGGGTGGGAGGCTACATAAGCCGAACAAGCACATGCAAAACTAGCGCAGTGCTGCAGAAATCTTCGGGCTAGCGTGTGAGCTCCGTCGGCAGATCTTCAATGCAAACACTGTGAGGAAGGCAAATTTCACACATTAGTGGTGTCTCAAAGATTAGATCGCCATTGTTTTCGTGATCGTGGCAAGTGCAAGTCCAGGTGATGTCCGGACAGGAATGTGGAGACAGTGAGAACTATGCCTTTCACAGCTCTAGCGCGCTTGGCACAGCAACCCCACGCATCTTACGATCACCCCGCCTTGCACATCCACACTGTGTTGAGACCTTGCATATCCCTCACAACATTATGAAGTTTTACTGCGCGCGGCTAGCGCTGCTCACTGTAGATGAAAGAATCGCGTTTTGCGAAAGTGAACATGAGCTCGGACACAACACTGCACCTCAACAATTTTGCGCATACTGTCACACTGCTGTACGCTCTTGCATGCTAAGCTATAGTGGTACCTTCCCTGACGACGCGCCAACTCGCGCTGCCCAGTCTCAACTCACAGCTACAGGCAACGCCGGAATTCACCCATAGACCCCCCAAAAACAATGCACGAGAACGAGAGCATCACGCTCGCCGACGGCCGCACACTCTCCTATGCGATCTACGGAAGTCCGGTACCTCGAACAACTATCGTATACATGCATGGCTTCCCCTCGTCGCGGTTCGAAGGGAAATTCTGGCATTCGGCTTGCACAAAACACGGCATACGACTCATCGCCGCAGACCGGCCGGGCAACGGCCTGTCGAGCTTCCAGAAAGACCGGTGCATGCTCGATTGGCCAAGGGATGTTATCGCGCTGGCCGACGAGCTCAAAATCAGTCAATTCTACGCCCTCGGCGTATCTGGCGGAGCGCCGTATGCCCTTGCTTGCATCAAGTCCATATCCAAGGAACGCCTGTTGGGCGTGGCCATCGTCAGCGGACTATATCCAGTCAAGTATGGAACAGCAGGCATGCTAATGCAGAGCCGAGTCACGTTGTGGCTGGCGCCATGGATGACTGGCCTTACTTCTTTCTTCCTCGATAGCTCGATGGGCAACGCTGCCAGGAACGACGATCCGACAGTATTCGAGAATTTGATGAGCATGAAGGTCGACAGCCAACATGACGGCGACCAGAAGGTTATGAAGGATCCGCTCAATTGGCCCATTTTCGTCGCAATGGCGAGGGGAAGCTTCGCGAAAAGCGGTGAGGGCGCATCGTGGGAAGCCCGACTGAACGGAAGCAAGTGGGGCTTTGAACTTGGTGATCTGCTTCTTGGAGAAAATGGGATTGCGCTTACTTTGTGGCATGGAGACGAAGATGTGCACTGCCCGGTAGGTCAGGCCACCAAAGCTCACGAGGCGATGGCTGGCAGCGTGCTTCATCTGAAGAAGGGGGATGGACATGTGAGCTTCATGTTCAGAGACATCGAAGAGATGTTGTGCGATCTGGTGAACGAAAGAGAGATTGAGGAGTACATGGAGGTGGGTATGTAGGTGAGTGTTTCTTTCCACTGCTTTCTGTCCAAGCGCATCATCAAGCACACTCAGATCAAAAACATCAACCTTTTTATTGAGTCTCATAAATACATTGGTACAACGTGGATCTCAGGTCTACATTATTCCGATGCGAATACGCCCGCACTCACCATTTTGCGAGTCAATTTTCTGCCGGGTGAGCTGCCTGCTCGCACCTAGCTACGGACCCTAAGCCACCGCCTTGCACCAGATCCACAGCTTAACCATGTTTTTGTACTGTACTACATCTTCCGAGACACCATTAATCCAATACTGGCCGACAGGCCTCAAGAGTGCAGAAAACATTGGTCGCCAACCACAAAGGTTGTCGACGACATCAAGCTAACACCAAGGCATTGGATTGCCGAACGGTTCCCCCATTCCGAACCATGGAATCAAAACTGAAGAATCCGAGACCTGCCGTGCAGCTTCCACTATATAATCCTCCCAACAATTGCGCTTCTTCGATTCGTCTTAATTCTTTCTGCTCAAACTCCCTCAACTAATTTCAGACTACCTGAATTACCGGAACAACCTCGCAACACCACAGTAAGTTGAAGCGATATAGCCTACCCTCCACATACTCACATATACCAGAGTATGCAGCTTATCCAAGCTCTCGCCGGCGCCGCCTTCGTGGCCGTCACCGTCTCATCTCTAGTCGACCCAGTCGTCGATGCTCCTAACGCTGTCGCCGACGGCGGGGGCCGTGGCAGGCCATGGCATCACCCATGGGGCGCTCCTCCCAAGGGCGTCAGGCCTCATCACCATACCTGGCAGCACCCATCTTGGCCCACTACCATCCCGAATGGATTCCACTGCCACAGGCCCCATCGCGGCGGCCGCCCCAAGAGGCCTGTCTACTGCAGCTACACCGCGGAGGCTACCCCTACCCCTACATCCTCGTCATCTAGTTCTACCGCTTCGTCCACCATCACCTCTTCTGCCTCCCTCTCAAGCTCCTCCAGCTCCGCGGTGTCCTCTTCTTCCTCCCAAAGCTCCCCCATCTCCAGCTCGTCAACTTCTATCCAGCCTAGCAACGTACAGGCCTCCGGAATGGTTCCCAACCTTGCTGCCCGAGCAGAGCAAGCCACACCTACCAACAAGCCCTCAGCCGATAACGCAAAGGATATCCTAGAGGCGATCGTCCAACTGCTCAAGAAAGACAAGGATCTGAAGAAGCCTGAACTCGCAGCTGCTTTCAGCGAGGCCGACGTAGACATTGTCACGCGTGCTGAGGACGTCGAGCAGCTCGCAGCTCTTCTTGATCAAGCTGCTTTCAGCGAAGCCGGCTTAGATATGCTCATACGCGCCAAGGATGTCGAGCAACTTGCAGCTCTTCGCGATCAGGCCGTAGAAGAAGAGGCCAAGATCCCTCTCAAGAACGACGTGGTGGGCTTAGATGAGATGATCAGACAGGCCCTCCACCCCAAGCAATTGGAAGAGCAATTGGAGAAGGAGGCCAACAATGCCTCCGAGTAAGTGTTGCTGAGCTATGAGGGCGAGGGCGAGGAGTAAAGGCCCACAGGCGCGTGCGTAGATAAAGCTGGACATGTGTGTTCAGCTTGTTCAACATCTGCAAAATTACTAGCGTAGGTGGGTCGCTTGATCTGAGAGAATTCTTTGTGTGGTATACGAGGAGCCGGTTTGTCGCCTGGCATTTTATTTCTAGGTGTAAGGGTTGAAGACTCGGCTGGGTGGCAAGGCGACTTCAAATTGTCTAGCCATTGGATTTCTTCAATTGCTTATTGCAAAGTATATACCATTGTAATTCACGACAACCTTTTGACGATCTTCCGTACACATGTCTCGCCTTGTTCCGTTGCCTTTCTCAACCAGTCACTGCCCAGCTTAAGCTCCGAGCACCGATGCGCAGGATCTGCAGGGGCTTACATATACGCATAGCGTACATTTGGATCGTCGGGATCTTGCTGCCACCTTCCCCTTAAAAGACCCTTCTCCAACGCCCATTGAGCATGTGCCTCTTCATCAGAATCGACGATGGTTAGATGGGTGATACCAATGCCGCCGCCGTTGGAAGTCGTTGTCTCGTTTTGGAATGATCCAAACATGAATCGACGATTGGTACCTGGGCACCGTTCTGGCGCTGCTGGTTTACATCGGCGTATCGTTACCCTACCGACCTCTTTACTCATGCTCTGTTCACCTCCACGTTTTACGGCATCTCGGTACGTCATGGGAGTGCTTGATGTTGGGAAATCGCGTTGGGTCGTAGAAGCTGGAATAGGCCTTCTGTGCCTGTTCCAATCGGAATTTGGACGACGTACATCGACCATGCTCTTGGTAGTGTTGACATTAAGCTCAAGGCCCAGTGTCTTCGCACTCGTTTCCTGAACGTGCTTGGGTTATTAGCGGAGATATTTTATGCCTTCTATTCTTTGCACATACCTGTTTGACAGGCGCAGCCTCATCGAAGATAGCTGCCTCATCATTCACCGTGCTTGCGCTCTCTTCCTGGAAATTTTCGAGCTCCTCCAGGTGTATCTCGGATCCATCTTCAACTCCTCTTGCTCGGATCTTAATGTCGTGTATTCCCCCAGCCTGCACTACCAACGTTGCCTGTACCGATTCAACAGCCTCTGTCGCATCCGGGACGCTGTGGTTCGCGTTTTTGTCGAGAAGACATATTCCTACACTGTTGAAGGGGTTGCTGCATTCCTCTTCTTCCAGACTCTGACCGACTTCGTTCTGGACTTTGATCTTCGTGATATTGTCGCTGCCGAGTCTTTCAGCCTCTCGTATCTTCGGTACATCTTCCCTGTCCGCCCTCATAGTCACGATCTCGCCGCCATCATCGAGAGATTTGAGCCCGTGTAGTCGAAGAGGCCGCTCGTGTCCGACTCCGACTCCTCTGACTCCGCTCGATTCTGGCACTCAGACGCGCTAGTATTGATATCAAGTGATGTCTCCACTTCTTTTATCATGTACAAATCTTCTTTCTCCGCTGTCACAGGCTCTTCCTCATCGAAAATTGTGTCATACAAGTCTTGAAACGGGTTGAAGAACTCAATCTCGGCAGAAGGATTCTTGGAATCTTCTTCGGTTGGAAGCCCCGTAGTACCAGGATCATGTGCTATCACCAGTGCGAATTCTTTCTCTGCCATCCGAGCTTGTGTGGCGCGGCCAGTACTCCCAACCTGATTTGGGTTGTGGACCTCAGGCTCGGGTATCTCCAGCCTTTTCCTGGCTTTACGAAGGGCGCTTTCGTGCTTATTACTCAACTGCTACATCTTCTGCCTATCTTCTGCCATCACTTGGCTCACCTCCTTGGTATGCACCTTCTTTTGCTCCTCCAGTGCAGTCAAGTGCGATTGAGCTAGTTCTTCGATTGTGGCGGCGCGGTCGCGGGAGAGTGACTTCATGCCGTCGATGATAGTACCCACGACTTCAAGTAGCGCAAACTCTTCTTGTATTAAATGTGAGATTTATGGTCTGCTGGAGGGTGTTGAGACACTGGGGCTCACCTTCTGCGCACCCATCACCTCGTGAAAAGCGTGCGCCACATTTTCGGACAACATGACTATTAGTGGTGGTGTAGCTGTGAAGGAAATGATGTGGTAGATATCGGTTGGAACAGGGGTCTTTTACTCGTTTCGTGAGTCTTCACTTCACCACGTGCTTCCTTAACGGGAAAGCGACGCGCCTACCTAGGTACGCACAACATCAAAACCAATCAGCACCGACAATCTGCCCCGACAATCTACACCCTCACTTCCACACACACGACCTCAAAAAAGCGAACAGGTATACTGGATGAACACGCAGCATCTACGTTGTACTAACCATCGCTCTAGCAGCTATGGCCAAGCGCAAAGCTTCCACCGTGGTGAAAGCCGAAGAGCGCGTTGACTCTGGCTTTTTCTCAGACACGACCCAGTCTTCAGGCTACATATGTCTGGCCAAAATCTCCGCTCCTTTATTAACACCTTCGCCCGCTGTTTCGCAACAATCAGTGGATGTGTTCGCGGATGAACCTCGACTTAGGACCCCAAAGCGTGCGGCCAAAGGAGGCCATTGGTATAAGTTTCCTGGGTACTTCTTCCTCAAACTTTACTGAACAAACATAGGTTGCAAGCCTGTCCGAGAACCCGAGATCTAGCCGACTTCGAGGGAGGCAACGAGTTCAAGGAGTCGCCTACTCTCCGTCTCGGCAAGCGCAACGATTACGATGTCATTGCTAGAATCGTCGATAAGCACGTCCCGTCTCAGGTCAAGATCTCTCAAGCCCAGAGTCACGAACCTACGCACGACGATTTCCTGTGCGACTACGAAGAAAACCGGGACTACAACCAGAACAATGTACCGCCTCTCGCTAAGATTAAAGCCCTCATCAAGAGATATCCGACAGTGGTTAAGAACCCATTGATTTTCGCGCTCCTTCAGGATGTAATGAGTCTCGACCATGACCTCGCCACCATCCAGGACGAGAACGCGACACTTGCCAACGACAACTCTGCGCTCACTGACAACAACATTGCGCTGCAAATCGAGAACGAAGTTTTACAGAAAGAGTACGATAGCATGGTTATGGGCCTGGAGGATGAGGATGGCGAGATTAGCGTTGTGGAAGTATGAGGGCCTCCTAAGACCGGGCCTCCTAAGACCGGAACTTGGGCAGGCTGGAGTGTAAGAGCTCTTGGAGTCGTTGTGTCTGGCAGGTGAAAGCATTATGCTCAGGATGCATTGCATTGCGTCGTATTAGAATGCCTGAGCCACGAATGAACGGAAGACAACATACGCAGATGATTAGACTCTGTTAATATAAAAGAAAGAAAAGCTCAATTCATTGTTTCAGTATATCGTCAACCCCCAAAGCAGCTTCCACTGTAATATGTGAGTCAAACAAGCTTGAATGTGGTGAGGATATACAGGACCTACTTTCACGTCCCAAATCTTACCTATCAGAATTGGTATCCCACTCTACCTTCCTTAAACACCACCCACCCCAGCCCCAGCCCCAACCCCAGCACCAACCTGCCCCTCCCTCTCCAACACCCCCCAAATCTCCCCCCAACACTTCCCCATCTCGTCCCCATCCATCGCAAGTTCCCCCATCCTATACATCGTCAGTCCAAAACCCCCATCAACACTCCACGCATACTCACGGATACAACACATCATGATGCCAAAACGCACCCTGACTCTCCTCCCCCAGCGCCGTCGCACCAACCAACGTCCTGCGACACATCAGCACCAATGCAACTCGTTCCCGCAGCTCACTCACCTCGCGCCCTCCTCCCCGCTCCTCGCCGTAAAATACTGCACAGCGCCCATAACAACCTGCATCGCCTGCCCAAAATTCCTTCCCAAGTTCGTGCGGCAGAAAAACGGACAACAGCTATTAACAACCACTCGACCGGCTGCCGTGCGCGCAAAGTGCTGCATAACGCTCATGCCGAGAAGTTTCACGGCGGCGTAGTGCTTGCGCTGCTCGAATGCGTCTGCGTCATTGGCAAAGGCGAGTAAACTCCCGGCGCTGGGCGGAGCGGCGTACCACTCTCTCTGGACTTCTGTGTGCGCGAAACTATTCACAAAGGTGAGATGCGGTGGATCTTGCCCTGTGGGGCGGAGTAAGGGCAGGATGAGGTGCGCCATGAGTGCGGTGCCGAGGACGTTGACTTGCAGCGCGGTGTCGTAGGCATGAGTGCCTTTTGTATATGCTGGGTTGGCGAGACCGGCGTTTAGGAGCGCGATGTGCAGGCCTGTGGAATGTACTTCTTTTTCGAGGGCGGTGGCGAAGGCGTGTACGGATGGGAAGGATGAGAGGTCGACTGCAAGGATGGAGATGAAAGGTTCAGTGGGGCGGTTGCTTTTTTCTATGATGGCTGCCTTGGCTGCTTCGCCTTTTGACAGACTTCGGACGGCGAGGATGAGTTTTTTGCAGCCTTTTTGTGCGTATTTGACTGCGGCTTCGAAGCCGAGACCAGTATTGGCGCCTGTAACGAGGACGGTTTTTCCGGCGAAGGTGACGTTGGGGTCCGCAGGGGGATTTTTGACGGCCCAGCGGAGTTTGGCGAGGCCAGTGAGATGAGGCGGAGGGATGGTTGTTGAGGGGTGGGCGGTCATTTGGGTTGGGAGAGACATAATAGATGGTAGTGGTTGGCTGAGTTAGAATGGAATGACACCAAATGAGTTGTGATGAGGAAGAATGAGGAGAGGATATAAACAAGATGGCCAACTCGCCGATGAGTTCATTTCTAAAATGTGAGGACAGTACTCCTTGCTACAGATGATACTCCGCAGACCCCTTGCGGTGTTGCGGCGATGAATTTGCGGACTTCCGCAATGACTGCCATGCTTTGACTTTTGGTGCGGAATCCCGTTTCCGCACAAATATATAACATCTGCGCATGAGTAAAGGTTCATACCATTTCGTTCTTGTTAGTGGTGCCTGGATACCTTCGCACAGCTATGGTGATGCCCATGAGTTTCCCACAGTGCTACAAATACACCCCAGCTCTTGCGTCAACCATTAGTACGACTTCAAGAAACCACCTTGAAAGAGTAAAGTGACATGGAGTGGCATATCTAATTGACCGCGCTCAGCTTACACATGAGCGGCTTCTTCTGCCACAAGATATACGTGTCCTGATCCAACCATCCCTCGCACTCCGGAGCAAGTTCGAGATCAAAGGCGAAGAGAACCTTCGCAACGATCAAGCGCAATTCATGGTACGCCAAGCTAGTCGCTATTAGTATTTCGCAGTCAACACTAATGATGTTCCACTTACTTCTGACCCACGCAATTCCTCGCACCCACCGAAAAGGGCTGCAGCGCATGCCTCTGGTCGCTTGCAAACTCCGGATCACCCAGCCAGCGCTGGGGAAGGTACTCGAACGAGCGTTTGAAGTTCTGCGGGTGCGTGTACATGGCGTGTTGTGGGATTGTTACGATGGTGCGAGGTGGGACGAAGTGCCCGCAGATGGTGCTGCCGTCTTCTGGCGTTGTACGTGGCAGACCGAGTGGCACGGGAGGATACAGTCTGAACGCTTCCTTGATGCATGCAGCGTAGTAAGGCAACGCAGCCAGTTTCTCCATCGTCATGTCGTCGGTGTTGGCGAACGCATTTCGGATCTCCGCGACGACCTTTTGCATGCACTCGGGGTGCGTTAGCAGGAGGTATGTTAAGCCGGATACCAGTGTTGCGGTGGTTTCTGTGCCTGCAATCATGAACAGGGAGGCGTTGGAGTCCATCTCGCCTCTCGTAAGACCTTTGCCGTCTTCCTGAGCAAGCACGAGGTCCCACAAGTCCACACCCTCGGCTTCGCGCCCTTTCTCGAGACGCTTGGTCACGCGCGTGACTGAGTGTGCGAAATGGTTGTATCGTGCTCTGTTCCTTGACTTTGGTATCAAGGTCCGGACAATGCTCACCATGATTTGGTAGTTTGCGAGAGTACTCATTCGAGCGCCCATCCTGACACTGGAAAAGATGGTACTGACCCATGGGTCGCTTTTGCTATTAGCAAGTAAGTCTGCGAGGGACTTTGAAGCTGACCTACTACGCGGCCTTGTCGAGCATGTGAAGCGATTCTCCAAAAGTGAGGTCTCCCATAATATCGAAGGTGCAGAAGTTGTACATTTGTATCATGTCGATTCTCTTGTTAGAATCTCCCTGGACACTCTCTTTGAGCTTTGCCACGAGTTGGTTGGTGTATTTGAGAAACAGTGGCTCTTGCTGCTTTAGTGCACGATCTGAGAAGGCAGGTGTGAAGATTTTGCGCTGGCGACTGTGATCTACATCGCGAGCTTGGAGGAGACTGGGAGACCCGTTGAGTGTCTTACCGTACCGGAGCCAGTCTTTGGTAGGACTTGAACCCGCTGTACCTTTGGAACCGTGGCCATAGATCTGTAGTAGTAAGCGACGGTCGAACACGGGCGAAGATATACGTACATCCCTCCAAGCATTCGGATCAGTGAAACTAAGCTCATCATGATTCACTCTCACAACAGGGCCGTATTCACGATGCAGCTTCATCAAGCTGAGATGTCTCGTGCCATTCCACGTTTTGATGTGTCCCGAGATGCGTGTGGCGGCTAAGAGTTTCGGACCGGGGAACTTGCTCAGCGGGTGGAAATATACTCGTTGGATTGCTCTGGCGAAGAAGCGAACGACAAACTGATGGCTGAGTTAGTTCTCAAACTTGTATGCAAGCGGGTGTTGAGTATGGAGGTTACGTACAAACGCGATGGTCAGCACGAAGAATCGTGATATGGAGACGCTGTGAAGCAATCTCAAGAGGCTAGAAAGGCCATCCTGTGGTGCTGGCGACATGATGAATTGTCAGCGAGACTGATGGGTAAGAGAAAGTCGGAGCAATTGAGGAAATGGCAGGTATAAGTAAGACCAATCGAGCTAATGGACCTGCACTAGCGGCGGAGATAGGTTTGACGTACGCCACCGGCCATTAGCGTATCTTTGTAAGTGGGCAGTGCTGGGGAACGAATTGTAGGTTTTGTTTGCGGAACGTTTGTCAAGCCGAAACATTGACGTTGAACTGGCCACAAACATAAGGTTGGTCATACGCATTTCGCACGTCGCTGTCAACGCGAGGCATGTATATAAGAGTTGGTAAAACACGAATGAACCAGGCGTAGAACGAAGTATGATCGGAGAACCGGATCTTTAGCTGAGTGACGACCGACGGGCAAGGCATCTCAATAGCTCCGGTCGTGCAATATGTTGCGACTCACCTTGTACAACGGTCTACCATGCACAAGAGTTATACAATGATATGGCTCTAATTGCCGAATTCACCGACCTGGAGATGTCCGCGGGCTTGTGGTTGTGAACGACGCGTAATGTGCATTCAGAATCCGTCATTGAACAGTGTAGATTCGCTGACTTGATATCATGAGTCCGAGCACATCCGAGCACTTCAAGAAGGATGGTCGCGACAATGGTAAACGTTGATTTTGGCGTGCTTGCGGACCGGAGCCCCAAGATCAGCCCAGCTATGATTGGACGATGAACTAAGATGGTCCGAGCTTCGCGAAATCGTGACTTCGCGTTAGCGTACTCGACGCTTAGAATCTCGCGCGCCACAAACACTCTCCACACACACAATGGTAACAACATCAACCCGCAGAGGCGTCTCTGCGCTGCTCGCAGCATCGTCATCCAGATCAGCACCACTCGCATACCGGATACCGCACCGCAGCTTCACAGCAAGCTCTGTCCGCGCCGCGTGGTCACCGACGCCAAAAGTAGCGGCAACAACCTCGACAACCACGTCTTCCACGACCGCTAAGCCCACTACGTCGAGCACCACCACCGCAAGACCAGCAGCAGCCTCAACACCCCAACGCACCGTCCTCCCCTCCTTCCCCCCCGCCAAAGAAGCCCCCGTGCCCACATCCCGCAACACAACCGCCGACTCCGCCGCCGCCTCCGCTCGCTCCCAACGCTCCCTCACCGACGGCCTAGACGACGCGCCGCCAGACGCCGTGGGTGTGCCCGCCATTGACTGGACGCGCAGCTACCACGGCCTGGGCAGCATATCCTTCACGCCCGAGCAGTCTGAAACGCTCCTCGCGCCCATTGTAGAAGAGGATGTGGAGGTTAAACCAGATGGCATTATATACCTGCCTGAGATTAAGTATAGGAGGATATTGAATCGCGCATTTGGGCCTGGGGGGTGGGGGCTTGCGCCGAGGGGGGAGAGTATTGTTACGGGGAAGCTGGTTACGAGGGAATATGGGCTTGTTGTGCAGGGACGGTATGTTGCGTTTCCTACTCAGACAGCATTGTGCTGGCTAATCCCATAAACCTCTCGCTAATTGTATTGACGTAGACTCGTTTCCATCTCACGCGGCGAGCAGCAATACTTCGACCCCGACGGCATCCCCACCGCGACCGAGGGCTGCAAGTCCAACGCGCTGATGCGCTGCTGCAAAGATCTGGGCATCGCGAGCGAACTCTGGGATCCCCGCTTCATACGCGAGTTTGCGACAAAGTGGACAAGGGAGGTGTGGGTCGAGCATACGAGCACGAAGAAGAAAAGGAAGGTGGTGGTGAGGAAGGATGATAGCGTGAAGTATCCGTGGAAAGAGGTTAAGATGTAGATATGTGTGTGTGCATGGATGGGGGTTGTAGATGTAGGCTGTATTATATGGACATCACCTCACGTCTAACGAAGCATGTACATGTATTGATATTGATATCATAATTCATAACCTACGAGAACCAAACACCATGGCCTCATAACCCCATCTATACTACCTACCATCAAGCATCCCTCCTCCTCCAAGGCTTCTAACGATCCCCCAAATCAAACCCACTCGCCCGCGCCCGGCTCTGCCCCGCCTCCCGCCCATACGCCAGCGGATCCTCCACCGGCGCCTGCGGCTTCTGCCAATTCCACGGCATCCAGCCCGAGCTCGTGCGGCGGCCCAGCGGCGGCGGTGTCAGCGGGTACGGCGGCCTCTCGGAGCCTCCACTCAGCTCGTCGCGCTCGATGCGGTCGAACTCAGCCTCGCTTTTATTGCGCGACAGATTCCCGCTGCTACTACCCCTGCTGCTGCTGTCGAGGTGGTACCGGCTTCCCCCGCTCTGCTGCACGCGGATGTTGTCTTGTTCGCGGTCGAATGCCTGGAGCAGGGTTTCGAGGCGCTGGCGCTGTGAGGTGACGTAGTTGAGGCGGTCGTCGTTGTTGCGGATGTTATCCGGGACGAGGTTTCCGGCTGCGCGGCTCAGGTCGCTTGCTTGTGCGTCTTTGTTGCCCGTGCCATATAAGGCACTCGCGCCGCTGAGGGCCTGGTTGACGAGGCCATAGAGGTCGTTTGAGCCGCGCGCCGCGGGCATCTGGAAGCGCGACATGAGGTTCTGCGCGTATGTCTGTCCGGCGGGTCTATCGGGCTGGGGACTGCGCGGTGCGAAGCCCAGGGCGTTGACCTTGACCCACTCGATGGCCATTTCGACGTATCGCAGGCCGGCGGACTTGGCGCGGTCATGGCTCTCGCTGATGAAGTCGTCGATTTCGCGCTCGTGGTGGTACAGGAAGGGCTCGATGTATTCCTGGTACAGGAACGTGGCACCCTGGGAGCCCGGCAGGATCAGGTAGAGGTGTGCGAAGAAGCGGATCCACGAGTAGAAGGGCACCCAGCTGAGGATGAAGTCGAACGTGTTCTCGACGGCGGTGAAGGCCGAGAGCACGACGAAGTAGATGAGCCATGGTGCGAGGAGGGCGGGGTCCGAGGTATGCAGGGCTTTGTAGGAGGCGAAGATGGGGAAGAGGACCGTGGTCGCGACGCTGATATGTCAATTAGCTGCCTGTATCTGATTGCGGGGGCGGGGCTGCATACGTCAGACCGTCGGCTACGAAGCTGAACATCATTGCAGTCGCTCCAGCCTCGTGCAGTTGAGGGGTTGTGTGGGTAGTGAGGGAGAGAAGGAAAAGCACGAGGCCGAAATCTAAGGTAGCAGGCTAGGCCGCGTAGATCGGAGGTACAAGTGGAGGCTGATGATGCTCATTGCGAATCACATGCAGCTTGCGGTGATCGGCGGCACGCTACTTCCCGACCCTTTGTCCTTGGTGCCTGACTCTTGGTAAGTCGCGAAAGCCGGAAATAAGCATACACTATCCTGTGTATCTACAGAGATTTTTTAGAATTTATAACTACTTTTACATACGTACATGTAGTTGCCAAGCTTGTTCTTTCCCCGGCTTTCACGACTTACCGAGAGCCTGAGACACTGCCATCATTCACAGAAGCTTGTTCACCCACAAGACATCGCGAAATCGCTGATTGCAGCAGGATGCGATATACGAGCGTTATCGAAAGTTGGAGCACGGCTGCTATTTTCTATCTTTGCAGCAGCTGTACAATTCTGATGCCGTGATGGTCGCGATGAACCTCTCTCACCGCCGCATCTCGTCCTCAGTTCGTCTCATCTCATTTCCGATGCCTTGCACTTCTTGCAATAATCGCTCTCGATGGCACATGGTGCACCTCGACTGACCGGCTGTCTCTTTCCAGTAAGCCATGGCTGCAGCCACATGCAGCCTCGCCACACCCTTCCAGCATGACAGCCTGCTTCAACAATTTGACAGCCTGCTTCAACAATTTGACAGCCTGGCTTGCGCTCTACGACCAACCTGCTCCCCATTTTCTTCACGCTCTCGATCACCCCTATTCCCACATTTTATGGCTCTTAGAAATGCATGGTGGATGCAGACCCCGCAACAGCCCGCTCGGGGTCGGCTGCACCACGCTCAGCCTCATGAGAACTGGCCTTGGAACCAGCCCGTTGATGGCATCGGCTTCAGCATCCTGGAGGAGACCTTGCGAAAGAGAGCAGGGTCAGCGTGCAAGATTGATGTTTACTGCTACGAACACGGTAAACAAGCCAAGTGGGATTTCTGCGAAGAAGTCGCCACTTCCAAAGAGCTTCTACAAATGATCCAGAGGGTGGGTTCTATCGACTTACGTGGACGTGATCGATGTACCAAACAAGGCTGACGGCCTCAGATGAGTGCGAACAGCGTTACATAGTGAGATGGATTGGCTTGCAGCTCGTCTGTCAGACTAATAGAGTTTAGTATCATCCGAGACATGGAAAGCGAGGCAACACAAGTGCTGGGACACTCCCTACATATAAGCCCACGGTTTTTCAACACCTCCTACGTCAGGCTCCGTACCGACAATCCTGTCGAGAGACGTACGTGATCGTGACCACCTGTAATTCTCAATAACCCAGGCTGATATACCTCAGACCTATCTTACTCTCTCCAATTCATGGACAGATATGACGTTGACACCAAACCGGCGGAAGCGCAACGATTAGACACCTCGCCACAATATCGTTTCAGAGCGACAGGCAGCCGCTATCACAACCACACATGGCATGTTACATGTATTCGACTGATCTTTTCCAAAAGAGACGGGAACACAGCCTTTGACAATGTCATACAGATCGACTCGGCTGATGACGCGGTAGCAAATGCCCTCAAAACACTAATGCTAAGAGACGAAGAGCGCCCACTTAACGAAGCGGAAGAGCATGCCGGTCTGGGTCGACTTCTCTCCAATACAATATATCTCGTGACGTACACCTGGACTGCCTTCTTCATGGAGGGAGGGGCTCATCTACAAATATTAGTGAGCCTTCATCAAAACCTCATCCTGTTCAAACTGATGAGTTAGAGCGACAAATGTCTAGACGAGCATCTCACGCCGATAGAGCAGCTTCAGTATACGCGCGAGCTGCACCGGTTGGCTCCGCTGTGGGTTCAAGTGCGACGACGCCTGTCAGCTGCTAAAGACTTGTCGGAACAACTGCTCGATCACCCTTTCTTCAAAAACATCAACAACTTCGACAACCGTTCCGCTGTCAGGGCCTTGATGACTAGAGAGGTGAGAGTGCTGGATGACCAGATCAGTCGATGTAACGAGATGGCCGAACAGACAAACGTGCTCATCAGCCTCATTTTCAACATCGCCACACTCCAGGACACCAAAGCAGCAGTCGAAGAAAGTAAGGCCGCGAATGCCCTCGCATCTAGCATCCGTCGTGTCACGATGCTGACGTTCATCTACCTTCCGCTCACATTAGCCTCGGTGCGTCCACTACATCAACCTCATTAATGAGCCTGGCTAACCTCGACAGAGCATATTCGGCATGAATATCACTCAGATTACTGGTGCCCAAAGTGATTCGCCACTGTGGGCGTACTTCATACTCGCTGTCACACTCATGTGCGCCACATTTGGCGGATGGTTCATCTGGTCGCGGCAGCTCAGCAGAACTGAGCGACGAGCATCAAAGATAGCTGGCGCGTCTCAAGTTGTCTAAACCACATTCACCGCGCGATTACATGCTTGACTGACTTTTGCAACACGCGTGCTATCGGTCGCCACGCACCTCTCCCACCGCAAAGCAAAAATAACCTCATAACCCAACTCACTCCCACCACCCCAGTTGACTCCATACCTGCGATTCGAACTTAGGTCCTCCCCACGTACCAGAAATGAACATCAAAATGGCAAAAAATAGAGATCCTCGCACACACGTTACTCTCTAGGTGAAAACAACCCTGGCCAAGAGGTCATTTTGTCACAAGCCAGATGTGTTTTGGCCCGCCAGCACTGATTTGAGGCGCACTGGATTGGTGAAAGGGAGTTGAATTAGGTGGGATATATAGTAGCGTGTGTGGAGGGATTGTGGTGGTGGAGTATGGTCAAGAGTTGGGAAATGGCAGATGATGAGAGGTGTGGTGTTGCGATGGGGAAAGTGGGGCGGGGAGGTGAAGGTGGATGAGGTAAACAACAAGCTTTTTGAGGATGCTGTACGCACGATACACCGCTGTTAATTCCCGCTCCAGTCACAGATGCCATCTCTCGCACTCTTCCCAAGTCACCACGCATTTTCGCAGCTTTAGATCCACCCAAACTGACCTTCACAGGTGGAAGGTAAGATGTCTGAGAAGGCTGTTTTGCGCGATGTCATCGTGCAGGTGGTATTGACAGCATGCGTGACGTAACGCTAGATATGCATAAGCTATCACGTTCAGCCTTGTTGACATAGCCTTGTATAAAGACAGCTTCCTCCGCCTTCTTCCCCGCTCTCATTTTCTCTATCTCAGCCTTGTCGTCTGCCGTCACTTCAACAAAGAGCCTGAGCTCAGCTGTCACTATGACAGATTGCCGTGGTCTTCTACTTGCGCAACAACGAAGAGCAAACTGCAATTACATTAGTGCAAAATGTGCGTATACGACCTGCGCGGATCAGAGCATCATCGGAACATATTGCTATGGCATGGATCACAAGGTGGGACGTAGCCCGGGCCTAGTAACGAGCCCACGCAGCTACAGCTGCACTGGTACTTCTTTCTGCCCCTTAGCGTACTACGCATATCCAGAAATAAATGGCAGTGCCAAGTAAGTATACTACACAACTCCCAAGCTTCTGTTTCCATTTACTGGTTACTAGGCTGAGTTCTAACAACAAGAGCCACGCTGAAGAGCTATTCGACTGACACATGATAGTTGCTGCGACTCAACTGGAATGATATGGTCATGCGATCCTTTGGAAGGCTGCCGCTGTCTCCCTCTAGGCACATTTCTCTTCATCCAGCAGCCTGTTCTCGAAGCGCGAGCAGCAGCAGCATCTCCAGGTCCCACACCCACGCCCACCGACAGCGTCGCCATCTCAAGCGGGCTGTCTACAGGCGCAAAGGCAGGGATAGCTATAGGCGCCATCGTCGGTGCAGCAGCGCTATTCGGTCTCGCCTTCTGGCTTGCGTGGCTTTTATACCAGCGCCGCAACGGCCCATCTGCACCCTTCGACGTCGGTGCCGCCGAGAAAACAAACGAGCCGCATAGTACGTTGGAGCCGTATGGTGCATCGGGACACCACAGTACACTCCCGGAACTGGTCCCGAACCAGGCGCCGGAAACAAGGGAAATCTTTAGTTCGCCAAAACCATATACTGCACCGCGACAACACAATACGCTCCCGGAACTAGGCTCGAATTTGGTACAGGGGAGGAAGGAAACGCATAGTACGCTGGAGCCCTGGAGGGCGCCGCAACAGCACAGTACACTTGAACCATATCACACTTCGCAGTATGGGAACAGGGCGCAACCGCGGGCAGCACCGGGTATGCAGGAAATGGACACAGATACTCCTGGAGGATGGTAGTAGGAGGTATAATAGGATGACCTTATGATGGCGAATTCAACGACAAAGCACCGCACATAAATCATTGTACAACATTCTCCCCGGCAGTCTTTCCAGACAGCATGGTCCTTGGATTGCTAGGAAATTTACCCGCGACGCTGAGAATCTCGAGGAGTAGATAGAGTGATTATTTTACGTTTAATGAATGCGACTGCGGGTTCAGGCAGCTGTGTGTATCTTGATTCGCAATATAGTTACACGATATGATGTCGTGCCCCAGATCTTTCATGCAAGGCGCCATGGCTACCAACCAAACGCCTCATCTATCAGCACATATGCTCGACTTTGCTTCTCACTGCCCGCAATCCGAGTGACTTCATACCTCACATCATCCGCCAGCCCCGGGGGACCCGAAACTAGAATTGCCAACGGCCCTACATGCACACCATCATGATCCACCAGTTCTTGTCGAAGGATAGCGTTAATATCAAAGCGCTGCCCAACGAGCGTCTCCACCTTGACATTAGTTGCAAGCGCCGTCAATGTAGGCTTCAAAGCATTAATGAGGCCAGGTTTACGACTCGACCAGAACAATTTCGAGTCTTTTGTCCCGCCTTGTTTGAGAAGTGGGAGACATGCGGTAATGCCCACGCCGCCTGCGATGCACAACACGCTGCTGCACTGTGCGATTTGTGATTCTACGCGGCCGGAATGGTTGTATGGGCCGTCGATGAGGACGCGTAAACGGACTTGATGGCTGGAAGAAGTAGAAGCTCGGGCTGTTAGTGCTTTTGTGACGCCGCTGCGGGCACGGGCGAAGAAGAGCGTGCTGTGGTGACGGGCTGGGATTTCTGCGTCGCTGACTACCGTGGAAGCCGTGGCGTGGATGGTGGCTCCTTTTTCATCGGCTGAATTTAGCGTGGGGCTCTGGTCGGAGGTCGAGAGAGATGGGGTAGGGTGGAGGGCGCTTTGCTGAGAGTATGGGATAGCGTCGCTGACGGAGAATGGATGCGTCTCCCAGAATCGCCAACTGAGCGTCGGGAAGCAAAGATAGGCAACGCCTGCTTTGAAATCTTTGCCTTCGACCTCGAGCTGGATGTACTCGCCATCAGTATCTGGGACAACACTGACAACAGTTGTGCTACTCCCCCTCAGCGCCATCCGCCCCACACGAACCAAGCGCTCCACCGCCCACATGCCGGCCGCAGCGAACATCCAGATCTCATAGCCCCAGTTATACGTGTACACGTACCAGATGTGGTAATAATACGCCACGAGAAATAGCAGTGAGAGCGCGATGTGCGACACAATGAAGAATTCGTAAAACTTCTGCCGTAGTTTCAAAAGCGAGAAAGGTATAATCGCACACATTGCGACGGTAGCAACAATACCCCATACCCAGTACAAGCGCAGCACTTCGGCGGAATATGTCCCGACTTTGACGTAGTAGCTCCACAGCATCGCGGAGTGAATGATGGTATGTATGACGGCCCAGTACCCGAGCCAGCGATGCAGCAAGAGATAGGTGCCGTAGCTCCAGTCAGTGATGTACATCAGGACGCTATTTCGAGACGAGAAGAGGAAAAGGGCTACGACGTTGCCCATGGCCATCGAGCCGGCGCGGTTGCCGATAATGCTGGTGAGTTGGCGTCCGCGCGTTGTGAAGCTGGCTTGGGGTTGCGTGATGGTGTATGGAGCGACGAGGAGGATGAGGTTTAGGAGGCTGATGAGGAGGATGTAGAGGCTTTGTCCGCGGGTGGGGATTACGCCTCCCGCGACGGGCTCGCGGTGGTGCTTGCCGAGTGTTGAGGGGTGTACTAGGATTGATTTGAGGCGGTTCCAACGATGGCTGGCTGCAAGACCTGGGACGAAGCGCAGCAGCGAAAGTGCGATGGGGAGGAGGATGGCTACGAGAGCTATTGTGATTCTGCTGCAAGTTAGCTGCCGAAACTCTCTGGCATCGTGCTGGAGCTCTACTTACGCCATCGTGCTGTGTCCCTTCTCGTTGACCTCAAAGTCCGACAGGTAGTTGTACTGCAACTGCCATTGCACGGGGCTGACAAGGCGCGTGCTATTCAAAGCACCACTGCCGCCCGTTGTAATCGCCAGCGGACTCGATATTTTGTACGGTACCAAGCCCTTCGGAACCGACGCAGCTATAGGTTTCGTCGCATTACGCTCTCTCGCAGCATCTTCATCCCGCCTCGCACCCGCCAACGCCTCGTCATACGACAACACAGGAACATACTGGTAATCCCCTAGCGTACCTGTGCCCAGATGACCTGCCCAGTAATCCTCAACAAGCGCTTTCTTCGGTCCATCGCTCAAGCTGCAATACACATCGATGCACAACGCCATTGTCTTGAGGAACACTGCGTCCTGGACGAAGCATTTCGGTGGCGTGGAGACGGGATTGTGGGCGGTGCCGTGGTTTTCCATCGAGGATGAAGGCGTGTATGATAGTGTTTGTTTGCGGATGACGCTGCGGTAAGCGAAAGTGCAGGTTGGGTTGTAGAGTGTTTTTCCGTATCCGATGAGGCCTGTGCCATCGGCGTGGGCGACTGCAATGAGGGCTGAGAGGAGGAAGATGCGTGGTTTTAACATAGTGAATGATCCTTGAGCCAACACTTATCCCATAGTGTACGAGACTGATGGCATACCGATCTGATATATATGCTCCGAAACTTCTGGCACTACTGGAAGAAGAAATGGACTTCGCGTACACGGCGAATTGGATGTTTTGGATTCCACATCACTAAGGTATGAGTAGGAAACGAATCCTTCCTCCGCCGCCACGCGATGTCTTTAAGCCTTTTCGATAGCGGAGAAAGTCTGATAGGTGCATCGATCCAATCATACTTCTTGTGCTGAAAGATACATGGGTTTGTGGTGAGGGCCTTTGAGCTAGTTTGTGTGTTACCTGCAGGGCTTGGAAGTCTTGAATGTCTTGGTATCTTCGCTAAAGCACCTGCAGTGTCGGCTCCGGGGATAAAGCGATTGCCACTCATGTCGCTTGCCATTTGGTGCTCCTATGGTATGCACATGTGATGGTCTCGCATCTCGCACTGGACTGTAATTGTGACGGCCGATAGAAAAGTAGAGTGTGAATGAACAGCAGGGGTGGTGGACAGACATATGGTACAGGGTCGAGCTAGGCCCAAAGTGAAGGTCCGGTAGCGAGAAACAATGTACTGGCATCTCGTACAACATTAGCGAAGAGCCTCTGCCATTGCGCTTCTTTGATTTTGAACATACGTCCGAGTTGCGTGTCAACTGGTAGCACCCGCAGGTGGTGCAAGAATTCGTGTTTTATCATCTAGAATTGATCGAAAGCTTGTGTATTCTCACAACGTCATAGAGAAATTACGAGAATTACACGGAGACAAAAAGATAGACAAGGCCTTGTGTGCTGGGACCCAAATCATTGCAACACCTGGTAGCAGGAGGTTGCGAAAGGACCTCGGGATTATCGGAGTTTGCTTCGGAGACGTTGCCGGTAGGGGCCCCACTTTGGGCTGACCCTGACAGTGGATGCGCAGTCTGCAGTGGTCACCGCTATGCGACCATCATGTTGCCTGAGCGAGCAGACTGGACTGATGTCCTCCCACAGACTGACCATGTCGTCTTCTTCAAGAGCGTCGACTGGGCGCAGACGGCCTTGGGTCCCTTGCAATACTGGGGCACAGCGCTGCGTATGTACACGCATATGGTCATGTCAGACTCGCGCGCAGCCACTCTGTACTGGTAAATGGCGGCTCCAGTCTATAGGTACAAATACAAGTACCAATGCGCTGTATCAGCTGACGATATGGTAGGGGCCCCGACCGGATAGCTGTCTACAACGCATCTTTTGTTCCCCTGGCGGCTGGCGCGCATCCCCACCTCATGGGCCAACCTTTCGCCTATGGATTTCCCGAACTCGACCCCTTCATAGGACCTCTTTTCGAAGAAGGCGTGCGCTCTGGCCAGGCACAAGATGTGGTGGAATCACCCATGATGGTGGAAAGGAGTGGCTACCGCGAGGAAGCCTTTTTTACCGGCAACTTTACACCTATCCGAGGCGTCGACGGCGACGTCGAAGGCTTCTACAATGCGCTGTTCGAGGTCACGGTGCAGAAGATCTCGGATCGTCGGAAGACCATGCTGAATATCCTCACGACGCCCGACACCCTGACCACTGCCGCTGTATATTCACACATCATCGCGAGCATCGCAACCGACCCCTTGGACGTGCCAATGGCCATATTACATGAGGCCGACACAGATGCTGAGTCTGGAAAGACCATCCTACGCGTACGGGGCCAGCTTGGCATACCTGTCGGACATGCCTTACTGCGAGATGAGCAGGATATAGAAGACACAGCTGGCATCATGCCCTTGTGCCGTCAAGCCTCTGCTGGCAGGGTGCTGACAACACCCGACGAACGATTCGAAGGTGTCGAGTGGCTTGGCTTCAACCAAGCCCCAGAAACCGTTGTCACAATGGCGCTGAGCACCCAAACTCGCCTCTTTGGCTTCCTCACGATCGGAACAAACCCGTACAGACCCTTTACCGCTATGTGCGAACAATTTTTCAAGGATTTGTCTGGGACGGCATCGAATTTACTTGCTGCTGCACTGGATGCAGACAACCTCCGAAGAGATCAACAACAGTTGCAGAGCGACCTAGAATTCAGCAACATGAAGGTTCGACATTTGGTGGAGCATGCTTCTATAGGTATGGCCCACGCTAAGCCTGACGGTGGACTTCTATGGGCGAATGACAAGTTTTTCTCGCTCGCAGGCTTGTCGCCAGAGAAGACCAAAGCGATTGATAACATCTACGCGCTAATCTCGGATGATGACCAGCAAAGAGCACGCGAGGCTTGGGCTAGGGTCTTCGACGATGAACAGGATGTTTCCGCCGAGTTTCGTCTTCAGCAAGATTTCAAGCCACCAGTGGGCGATTCGGTGCCCGCGCAAATACAGCTCATGGCTTTCCCATTCAAGGAGCATGGCATCACAGTGTCAGGCATGCTCTGCGCTACTGACATCAGTCACTTGAAGTGGGCTGAGGCATGGCAAGCCCGCATCGCGCAGGATGCCCGTGATGCCAAACGTCAGCAGGAGGCTTTCATCGATGTTGTTAGTCACGAGATGCGGAATCCGCTCTCTGCAATTATGCACTGTGCTGACAGCATTTTCATGGCCTTGGACGATGTTAAGTCAGGGGAAGGTGTTAGTATGATTCCCGGACCAATTCTTGACGCACTCACCGCCAACGTATCGGCAGCTTCGGTCATACTAGATTGTTGCAAGCACCAGAAGCGGATCATCGACGATGTTCTGACACTAAGTCGTCTAGAAGCAACTCTTTTATCTGTAAAGCCAGCTGCGGTCAGACCTTCTCAGCTAGTCGACTCTGTCATAGCAATGTTCGCTACGGAACTACGATCGAAGTCTATAACCACCAAAGTAGTTGCGGAGCCCTCGATTACGGAACTGCACATCGATTATCTCAACCTCGATCCATCAAGAGTGGTGCAAATATTCATCAATTTATTGACTAATGCGATCAAATTCATGAAAGCAGAGGGAGAGAAAAGCCTAGAGGTCAGATATGGGGCGACGCTGTCTCCACCACGAGCTACGGATGAGGCAGCTTTAGTTCCGGAGGGAATACATTGGGCACCCAGGGGCAAGAATGCCTCTGATGATCTCGACAGTCCAGGATTTGGGTCTGGAGCAGTTGTTTACCTCACTTTCAGTCTTTCCGATACAGGTATTGGTCTGCGACCCGACGAGGTTGATAACATATTCGAACGTTTTCAGCAAGCCAACGTCACAACGCATGTCACCTATGGCGGAAGCGGGTTAGGGCTGTTCATCTCCAAAGAACTTACAGAAAGAATGGCAGGAGAAATTGGTGTCATGTCGGAGCCCGGTGAGGGGACCATGTTCGTATTCTATATCAAAACCCGGAGAAGCATCGAGAAATCAGCGATGACGACGGCGACTACTACTCTCTTGCCTGTTCGACACCTGCCTACGGTGTCTCTCCCACATCCGACAGCATCCTCCCGGTTGCGAACGCTACTTGTGGAAGACAACCTCGTCAATCAAAAGGTGCTGGACAAACATCTCACGCGCTGTGACTGCGACGTTGAAGTCGCAAACCACGGGGCCGAAGCGCTCGATATCCTGCGTACTCCTGGAAGCTTTTTTGACATCATCCTCATGGACATGCAGATGCCTATCATGGACGGCTTGGCCTGTACACGCGAGATTCGTGCTTTAGAGAAGGCTGGAACGTTGTTGGGAAGAGTTCCGATCATTGCTGTCACGGCGAACGCGAGGCCTGCCCAGATCGAGAGTGCAATGGCTGCCGGGGCGGATCGCGTCATGCAGAAGCCGTATAAGGCTGCAGACCTTGTCACTTTGATGCGTGAACTTACCAGAGGTGGGCGCCGACATGACTCAATTATATGATACATGCCCATGGCAGAGTCCTTGAATACATTCGAGATGATCTCACAGCGGCGGCACGTCATCAAATAGCAACTTGACCATTTCATGTTTTCGCCCAGGGGTGGAAATCTTCCGCTTCCGGTAATAAACAAATAATTATGGGTACCACCAATCCACTGGTGGCAAGTTTTGTCCGGAATTGAGATGGGACCATAGGGATTGATTGGGACCCTATTGAAGGCAGAGATGAGCTCTACGACGATGGAAGAGACTAAGCAGCGACGATATCTGGACCAGCAGCGAGCGTTTCGGAATATTGCTTCAACAACTATTGATGTTCCCGTTGACATACACCTCGGTTGACGAATCCAAAGAAAAGAAGGTGTTTGATTCAAATAGTGGATGATGGATTGATCAACGGACAGCGTCAGACAGCCTACAGCAAAAATCAGGATCGAACAATCCATGGATAGCGGGAATCACCAGAACAAAAAGCGGGTGCGCTAGTTGAAGTGGATGCGGATATCTCAGTACCGACATGATGTCCATAATGACCCCGTGCCTACATCGAAGGATCTAGGCCACCAACGAGACATTACATACGCAACCAGAATGACGAGATTTCCAAGGTCGTGGTCGTGTAAACGCTGTGCGCTCGGGAGAGCTGACCTTAGCCAATGGGAAGTCCGGATGCTCCGCAGTCCTCTTATGACAACGGGTATCGACATTCCAACACCATTTGGGGCAACTGAGACGAGACATCTAAGGCCCACAATGACGTTTCTTCGGCTATTGAGCGGCTGAGCTCCTGCCGCTGCTAGGCATTCTGCGAACGCGCTGGCCGCAAACAAGAAACGCCGCTGCCTCACACTTGTTGATGCATGTGGGTGTCGTGCTCCTCTCCCGATCCTATGTGGTGTTGGTGCCCTGTTATGCAATGATCCACAGCGGATTGAGTGACTATTCCAAGGCAACGCTGATGCGAGTCAGGGCGAAGCAGGATCTGGACTCGCGGCTGAGCGACCGCAAAATGACGCAGATCCCCGCTATTGCCCGTTATAGACAGCCACTAGCCTCATGCTGCCTGCAACGAGAAGCTACCCCGCTAATCGATGTTTGTGTGGCTGTGGCTGCGACAGGTCATGTCGCGATCTGAAAAAAGTGGAGGGATGAAAGAAGAAAGAACCAAGTTTGGAACAAACGCATGACGTTGCTATTAGGCGTCTGTCTGCGCAATTCCTGCACGGGGTTGCAGCGCCAGCCTATGGGGATGGAGCATTCACGGAACAGAGTTGGCGGTTACTGTTTGTATCACTCCCCACCTGACAATAGCGCCATACTGTGGCATTACGTAGGGCATGTTTCCCCCTTCCTCTGTGGATATAAGAAGGGGTCGAGGCTTCCTAGGAGACTCACTACACCACTTTCTCACTCTTCTACAACTCAATTGGCTTCACCCCCATTCAAATACTTCTTCACCTCACAAACAATATAACAACTCGCAATCATGGCTGGAATTGTCAATAAGGTCAAGGACATGCTCCACAAGGACAAGGATAGCAGTAAGTGCCTTTGCCTTTGGCCAATTCAACAATGACCCTCTCCCTAACATTCCCAGCCGATCCCACACACAGCTCTCACACTACTGGCACCGCAAACCCAGCAGACCGCAACAACGACGGCCGGGTAGACGCCCGCGACGTGACTGGTTCATCGACAGGCCATGGTGCCACTGGCGGACTGACAGGACACAACACTACCGGACACGGTACTGCGAACCCTGCCGACCGCAACAACGACGGCAGGGTCGATGCCCGCGACCTGACAGGAAGCGGTAACACTGGTCATGGTACCACCGGCCATGGCACTACTGGAGGACTCACAGGACATGGCACACATGGCACTGCGAATCCTGCGGACCGCAACAACGATGGCCGAGTTGATGCCCGAGACTTGACTGGTCCATCAACAGGTCATGGAACGACTGGTGGACTTGGACACAGCTCGCACACACACGGCACTGCAAACCCTGCCGACCGTAACAACGACGGCAGGGTCGATGCTCGTGACTTGACTGGCTCATCTGCAAGCCATGGCACAACAGGAGGTCTAGGACACAGCTCCCACACACATGGAACTGCCAACCCCGCGGATCGCAACAACGACGGACGTGTTGACGCCCGCGACCTGACTGGTCAGCATGCCAGCCACGGCACAACTGGAGGACCTGGACACACGACTGCCACATCAAGCGGCGGCCTGACCGGTGCTCTTGCCGCTCCCCTCGGCCAGGTTCCTCTTGGTGGTCAAGGAACTGCTTCAGGTCCTCACAATACACGCACTGCCAACATCTTAGATCCCCACGTCAACCAAACCGGCGGCGGACTGACCGGACACGGCAGTCACGGCCACACTGCGAACCCTGCCGATCGCAACAACGACGGTCGAGTTGATGCCCGCGACTTGACAGGTGGTCAGAGCCACGGAACAACTGGAGGATTTGGCCACTCAGGTGCTGGAGGTCTTGGTCACTCAAGTGCTGGAGGACTTGGACATTCTGGTGCCGGAGGTCTCGGCCACACCGCCAACCCAGCCGACCGCAACAACGATGGACGTGTTGATGCCCGCGACCTGACCGGTGGACAATCCCACGGTACTACCGGAGGTCTCGGTCACTCAGGCGCTGGAGGTCTCGGTCACTCAGGTGCTGGAGGTCTCGGCCACACCGCCAACCCTGCCGACCGCAACAACGACGGTCGTGTTGATGCACGTGACTTGACAGGACAAGGTCATTCAACTGCTGGAGGACTCGGCCATTCAGGTACTGGAGGTCTTGGACACTCATCAGGACTTGGACACACTGCCAACCCCGCCGACCGCAACAACGATGGTCGTGTTGATGCACGTGACCTGACAGGACAAGGACACTCAACTACTGGAGGCCTAGGTCATTCTGGTGCTGGAGGTCTGGGTCACTCAGGTGCTGGTCTCGGCCACACTGCCAACCCAGCCGACCGTAACAACGACGGCAGGGTGGATGCCCGCGACTTGACTGGCAAGGGTCAAGGAGCTGCTGGTGTACACGGCGACCTGGACCATCGTGCGGGCGAGAGTGGGGATCTGCCACGCGCACTGGTTGAGCCCGTGTCCGTCGCACAGCCTCATGGCACTTTTGACGACAACACTCACTCCACCGGCACCCATGGCACCACCGGCCACTCCACCAGCCACGCCACCAGCCATGGCACTCCCACCCACGGCTCTACTAGCCAGGGTACAACAAGCCATGGAACTACCGGCCACGACACCACGACACACGGCAAACCGTCGTTGAAGGACAAGCTCAACCCCAAGGTTGATGCGGATGGTGATGGCAAGGCTGGCTTCATGAAGTGAAGTAGCTGTTGTGTACGATTATTTGAGTATTTTCCTGTCTACGGACTAGTGATATGATTAATGACAAAAAGATCAATTCAGATGTATTTGTTGCGTATGTGATGCATAACCTTCATGTTCAGCATTGTGGTGTGAGACTAAACCTGAGACTAGATGTGATCATCACCAGGTTCTCCAAACAAATACGCATGGTCTTACAACGGGTCTTCACCTACCTACCGACCATACACTTCCATTGCCGCAAAACTAATCAAGGCAATACCCTCTTCGCAATAAGTATCCGCCCCAACCGAACTCGTAACATTCGCATCATATACAAACTCCATCGGCTCGTGCAACGTATACTTCGGCCACGCCGGCACACCTACACAAATCAACGTTCCGTCGATTTAGCCTCATTAAGACTAGCTCGACACCACCGACCAAACCATAGCCCAGCCACCAACTCATCTGACGACCAGAATCAAAAGCAACGAGAGTGCCTAAAGCGTGCCATCAGATCCTGAATATCCCCGCAAAGTTTTCAAGCTGTGTACCATGTATTCTGAAAGTAGTGCGAGCAGCTTCAAATCCCCTTGTTTCTGGCCAATAGCTAACCTTCAGATATCATACGCATTCGCCCCTGCTCAAGCATACCGGTCCTAGGCCCATCGTCTTCAGGAACGATGCAGTCGATTCATTGGCCGCTGCTCTTGTCTCCGCAATGAACGTTGCCAACCCATCGCCGCTTGCGAAGCTACAGAACCGAATACTATGATTTACAAAATCCCGATGACATTGTTTGAGTCTCATGTCCTAGAAAATTCAAAGAAGAGACCATGATATGTTGCATGCAATTAGCGATATTTCCATCGAGAAGAAGAACAAGTTTAAGACACAAGAAGCAATATTTAAGATTGTAAGATATTGTTAACTTACATGAATTACTACACTTATCGCCATTAAATGGCACGTATGGGGGGTCAGCGAGCGCTTGTCACTACAGAAAAAAAAAGCAATCAAGTCAATGCCCACTTGCGACTCCTGCGCTTCGACCTCGAGCTGTCAGAATCGTTGGACCGACGCTTGAGGCTCCGCGACTTCGCCGGCGAGGCTGGCCGACCCGGCGACATCGGGACCTCCTCTTCCACTTCCCCTTCATCAGTCCACGCCGTCTCAAATATCCAATTCCCATTAAGCCCCGGCGTGGGTCGAAGTTCCGGTACGTCCCGCCAGTGCAAGTCTGCAGATAACTCCGACTCGTTTCGTGCATATCTACGCAGATCATTAGTCGCGCGCTCCCATCCACTTACGCGGTTTTCGGTCGAGTCCAGCTCGTGTCTGTCGATGTCTGCAATGATCTGCTGGTATAACCGTCGGTCGGACTCCATGTCCCAGATCCATCGCGGACTCAAAAGGTCTGTACTTCTGGTTCGGGGGCTCAAGAGGGAGCAGGTACGACCACATGAACCGGGGGTGCTGATGGGTGAGCATACAGCACAGTAGCGTCCACCTGGGGCGCATTCGAGATTGAAGAGGAGCTGACGGGTGTCGTGGGTGATCTTGAAGCCTGCGAGGATGGGCCGGAGACGGGCGATGCGATCTTCGAGGCGGAGAATGGGGCTGGTGCGAGACATTCTGATGGGTGTGGGTGTTGGGTGGGCTGGATGGGCTGAGTAGGGGAAACATTTCGGCATGGGTGTAGGAATGGTAAGTACACGGTCTTGCTAGTTTCTATGTGAAAAGACAGTGAATGTTGTTGATATATCACAATGTTTGTACGGGCGGTCAAGTGCTTGACGGAAGGACCTAAATTTTACCGAGCGTCTACACAGTGTCGCGTAGATATCACTTATCGATACACATGAGGGCCAAAAGAAATCGGTTATTGATGTTGCCATTCGCTATCCTGTCTACATCCACTTAATTAAAGGTCAGGTATCCATACTGCCATTCGCTATCCTGTCTGTATCCACGCGCACACAATTACTCAGTCTCATCCAGCGTAAGTTCTCGCTCAATCCCGCACCCCTTTCCCCAAGCCTCCACAAAAGTCCAGTCCGCCTTCGCGTGCTCCACCTTATGCCAAGGGACCCTGTACTTGTCCTCCGCCCACTTCCACTCCTGGTGCTTCTCCGAGAGATTCAAGGTCCCCCTCCTCAAATCTTCCACCTCCCTCTCCACCCCTGCAAGCGAACATGGGTCGGGCTTGCGATTCTTCATGCGCGACACATTCACTCGCAGCTGAGCAAAAGCTGCGAGAGATCCCGTTGCGGCTTGTACATAAGCGTGTTCGATTGTGGACTGCCAATCGTATTGATTGGGAGAGAGTAGTATGCACGTTCGATCGCACGCACCGGCTGTGAGGAGCTATAGAGAGCAGAATGCGCACCAGTTTTCGCCTTTGGTGTATAGGTGGAGGAAATTGGTACGGATGTCCATCGTGGGCTACATGTCGTTGAGTGTCTCCTCAAGCTTTCCAAGCCGCCACCGGAAGAGCTTCGAAATTGGACGTTTCGGTGCTGATGCCTTAGGTGTTGGGACTGGTGGATTGGTATCCAGCCATGATGGTGGGTTGGAGACAGGCTTGTCGTGGTAGCCGGAGTCGATGCGACGTTGAGGCATGTTTTCGCTTGAGTAGAGCTTTGAAGGGTAATATGAAGGCCTTCTGAGGAATTTAGCTTCCTTATCGGTGTGGCAGGATGTTCTGAGGGTGCTTGACGGAGTTGTCGCTTGATTTGACGGCGTTTGGGATGTGTAAGCGTAACTGTGCACGAGGTAAGGTCTTTGAGTCGAGCACGGTAGGAAGCAGAGAGTAAATTTATATTGAGGAGAAATTGGAAGCTCTATATACAAGCAAAGACAAAAGTAATAGCTCCAACTAGCATCCACGGTAGTACAGCACTAGAGCTCTTCGTACCGAAGTTCTCACTTATCGACGTCGAAACGACGTCAACTTGAGCTGTCTTTCTAGCACTACGTAACGAAAAAGAGCTGTGCTCAAGATGACCGTTGATAGTTGGCGAGGACGTAATAGCTTCCCTAGTCGTCGATGTATGCGCGTCTAGCAACACGATGGTACTCCCACCAACGACAGTCACTCCGCCACCTCGTATATTGAATGTCACCCCTCCAACTACGATTGTGGCTGCACCGGCAAGAGGTACCGAATACGTCTGCCCAAGAACCACGGTCAGTTTCGAAGGTTCTGGAGGAGGTGCACGCTCGAGCGCGGATAGTGCCTGTCCATTAACAAGCACAGTTCTGCCGTGCGGATCAAGATACACTAGTGTGCCACGGCTGCTTGCAATCTGTCCATTTGATAACGTCCTTATCGACTGCCCGATCGTGATAGTACCTCCCGGTATGAGTATTTGCGTTCCAACGCTAAATCGACCCATGGAATCTGCGGTATATGTCTGCCCTTCCAGTTCAAGTACGAAGGGAGACGCTTGTGCTTGGAGAGCGGCCATGGCGGACGAGAGCTGAACGGTGGAGTGACCATCAATGATGACCTGCATGCCTGGAGGATCGAAGAAAAGGTATGCACCGCCCATGACAGTCGTGTGAAGACTTTCAATGGAGGTGGTAGTACCGCTGATTGTGATGCCATGTCCCAGCAGTAAGGTTTGGGTTCCGACGATAAGGGCAAGCGTGCCTTCTCCGCGATAAGGGGTGAATAGCGAGCTTGTCGAATCGCGTGCACTACTCCCCTCTTTTATACCGTGTTCAGTCTTCGTCTCGCTGCTTTGGGCTAAATGCCGTGAGTCACTGGAGAATTTCTCAAAGACGTTGCTAGAATAGCCTACGGCGGCCGGTATCCACGTTGGCCAAAGTTGTACAACAACATTCTTCTCGTTCGGACTCGAAGCTGAACGTAACGTGATTTCGATAGGTAGCAACAGTGGTGGTGTCGAGCTCGGAACTGGCTGTAGTAGACTCGCTGTGGAATAGACCATGGTCATCATAGGATTCGTAGCTTGGGAAGATGTTGCCGCAGGAATTTTCGGTAGCGCAATCCCGGGGGTGGGGCTTGCGCTTGCTATGTTTTTGGTGGAAGACGGTATCGTGGTGGGAACAAGTTGCTGTCCAAGACCAAGCGTTCTCGGCGGATCAAAAAGACCTGCACCGTATCTTGGTAAACATGATGCCCAGTCGGTATGAAGGGCCCGCACTCGCGAGGGTATGGAAATGCTGCGTGTGGTCAGAAATCAACAAATGATTGTGCATGCGGAGAGTATGACTCGTGTCAACTACTGAGTCTAGACAGGCATAAGTGATCTTACTATGGATGGCATGCATCTATTTATGACGTTAGTTTGTAATACATTTCGGAACTGTGTCGACTCACCTTCTTCCATTATAAATTGACCCGGGAAGTCCGAAAGATAAAAGTAACCAACGTATGATGAACAGTTCCTGTGTAGATCTGCAAAGGTCATCCTTCGGGTCATGTAGCTTGATTCCGCCCTGGAACCGGGCAGACGTCCACTGCAAGAAGTCACGTAACGTGAAGGCTTGAGTGTGCTAATCTCTTCCGCGTTGAACGCCAAGGTGGTTGAAAGCACATCCTGACACTGTGAGCATTTTCGTCTGTAGATCGATAATGTGGAAACTGACTTGACCAACAGGCCCACATGAGTCCCAAGCTCGTAGAGAGGTCATCGCCATATACACGCTTGGAGAAATGCTTGAACGGCACGGTAAGCATATAGATGCTTGTCGCGGTTCAGCGGCTTACAAGGTAAATCCATTCTCGTCCACATAGGTTCGGAGCTTGCTAGGTGTGGGAATGGCAATGGCGTCTACATTTCGATTGCCCGCCTTGTCCTTCGAGGTAGTGTCTCGTGTGGCTTGGTCCGGCCAATATAATAATTGAAGTTCGTTGGCCCACAGTTTACACGCCCCACAGCAAGGAGCTTCGCGACGAACAACATCAAGCGCTGTTCCATTGTCTTTTTCTGATCAGCGTAAACGTACCGTAGAGATAGTGTTGAGGCCTACTTACACGACATGGTCAACGTGGTGAGAATGGCGTTTTCGGTGATAGCATGGCCATCACTGCCCCATGTAATGTTCATATACGGCACCTTCGTAGTCATGGTCGGAACCGGCCCCGAATATGCGTCAAGCGCAGACCACCAAGACAAGCTACAGGATTGCGCAACGCACCGATCTTCATAGTTGTAGAAGAACATGTCGTTCAGGTAAGCGTCCTCGGATGCACAGCCTGTCGGCTGCGATATTTTCGGCATTCGTGAAGCGTACGGCGATGTTGGACAAGATGTTATCAGAGACCTGGAATTGCTCCAAGCGGGCCACCCTGTTGATGAAGGCTCAAAAATAGCGTTTCCTGTATTCGAAGCCCTTGATACAGCAGGCTTGGTACTGTTCCGAATGACACAGTCCGAATGTCTAGTGCTATCGTGTAGCATGAGACAGGATGCATATGACGTCGTGCGCACAACCTTGATGAGTGTCGGCATGCTAGTCGTGATTGTTGCATGCTTTGGACCAGGGTCTTCGACTGCGCGCACAGGTGTTGCAGATATTGTAGTATCTCCATGCAGCGCGGCGCTTTTGATCAGAGTTGAGTTCCTGTATGTTCGGCTGGCGTTCGGATATGCGGTCGAGTCGAGGGCTGTTCGAAAGATGTCGTTTTTATCACTGGTGATGACCGCAATTATTGTAGGCGATAGAACTGTCAAGTACAGCTGTAGACCCCTGCTACTTCTTACTTCTCTTGTTTCCGTTCGACTTTCCGAGCGATTGTGGTACGTAGGTAAGATGCTCACTATCGACGGGACTGATGAGGATATATTGAAGAGTACAGCGTAAGCGTAGCTGATCAAGCAAACGAAGGTGAAGTTCCTGGTGACCATGGTAGGGATATCGTTTCGTACTCTGATATGTTCTAGCTAGCAAATTAGGGGCATGTACACTGTTAGCACTTCTCGGGCAGCTTGCAATATTACCCTTGAGCCGGCATTATCCAGCCTAAGATCGCATCTGGAAGGAACTGCATACTATCACAATGCATGTATTGCTTTTAGGGCCTCCCATGCTGAACGGTGGACACGATCAGCGCTTCTTTCATAGCAGAGCATGGAACATGCTGGTACTACCTTGTTTTGTCATGTAGCGCCTTCACTGTATCGTCGGGGCAAGATTACCGAGTAACTGCAGAGTAGGATGGCGCTAGTTGGCACGAAGCGTTCGGGTGGCTGTTTGAGGACGATGACTGAGCATAGTGGCTTGTGCATTACTACCAGATTGAGACAAGCAACCTTTTGAAGCTATTGAGATCCAGGGCTTTGGTCCCGATCTCTAAATTTTCTGTAAAATTCTGCTCGATCTTTCGAAGTCCGTTGATCTGATGCCATAGATATATGTTAAGGTGTATTCCTTGGCATTTGAAGCCGAAAGCCTTCGTCGGCTTGGCTGGATATGTCAGCACACTCTAACATATACTAGGGGTCGATTGAAGAGCCCAAGGCGCCACATTCATCATTAGAGGCGCCGCTAGTTCGTATCTTTGCCAGTATGTTGGGTTCGCTGGCCAACTAGCGCGCTTATTTGGTACTATCAACCACAACTTGGGTCAAGTTCAATGCAACATTTCTTCGCTTAAAGATTAGCTCAGACTCAGGTCCACAGCAGTCTCCCGTGCGCAATCCATATGGTAGTGCATCGACGGCTCCAGGTAAATGGCACTCGGAAGGACAGCACTTCCCGGGATTGGAACGACGGTGTGATAGCGCTTGCGGCGCCTAGACTAAATAGCTGGGGGGATTCTGCAGGCAGCCCATGTGAGCAGTAGCTCGTAGCAACCGAGATAGTAGACCACTCGTGATGCTGGCAGCACTGAGGAATGCGGTAAAGTGGCGCACAATTTATCGTTGATCATGCACGATCGTGGAACACATGGGATGAAGATGGTAAGGTTCGAAGTCCTTCGCCGCTTCCCCTTGGGCTAAGGCGCTAGTGAGCTTAGTCATCGCAACTTCTGCATCGTCAGTGGCACCGAACATAGCTGTACGAGTCAATTCAAAAAGTACGTTGGCGAATGTAGAATTGATACAAGGGGGGCGTCTCAAGCTTCCTTTCCAGGACTCGAGTAAGTTTCAGGGTGGTAAAATTTTCAAGACACTGGTCACTCTTCCACGTTGTCACTCACGACAATTCTGACGCAACTCACTTGTCATCGTCTTTACCACTAATCCTTGAAATCAATATCAAATTATTGGAGTCGCACCAACAAACACGAATCCCTATCAATGCGCAGAAAAACACACTACCCTCTCCCCCCGCCCTTCACCCCCTCATCACCTTCTTCTGCGCCCTCCTCCCAACCCTAACATGCGGCGGAACCCCCTCCCCATCCCCTCCCACCCTCTTCCTCCCCCCCCACTCCCTCTCCCACCTCCACCCAACCCTAAACCCCGCCTCTCTCGCCGTCATCCTGCCTACCCCCACCCACCCATTCTCCGCATGCTGTTCAGCCATATTCCTCCCCTTCCTTCTCAGCTTCTCCGCCGCCTTTTCCCACTGCCTCAACCTTTCCGCATCAACAGCGTCGCCGTGCCGCGCCACATCGTCAACGAGAGATTTGTAAAGTTGTGCGTCCAGGTGCGCGCACTGCATCCACTCGGGCGTGAGCGCGTACGGCTGCGTGGACGATTTGTGGTACGGGCGTAGGAGGGGGCATGTTGGACCGCAGGAGCCGAGGAGGTCGGTGGGGCTGCAGTGTGGGCAGAAGTAGTGGCCGTGGTAGTTTTGGAGCACGAAATAGGTGCGTATGTCGATTGAGTGCTTGATGTCTGCGAGGGTGGCGATGAGTTTGGAGACGCGGGATGTGGTGCGGGCGTCTGGGGAAGGGGTGCGTGCGGGTTTGGGATAGGATGGGAGGGTGGTGAGGTGTTGGGGGTGTTGTGTGGTGTTGTGGTTGGACATGGTGGTGAATGTGGATATACTTCGGAATGAGATGAATGCATAAGATGTGGCAAGAGGTGGACGTTCACCGGCATACTTGTTGGAAAGAGTCTGGGGAGAATGGTGGGTCAGAAAGGTGCGACAATGCCATTGTCTCGAGAAGGTGCGAAGAATGTCTCAAAGAGCTCATGCTCAAGTATGGTTCTCAACGAAAATGCATCCACAGGTAAGAATCGTGACACAATGTACGCAATGATTACAGGATTAAACAATTATAATTACGTGCATATAATCGTGGGAACTAGCAGAGTTCATTGGTAGTCTCTCCGCACATGAGTTTCCTACTGAGTCTGGCCATGCACCTTCAACATACGTCAAGTGGGTGGTTCTGCCTTTTTTCGTAGTACCTTGATTCCTTTGATTATGGAATCTACTTATCTTACATGAGGATTGCCCTATTATGTGGTCATGCATACACGGAACGAATCCAACACTAACCCACGAGAGCCGTGGGGAAATCGTTGCATGCCTTCCAATATCTGCGAGAATCTCGTCGGAGGACAAGACCGTTGCGGGACACTGGGGATTATCGCGTCAACTTGGCTTATAGCGTCAGTTTGCTTACCCTCTCGACGCGATGACTCGTAGCCATCTTGCGTAACAAATCCACCATTCTCGCCGTTGTCCATGCGTGCGTTTGATAGTAGAGTTTCCGGTCCATAATCGAAGCTCAGGCGCCGTGTACCTGTATGTGCAATCTCAGGCTTGTGCCTCGCAGCTTTGCCGCGTGAGGAGTTCCTCGAGACTATGCTGCCTGACTTGCTTGTGTATGAGTCTTTGGATGAAGCGTTACTTTGTCATTTAAGTGCCACTGGAATAGAGGTTATTCGGTCGGCTTCTAGACGGCGTTGTCGTCGTTGTCGTCGTTGTGAGGGGAGAAGGTCACGGTCGCAAATGATTCATCCCTAGCGGGAGGCTCTCGAGAGCTGTGCTGAATACCTGGAGTAGACGACGAGGCACTTGGTTGCCGCTGTGTCTGACAGGAGCTAATATTAGAGCCTGCTGAAGACCGTGGCTTATCGTAGCGAGCCGTCCAAGGCCCAATTCTCAGCCGCCAAGCCCGAGACAGCGTCTGTGGTCTGGCCGAGTCTTGTCTGAGCGGAGCTTTGAATTGGATAGGTGGCGGCAATGTCGTATGGCGATTCTCTCGAAAGACGTATCTATTTGATGGAGACGCATCCATCTTCCGATGGTGAGAGATCGAAACTGAACGGGTGAAAGGTCTACGTTTCAGTCGGATGTACCACGTGATCAGATGTATAATCGAGAATAGCGGAAGTGTGCTTTGAGGAAAGGCGACCTTTGTCGTATGTGTGTTTGTTAGAGACAAAGAGCTTGTAGCAAGCGGAGGAACCAGCGGAAAGTTTTGTACCTTCGAAGATAAACTCGAACATTGTGTAGACTTCTAAAGTCAAGCCTCACAAGGCATCGATGGCCATGTGAAGTGCACACGATGTCGTTGGGTGCAAACAATCCACCGGCTTAGATTCGAGCGGTCTCAAGATGCGCAGTTTTTTGAAATGGCACAGGTGACCAACCTTGTTACTCCTCCTACTCTTCACCCCTCCTCTTCACCTCCTTTTCTACTTCCTCCACGTTCATCGGGACTCGCCTACCCTCCCACCTCTCTTTCTCTTTCTGCGCAAATCCCTCTAAGCTCAACATACCCACGCACAAGAATCCCAGCTCCTCTCGGTCCGTATCAAACACCTCCCACCACTCCACCTCCGGCAGCTTGATACCTACCTCCTTTGCAGCTAAGTATATCGCCGCCGTCGCTAGTTGTGGAGGCTGATGTGTCAGATACAGCATCTGCGGGCCCAGCAGCGCGGTGTTGAGATGGGCGATTGCGCGCTTAGCCAGCTCAGATGCGCGAGGATGTGTGACGACATCGAGCGCTTGGAGGTACGTTATGCAGAGCGTGTAGGGGAGGTTGACTTGGACGTTGAAGCCGAGTGTGCGCAGGATTCGTTGTTCGGTCGAGAAAAGGGCGACACGGCGGCGCTCGAAGGTGCCTTCGGAGACGTAATATGCTTCTGCTTTCTTGACTTGCAGTTCGGAGGGCTCGATGAACGTGGATGCGAAGGACGATAGGTATGCATAGACGTTCACGATGCTTCGTGGTGACTTTGGGTAGGCTGAGAGTTTGGTGGTGAGGTAGAGGGATGCTGCTGACACTTGCTACGTCGTCGTTGTTAGTTGGGAATGCGCGTCGGTGTTGGAGAGTACGCACCTCAGCGCCGAACTCGACCAGACTTCCACCATCTGGACCAACCCAGAACCTCATAAACACGACAATTGCCTGTGCAATCACCTCTTGAGGAAGACGAAGCAGTACACCGGCAGCTTGTGTGAGTCGTGCACCCGCAAAGCGAACGGAATCTTCAAGATCAGACGGGATGCCATCGAGAAGTGAGCCCGTAGTTTCAAGATGGGCTACAGTCGCTAACGGATTCGCAAGCGGTGAGGGCTGCATGTCTGCAAGCTGGAACCTGCGTTGGGTGACACGAGTGGAGTGTAGAAGGCAGCGTGTGATGGTCTTGAAGCTCGATCTCGGGGGTCCGCTCAATTACGCGAGCCACGGTAGGCTATACCACTTTGAGCTGACAACGGATACTCAACGCACAGCAGTGGAGTCAACTCGCATTCAGAGAAGTCGTTGGGCGTGCAAGGAAAGCCAGATACAGAGCTCGATTCAAAACGAATCTACATAAAATTTCAATTTCAAAATCGACCAATCAGATCAATACCCAGTCTCTTTAGCTCAATTGGGAGAGCGCCAGACTGAAGTCTTCGGTCACTAAATCTGGAGGTATGGCGTTCGATCCGCCAAAGGGACATTAACCCAGCGCCTGGCTGTTGTCAGGATGCTTCGAACACTCTTTTTGCACTTTTCTGTGCCTGTAAGGTCTTGGAGGACATCAGGAGTGCTGGGAAGTCTACTACTACGGTTTTTGCTCTATGGTGTAACTCGCACAATCATAATTAATATAACGAATTGACTATAAAATCTCGCTGTTCTGCCATCGAAAGTTGATTATCTCTCTAAATATATGTACGGGTGAAAGTAAGGTTGAAGAAAAGATTATGCCCGCGAGGTCATCCTTGGACTGTTTCTAGTACTCCGACTCGAATCAGCATCGAGCGATTGAAGCAACCCGCGACAAACCAAGTTCTGCATACATGTCCTTGATTAAAGTGCCACTAATAGGTTTTGCTTGCAAGTGCAGGTCGTCCGCGGTGTCTGACTGTATTCCAAGTTCGAGGTTGAGGTGGCTGGGCACTGTCGCCAGTAGTTCACGGAAGAAAGCCTTGTGAACATAGTGCGTCTCCGACCACTCGCTCAGCTCGGGTAATACCCAGTCGTGGTATCGCGGATGAAATGTTGGTATGACGCGGAGAAAACGCAGTGATGGAAATGAGGTGAAGAATGCCGTCCAGTCAACGTAGCTGTTCATGTGTGCTGCGTCCTTGATCTGCACTTCAACTTGCAATCTCGTGATTCTGGAAAGATCCCAGCCGTATGGTGTCTCGAACGTCGTGAGTGGAAGTCTGTTCAATACAAGCGCGAACCAGTTGTGGGTGTAAAGACAATCTTTCGCTTCAAAATTGAGCTGCTGAGAAGCTTGGAGAAGGTTTAAATCGACGATTGGCTCCGGTTCGACGAGGCGTGCCTGGACAGGGCGTTTTCCGGCCAACAACCGTCTTTGGTTCTCTCGTTCACGATTTGCTTGTACAGCGAAGCGCTTCTTTCGGTGCTCGAGGAGCGGAGCTGCTGCAATGATCGAATGCTTTGTACCAGGCTGACGAATGACTAGAGATGCATAGACTTGGTCGCGAATCTCTCGGGGAAGCTCAAAGAATGGAAATGGCTTATCACTCGCGGCTCCTGGTAGCTGGCGAGCTAAAGTCCTTTCTCTTCGTCGTCGTGACTTGATAGCATAGCGTTTTGTAGAAGGATGGGCTGAAGATTGTCGCTCCCTCGCAATGGCCGTCGTCTCCTTGAGTGGAATATCGTTTGATTGGTATGGGATGGCGACGAATGACGGCGGCAATCTTTCCTGGCAATTCCTCTGCGGATTCCTGCGCAACGCCATGATCAACTCTTCGCATTGTAGACACTGCAAGAGTCAGTTGAAGTTCTAGAAAGCCAACAAAAGCCACGGAGAAATTGCATCTCATCTTACTCGGTTTAAATTGCAAGGACAGGCCATGTCCCTGCACAGATACCACCATGGTGGAAGCTGCGGCATGCCATAACGAGAGTCAGGTATTTCCTCCATCTATAGCGTTTGTGCCTGTGGTGGAGTCGCACACCGAGCGCTGGGGCGAGCCGAGCGTCCGGATATGCTAGATAAAAGGCCACAGCCGTGAGAGCGGCAGACTCCATGTCTTCGAGCGGGCCTGCACATCTCAAGTACTTGTCAGTTGTTGCAGTTTGACAAATTCAGGCCTGTCGCGGGAAAGCGATCAAGACACGGCGTGCGTACATGTGCAGAAAATGTGTGATGGTGAGGCTGTAAGATGACTTACCAGAGGTGTTAAGCTTAGTGTTTCAACCCCAGGAACATATCGCTCGTTTCGCCCAACTATTAAGCGACACCAGAAATAGGCGCAATATGTCGGTGAGCCCAAACCAGGAAGTTCATGCAACTTGCTGTTGGTATATGTGGTGTTTTGGCGGCCTTATCATAACGGCTATCCAACTTTAGCATGTCGGAAGGCTTTGATGCCACCCCATGCTACTACTACCCATACCCAGCTCATAACGGCTGTGCACACCATCAATGCAGGATAATAGCCCGCAATCGGCAGTGTGTCGTCGTCTTCTAGATCTGGTGGCGCATATGGCGTCTCGCCTACATCCCACGCCCAGCTCCACACTCCCAAGCAGGAGCCCATGACTACGACAAATACGATCCATGTCGCTATTAGTATGACCCAGCCCCACCACTCGGTCTCGCTATAGTCCCAATCGTCCTCGATGTCGAAATCATCGGGCGTCGGACTGTCTGAAAGAAGGGGACGGGGGGTAGACCGGTGTGAGCGACGCTGTAACAGAGACACCGGCTTGTCATTCCTGGACTGCTCGACCGAAGAACTGCTGCTCGAGTCTGGGAGATGTTGGAAAGACATGGGTTCCTCTTCGGCAGTGGAGTTGTATGGCGCTGGTCTACGACTCGAGCTGGGTTGCGAGTAAGGTGTATTGCGGTGTTGTAGTTGCTGCTCAGGGCCGGGCTTGAGTGTATCGTTGTGTGAAGATGTTGGAGAGTCGGTACTCATTGGAGCTGGGATTATGGTGGGGGTTGAGGTTGGGATGCGCTCCTTGCGCGATAAGCCAAACTTGGCCATGGCCGCTTTTCTCAGTGAGTTCGTTCTCTTCCTGCCGTGGTTTTGCTGTGAGGCAGTTGCGATGCTCTCTGCGCCTTCCACATCCGTGACAGCACTACCATCTTCGGTGTTCACCTTAGCTGGTGTCGATATAGATCCTTTCAAAGAAGGCAGAAAGGGAAAAGCACCGAGAGCATTTGCAGCTTTGTTCCTCCTCTGCTCCGATTTGCTCCCGTTGTCCATGTCCTTTCCCGATACTGACTGGCAACTATCGTCGTCGCTGTTTATCGACCACGTATTGCTATGATCCATCTCGTGATTACGGTGATGAAAGCATGCAGCATCACGGCTGTTATGTAGAAACTGTCATGTTCTTTGTCAATTTGTCAAAGTGAGAGGCGCCGCGTCATGTTTCGAGGAATGGCAGCTGCGACGGGTGGTACCTTGCATGCGGCCTTGTCGCACGCAGATTGGCTGCAGGGGTCCGCTAAACACCACTCGAGCCGCATACACAGGGCCTCCCTCAATCTCCCCTCCACCTTCCTTCTTGGGCGTCTTGTTGTACGCATTGCTATGCTCTCTCTCTAGCAGCCCCTCCTTAAAAAACACTCATTATACCTGCGATTATGGCCTCCAGTATGCCTCTGCCTGCGCCGCCACGCACACCGACGCCGCCTCCTGACAATGACGCGCCGCAGCCGGTAGGACTTGGACTGAACGGTGACATGTCGCCTGGGAAGCTGGGCTACGATGCGAACACTCTCTCACCCATGTCGGCGACGTTTCCCTCCAAGCAGTATGCCACTCTTAGACCCAGCGATTCGGTCTCGCAGCGAGGGACACCTGCAATGTACACACCCGCAAGCGGTGCCAGCGGTGCAAATGATACAGACTCATCGGAGAGTACTCGCAACCCGTTCAACTTCCAGCCAGTTGCCTATGCGCCTGGACGGCCACAGCCGAACAAATCAGTATGTTCGTGGTACTACTTGATGGCGCTTGTTCTAACAGTGGTAGGACGTTGGCCGACGGCGGGGACATAAGTACAAGCACAGTAGTGTCTCCCATCAGATCTTCCTCGAACCCGCGCCTCGGGCCCCTCTCCAACTCCCCGCCTCCCTCCCCGTTCCAACATTCAAGGAGTACCGCTCCTCCATGTCCAAGGACCAGAAGCTGCGCCTGGCATGGTGTTTTTGCCACCTGGTTGTAGCAGGGCTGGTGCAATGGGGCGCACACGAATCATTGGCGCTCACAGTGCTCTCACGTCTGATATTCTATGATGCGCTCGGGGCCTTCTTGTGCGTAGCGGTCGACGTTGGTTCAAACTTCGAACTATGGAAGCGGTCTAGTATACGGCATCCATTCGGGTTTGAACGCCTAGAAGTGATTGCAGGCTTGGGCATGTCGGTCGGGCTGCTCTTCATGGGGCTTGATCTCATCTCTCACGGCCTGACACACGCGTTGGAGAACACAGGCGGACATCAAGCGCATCATGCAGACGCTCACGGACGGGTGTCTCCTGGCAGCATTGATCTTGCTGCCTTGAGTGGAATTGCCTCGACCATCGTCTCTGCAGTACTGCTAAAGAACCACGCACGCATTGGGAAGGTTATGCGACTTGGTGCCATTGCCAACCTCCCTTCGATGCTGAGCAACCCGTCGCATTTTCTCACTCTGTCCTGCTCGACGCTGCTCCTTTTACTGCCGCTACTGAGCATCCAGATGTATGTCTGGCTGGATCGCACACTCTCATTTTCGGTTGCCTTTTCAATGGTTGCATTGGGCTGGGTTCAAGGCTGGACATTGGGCAAGATGCTCCTCATGTCATACTCAGGCCCGGGGGTGTCGGATGTCATGTACGATCTCGAGACGGACCCAGCAGTCAGCACGGTGGAGGAGGCGAAGTTCTGGCAGGTCCACTACGGGCTGTGCCAGGCAAACCTGAAGCTGCGCGTACGAAATCGGGAGGAAGTCGGACGTCTTCGAGATCGCATTGGGAGCATGGTGCGCAACCGGCTAGGGGGTGGCTACGGTAGTGGGGGACAGAAGTGGGAGGTTTCGACCCAGATCACCCTGGAGAAGGACTGAGAAATGAAAATGTCGCATATGGGCGCTGTCGTAGTCGCACACCCGCATGCCTAGGGGCTGCAATATACCAATCGCAATTCTGTGGCGAGTCATCTCAGCATAACACATCCCAGCGTTGCAGCCCAAAGTTGCCCTGAATGGCTGTGCGGCGCCATGGTGCGACCCTTCGCATATAGACACGGTTTGTTCTCCCGGCGACGCAACACTGCATACCCACCCGATAGCATCGTTTGCGCACAGCGTCGACGACATCATCTGCGCCCTCTGAGACAACTGGCATCCAGTCCGTCGACGCCTGACGCTGATCCCTGCTGCCGCTAGTGCCTAGCGAAGAACCCTGAGAGGCGGGCTGGCCGCACTTTGATCAACAGGCACCCTGCGCGCCCTCACCGCCGACGGCTTGCCCCGTGCTGCTGGTCAGCGTTCGTCTGAACCAACGTCGGCCTGGCTGCCCTCCGCTGTCACGCCCTCCGCATCCTCCACACAGCGCTGCCTATCAGTGCAGTGCGCCCACCTGCACCGCTGCCTGAGCGTCTGCACGAGCCCGTGACCAGACAGGCTGGCATCCGGGCAGGCGATATAGCCCTGCAGCGCCCCGGGCATGGCCAGAAACCGCGATGACAGAGGCACGCGCTACTACGACGACGAACCATTAGACGGCGACCGGGAACGGAGGCACCGACGTCGCAAAGCACGCGATATTGAAGAAAACGACGCTGCCGCCAAGCGAGAGCGAAGAGAGCGCCGCCGCGCAGATGAGGCGAGGCGGGAGGCTGAACTGGACATCGACGACCTGAGAGCCCGGAGAGAGTCGTACTACACCCGACCAGAGTCCGAGCGCCGACGCAACCAGGACCGCATGGCGCAGGAAATAAGGCTGGAGAGGCCAAAACCGGAGCCCCGGGTCGTGCACCGGGAGATCAGGCGAGATGGCACACGGAAGGCGAAGAAGAGGGAGGTCATTCCCGACGACCACAGCGACGATTATGTGTACGGACGACCGGCGTCGAGGGGAGTAGTAGAGGAGATCCCTGTGCGGCGACCATCCGCGCGCAAGAGGAGCGATGAGGGTGGTTCGTCGAGTCGGACCGCACACACGCCATATTCCGGTTCCGGTTCTGCCTCTGTGCGCCGTGTGGAGGTTCCCCTGGGCAGGTAGGATTATTTATCAAGTCAGCAACTGACAGAGGCTGACAAGGCGCAGGAGCATGTCTGCGCGAGAGCCAAGTAAAGCCCACATGGCCACGAGGCCGACTATCCGACGCACGAGCACCATCAAGCAGCCTCTTTCTCCTCCGCCTGTCTCGAGATCGCAATCCATAAGGGACGTCTCGAGGAAGAGCACCGGAGGCCTCTTTGCCAATCTCTTCACACGACCTTCACCACGCACGCCAGTCCACAAGGAAATTCACATGTCGGTTTCCAAGTCCGCTGTTGCATCAATAAGCTAACCTCCGTAGGGTTGACTGTCTTGTCTGCATGAACGATGAGCTGCCCGTGCACAAGACCGTCAAGCTCTCGTGTGGCCACCGAATGTGCCACTCGTGTCTCAAGCGACAATTCACACTCTCGGTCCAAGATCCGCAACATATGCCGCCGCGCTGCTGCACCTCAGAGCACATCCCCCTGAAGTACGCCGAGCGTCTCTTTGACGACAAGTTTAAAATCCAGTGGAACAAGAAATACCAGGAATACACGACTCAAAACCGGCTGTACTGCCCCCAAAAAGGATGCGGCTCCTGGATCAAGCCCTCGAGGATCCGGATGGATCTGACATACGGAAGGAAGTACGCACGATGCGGGACGTGTTCAACCAAAGTATGCGTATTGTGCAATGAGCGATTTCACACGAGGCGTGAGTGCCCGAAGGATGAAGAGACAAACCGCATGGTGCAAATGGCGAAAGAGCAAGGCTGGCAGAGGTGTTACAACTGCAAGGCTGTGGTCGAGCTGAAGGAGGGTTGCAACCACATGACCTGGTAAGTGTGATCTACAAAGTCTCGTGGTACGGTCACTGATGAGTACATAGTCGATGCACAGCCCAGTTCTGCATGGTGTGCGCAGCGCCCTGGAAGACATGCAACTGCCCTTGGTTCAACTATCAGCACATAGAAGACAACGACCGCCTCAACGACATGCGCGTTCCACATACCACCAGACAGCAAGAAGACGTGGTAGAAGTCATCGAAATGCCCGACGAGCCATCACCCCCACTAGTGCGTCGCTCAAGCACCCGTGCACGTCGCAGTGGACGGGATCGTGATCTCGATCGAGCGGATCAAACCTTGGCCTCGCACTTGCAGGCTTCACTCAACATTGCCCCGGCATCAAACACACGACGCGCAAATCCCGTTGCTCAGGTCTACGGCTTAGGCAACTCCATGGGTCACCACATGAACGACTCTTACACCATGCGGCCAGCTGCAACAGCGGCAGCTCGCACCATTCAGCGAACATCTGCACCAGCACCAAGAGCTTCGTTCTTCAGCCGCCGCCCCGCGCGAGAGGCTCCAGTTGCCGCGCTTCATTCTACGGCAGCAGCATCAGCAATGGCTGGACTATCCCGTGACGGCACCAAACGCGGTGCTAACAGAGTTGGCACATGGCTCAGTCACGTATCGGTCGACGACGAAGCTATCAACACTGCGCAGAAGGGCGTTGAAGTCGATGAGTGGCGATGCGATGGAACGATGATTGGAATTGATTAATTGGATACACTTTGCTCAACCGACTTGCATATACATGGGCACAAGGATACGAACATATTGGAGGCATATCTGGATCTGGATGGGACTGTACTAGCGCGATACCCACAATGTGTCGTCCCGATACTTTAGAATTTAGCACATCTTTTCTCGACCTTCAGACTGGGGTGATCATTGCTTGGGTGCGTACGAAGTGACGTGCTTTTGCGTTGCGGCTGTTCAGGCATGAGATCGTCTCACTATGATGATGTCACTTCCAGAAGCCTGGGCGTGCAGCTGTAGCTCCAAACCACGACAACTAACAGTTGCAGTTAACACAAACCAACCTCTGACAACCAATCTGTGCCTTATACACAGTTATACCCAATTGATTCATCATGACTTTCCTCACCCGCCCAGCGTCCTTCCTGCGCTCAGCAGCCCTGCGACCCGCCCTCTCCTTTGTCCCTCGCGCTCGTCCTCAAGTCCGCTTCGCAACACAAGACTACGGCTCCGGCGCCGGCAACCCCGCAGGCGAGAAGCCCGAGAAGCAAGGGAAGAACCGGAGCGAAAGCCTTGAGCACCCCGGCCCGCCTCCGCCCAAGGTCGCCAAGGGACAGTCTTCGTCTTCGCCCAACAACGACGACTCGTCTGGTTCATCATCCAGCAAGTCCTCGTCTGGAGAGCCATCTGGCAAGTCTGCGGAAAAGCCACAATCCAACGATGGAGCGAGCAAGAGCAAGAAAGGTGCACAGCCTAAGATCCTGAGTACAAGCCCGCCCTCCAAGGAGAATGAGAGCGAGGATGTGAAGAAGCACAATCGCGAGATGGAGACCCGGACTGAGAAGGCGCATGAGCAGGTTGATAAATGAGGATGTGAAGAAGGATGGGTTAGCAAGAAGTTCTGGGCTGGTAAGTTTTCCGATCTATGTTGAACGAAGTAATGATTGCTGACTGTGTGCACAGGTGGACCAGATCGCGATCCTTGAGTGAGGCTGGGCTACATTCACAGCATTTTGCCGAAGAACACGAGCAAGCTGGATATGTAAATGCAATTGTACAGTGTCTTGACAGCAATCGATTTAGCATCAGACTAAAATGCATGTGTCAAAACACGCATGAAAACGAATGGCATAACTTGAATTCTTTCACCATTTGCTCGCCTAACACATGCAATTGTGAAGAGTTTTTGATGGTGCCAACCCATGTCATATTTGATGTTTGTGGTGGGAACAAGTGGGGATCTAGACCCTTTCGTGCATGGATTGTTTGTGGTGACGTAGGGGGCTAATCCCCGCAAATCGCCATCGGGATGGGAAATTTCGAAATGCCATGCAGCGTCACGGCGTTGCAGCGGTGAGAGAGGCACATGTGTTCTCTTCGAATGCAGGCAAGTGACTTCATGACAGCTTCCCTCCCGTCCACAGCACCTAGGGAGGCTCGCCCGATGGCAGACTAGTAGTGCATTGTCGCCGCCATGAGCAGCCACAACACGGAAATTCGATGGTATATCCAGGTGCCAGCACAACCTACTAGGTCTCATGTGTGCCACGATAGAGCCTGAATGCTCCAGGAAAAAGATCTGAAACTGCCCATACTACAAGTCTCAATGCCGTGAATACCAGCAGCACATGCTCCTCGATCGCCAGCTTGTGAAAGCGCTCACAATTGCGCACAACAAAAGGCGGTTAATCGTGGTCATAGCTCCCATTGGCTGCGGGGCCTAGGCAGGCGCGCCTTGACCTTGTTTGTGTTGCTCTCAACGTGCAAACTACGTCACATCTGCAATCTTCACCCGCCACGGGCATTCTCTCTCCCCTCCTGCCTCTTTAAAGCGTGCCTCCGCTCTAGACCGTCCACCCTTACACCTCATTGCCGCCTCCTCTCAACCCCCCAATCCTCGTCTTCAATTAATCTCTCGATATTGCGACAGTACATCGATCTGGCAAACACACATCATGAGGTTCACCCTTGCTTCCACCCTTGTGGTGACGCTGGCCGCGCAGGCTGCGGCTAACAGCTGGTTCGGCAAGGCTGGTGCGTTGAGTGATTGCCCCCTCCTCTTGCCTCCTCTCTTGTAACGCTCTGGGATCTTGATTGGCCTCGGATACGCGCTCCTACGCCAACAATGCAACTGCAAGACAGCATACTAACACGAAGCAGTCTACGACAAGTGGCATGAGACGGAGCTCGAGCGCTGGCTCTCAGACCACGGCATTCCCCACCCGGCGCCTTCGGACCGCAAGAATCTCCAGAAGACAGTTGCGGACAACTGGAACGACAAGGTCGTCAGCCCCTACAACAGCTGGGATGCCCAGAGCCTCCAGAACTACCTCACCACCAAGGGCTACCAGGCGAAGAAGGGCACCGAGAAGGATGCTAAGAGCCTCGCCGAGCAGGTCAAGGTCTACTGGACCGAGACTGAGGATTCGGCCAACCAAGCTTACGGCAGCGTCAAGGACTGGATCTTCGATTCGTAAGTATTAAGCTTTCACATGCAAACCACACACTAACACGCCACAGCTGGTCCGACTCTCAGCTCAAGGCATTCGCCGACAAGAACGGCATTCCCGTCCCCCAGCCCCGCCAACGTGACTCGCTCATCAAGGCCGTCCGTGAGAACTACCAGTCTGCCGCCACCAAGCTCGGCGAGACTGCTGCCTACCCCGGTGACTGGCTCTACGCTTCCTGGTCTGACTCTGATATCAAGTCTTGGCTCGATGAGCGTGGCTACCCTGCTCCTCAGCCAACCACCCGCGACTCCTTGATTGCTACCCTCCGCCGCCAGTCTCGTCTCGCCAGCCAGAACGCCCAGGGTGCTTACGCCCAGGCTTCCTCGTCCGCCGCTGCCGCTCAACAGAGCCTCAGTGACGCTCTCCTCGACTCGTGGTCGGACAGCCAGATCAAGGAGTGGGCTGACAGCAACAACATCAAGGTTCCCCAGGGTTCCAAGCGCAACGAGCTCATCGCTCTCGCCCGCAAGCACCGTGCCCGTCTCTATGGCGACAGCGCGTCTGCTACTATCGGCTCGGCTTACGGAGCTGCTACCACCAAGGCCAACAACCAGTACAACGCCGCCACCAACGGCTTCGCTGGATACACCAACTGGTTCAAGGCTCAGTTCGGTATTGCTACTGATGCCGCTGCTGCTAGCGTCTCATCGGCTACTGATGCCGCTGGTTCCAGCGCCAGCTCTGCTTCCAAGGTTGCGGCTTCCTCTGCTGCCTCCTTGACCGGATCCGCCGCCAAGGCCGCATCTTCGTCGTCGTCGTCCATCTCCAAGTCAGCTGCTAGCGCCTCGTCTGTCGCCGCTAAGAGCGCCTCCAGCGCCGCGTCCGCTGCTTCGAAGTCTGCCGACAAGGGCTACAACGCCGCTGCCGCTTCAGCCAGCTCTGCCTCTAAGAAGGCCAAGGATGAGTTGTAAACGGCTCGCCACATGACCCCTCTACGACAACCAACGTCAAGTCATCGAACATGACCTCCGGACGCATTATGACATGAACTCACGATATCCGTATCTTTGGGCGAAAATGAATCGGCTTAGGATCCTGTAACAATAAGCTTATGATGATACCTCTGCGACCTCTCTGGTAGGCTTTGGGAGGATATTTTCTTTCTTCGGTGGGTTATGGAATGAATGGAAGGGATGGTGGCGTCCTATATAGCTTAGCTTAGTCTCACGTCAGTAATGAAAAAAGTGTTCAAAATTGGTTGTTGTATATTCTTCAAGCTCCAGCATGAGTCTTCAGACTAACTGAAACGTACAGGCCTTATGTTTGTACCAGTCACAAGCTCTCCATCGGCACCGGTCATCCAACCCGCTCGCTTTATGTGCTTCAGATGTATGGCCATATCTTCTATCCGCTCGGGTATCGCACCTATGGTGTGATCACTGGCTATCACCATCACTTTTAGTTCTGTGGAGGTATGTAGGTATATGCTTTTCTTTTCAAAACTTGTTAGTTCCGTAATGTACATGCCGTTGTCTCGTAGCCTCGTGGCATCCTGTCTCGTTTATCGTTCTTCAACCCCACCCTTTTCGGTTTTTGAAAGCATCTGTTGGATGTGTTCTGCATTTTTGTCGCGTCATGTCTTCATGATCCTGCCCGTCAATCGTACATACTCCACTCTCCTGGTCTGGCTTTGCGATGGCCGTGGCGAACGGCTATCTCTCAGGTCGCCTAGTACCGGACCCAGAACTCCAGCTCTGTCCACACCCTCCCAATCCTTTTCTCCTCCGGCAGCGGCACCATACAAGAGCTAGGATCCTTGTCATGAATGACAACATACGTGCACGGGTCACTAGCATTAACACATCTCTCGTCCGCGCACGCTCTGCCCGTCTCTCTGAACGTCACGCCGTTACTGAAGTTGCTACCATCGCCTCGGGTGCGCACGAGGGCGTCGCGAATGCAATGCTTCTTCTCGGCATAAGCTCTTGGGCCCCGTTCGATGCGGCCGAAACAGTTTACGCGGCCCTTGCTCTTTGAATGCATTGCCGTGAAGCGGGCTTTGAGGATCGTGCGGACATCAGTGGGGAGCTCTCAATGTGCTTGATGATGGTCGTGAAGTCGGTGGTGGGGATGGAGAGCAGCATTGGGAAGGGGTCTGAAGGGGTGATGGGGGGCGTGATGGGCGTTTCTGGCTTGCGGGTCCGGATTGCTAGGCCGAGCAGTGAGGATGGACCTGTGGAGCTGATCTCGGTGTCGACGTTGCTGTGGGTGTCTGCGCATTGATCTTTCAGTCTTTCTTCCTGATGCTCGTCGTCGCTCTCGTAGTCGTTGTAACTATTGAGAGCAGGTGCTGCCTGGGCAATCAGGCGCAGCAGCTGCTGCAAGGACCTCAGTCATGGAAGGAGCAGGTGGCTGGTAAACAGAGTACTTAACGCTGCATCTCACTCTGAAATAACATCAACTTTCCCACTTCAATAGTAACCGCCGGCAACCATTCGCTCTTGATCATAAGATCGCGTTCCAGGCATTGCAGCTTTTCTTCTTGTCGTTTAACTCCGGCTGCGAGGAAGGCCGCCTCAGCATGTAATTTATCGTTGGTTGTTGTTATTATTGTTGCGACTGAATGCTTTGGGGCCAGTGTACCCGGGTATGTCTTTTGCGAGACATTCTGGTTGGTGGAGAGGTCTGATAAGAGACATCTCTTCTTCTTCTTCTTTTTCTTGCATTATTTTGGGCCTGAGAGTGCATCATCTATCACATGTTGTTTAGCTGACTTTCTCACAGACGAGACCAGTTGTCTTACCTTTCAGAATCCTCTCTTTCTGTGCGGCATCCCATTCCAGCAGAGCAACTTTCGGTATCTCGGTTGTTGACTCCTGCGACAACAGCGCCAGGAAGCGCTCGCGTCCCGCCTCCGAAAGTTGGTGTAGGTCTTGCAACAAATCTCGAGGGTCTGGTTTGGTGCCCATGTTGTCGTACGCTGTGAGTGAGTGAAGATAAGATGAGCTGTCGTGGGGCTGAAATGTTTTCATGAGCGCGTTTGCTGGTGGGCGGAACAACTACTTGACGCCGGTCACTATGGGAACTGGTGCGTTGCGGTCTTTCACCTTGAGCTTGAATGGCTTCATTTCTTCATGCGGACGCCGATTATAGAGCTGGTGTTTTAAGACGTCGCTGCATTTTCCAATTTGATGCCTTATTTTAGGATGCGGGGATGAAGCATGGTATTCTGATGATGTTCCAGCTATGGATGGGATGGAGGGTACCATCTGCACAGACCATCCTTGGCATTCATGTGAGACTTCCAAGGTTGTTCCAGCTGCTACTTCTCTCTTTGCATCTCTCTTGTTGATTCGCGCACTCGCCAGATACAGTGCCCAATGTCGCTTGACCTCTATCAGGCATTATTGTTCCCATAGAAAAGGTTGTGCGGCTGGATATTTGGAGCGAGTGGAACGCCTAAAGACATCGCAGTACTCTTGGAGCTGCGCAAGCTTCGACGCCAACAAGCGGGATTTGGTACCTTCATCATGATCAATGCGAGACGTCCGACGAACAAAAGCACACACGAATGAAACGTCTCGCCGACACTACAATTTTGACCTGCCCAAAAGAGCATGTCAGGCTGTCAGAATACCTATCAGAATGTCAGAAATCAGTAATTACGCCAAGACATGGTGGGCCTTGATTGGTGTCACACGTTGATTTCTTAGGCGCACTACATTTTCTGACAGCCCTTTGACATGTTGATGATCAACTCGCGCCAGGCACAATGAGTGTTGTGTCATCAGCTTCGGCCTCGGACTCCCTTTGCATATCGCGATCTCGTGATTCCTAAGCATTTATCTACACAACAATCGAAAATTTAGATATAAGAGCACCTTCCAGTTCCTAAAATGTATCATTACCGGTATCTGAGCATCAAAACACCATCTATAACCATATATCACCACCTAGAATAATCGAAGCATCATGGCGCCCATTCGAGTTGGTATTATCGGACTTAGCTCAGCTACTGAGAACATTTCCAAAAGCCCTGGTGACGGATGGGCAGCAAGGTATTAAGATTGTCCTCAGTGCATTTTCTGGGTAAAAACTTACAAGCTGCCAGTGCTCATCTTCCGTACCTGCTTCAATCACCACACTACGAGGTCACTGCTCTCTGCAACTCGACCGTCAAGTCCGCCGAGGCCGCTATCGCCCGCCATGGACTTTCTTCCTCGACCAAAGCCTACGGCAACCCGGATGATATTGCCAATGATCCGAATGTCGATCTCGTCGTCGTTAGCGTCTGTGTCGACCGTCACCACCGACTCATCATGCCAGCTCTCAAAGCAGGCAAAGCAGCATTTGTCGAGTGGCCACTCGCCTCCAACCTCCAACAAGCTGAGGAGATGCTCGCCGCAGCGAAGCAAAGCGGCAGCAAGACCATCGTAGGCCTGCAATCTCGCGCCAACCCACTGGTCCAGAAGGTTAAGGAACTCGTCGACACCGAAGTCATTGGCGATCTGCTTAGCTCCGACATCACGTTCGCTCTTGGATGGCCGGGCGATGTTATTGAAGCAGAGTACATGGCCGACAAGAAAGTTGGTGGCAACTTCCTCACCATCATCTTCAGCCACGCGGCTGATGCAGCGCTATACGCACTGGGCGGGCTAGATGAGCTGTCTGCTTCCCTCAGTACGCGCCGCCCGAACGTCAAGCTTCTCAAAGCAGACTACAGCGTGGAAAAACATCTCGTACGCGACACACCAGATCACATCCTCGTACAAGGCAAACTCTCCAACTCCAGTGCCCCGATCTCAATCTTCGCCCGCCTAGGCAAAGCCTTCCCCGACGCGCCCAAACTGGTGTGGCACATCCTCGGCACAAAGGGCGAGATCCGCGTCACGGCGAACATGTCGCTCAACATCACGATGGGCGACGAGAAGCTCGAGGTGTTCAACCACGAGACAGACACTGTTGAGGAAATCAAGGTCGAGCATGAGAAAGAGGTCAAGGACTTGAACATGTTTGGCACGAATATTGGCGCGCTGTACGAGCTGTATGCTAAAGGTGGGACGGTGGAGCAGGGATTTGTGGACTTTGAACAGGCGGTGGGTATGCATCGGGTTATTGATGCGATTGAGAAGAGCAGTGAGAGTGGGAAGGTTGAGAAGGTGGCGAAGTGAATCAAACTCAGGTGTACCTCAAGGTGGAATACTCGGGCCATACTCGGGCCATACTCAAGCTGTATATATACACGACATGATAGATTTTTGGAACAGAATGATTTGAAGTTGCGAGAAGGCTCTCAATGTACTTCTTGACATGCGGCGGGTATGCATTGTGTCGTTGATATGATTGAGAAGAGCAGTGAGAGTAGGAAGTTCAGAAAGGTAAAGAAGTAAACCAAGCTTACCTATAAGAACATAATCACAAAAGAATCATTGAAGATGGACGACCAGAATGCTAGCTGCTGCACAAGGAAGATCTATGAGCTGTTTCTAACTGGCGTTGAGTGCCTCGAATTGCAAGCCACTGCAAAGAGAAAATCTATGAACTGTTTCAGTTCTCGGGTGTGCCCCAGCGAGTCTGCTGCGCTGAAGGCGGCTCGGGCGTCTCGAAGTTGTAGGTATGCTCATCAATCATATCTTCCCTACCAAACGCCAGCAATGAAGCGACGATCGACGAGCGCGATGGGGCTGTGTCGATACGGGCATTGAGCCCCAAAAGTCGCGCGACAGAGACCGAGATCGAAGGCCTCAATGGAGGCGTACTCAGAACACGGGACCCGACCGTGCAGAGGATGCGGCAACCATGGCTGCCAGCATCGAAAGTCGAAAGCTGGACTGACGCTCGGCAAGCGCTCATTGATGTTATCGCGTTGCTTGAACATCTGCCACGCGTGATACTCAGGGGATAACTTCTTGCCACAGTAGTGTACTAGGAGCTCTTCGACCTCCTCGTTGGTCTCGCTGGCACTGGGAGGTGGACCGCCGATGATATGCAAATTAGCGAACTTGCGAACTCTTCGAAGGAGCTGGTATTGAGTGATACCTTGCCGGGCGCTGCAAGATTTTCAAACTAAAGCCTGTATATCCTCACAGCACTATAAATCGTAGCAGTGCGGTGCGACGCTTCGAGGTGTGTGCGCTCTCATAAGTGGCGAAAGCTAGACATAAAGATGCCCTATCTTGTCTATCTACAGAGGTGTTTTGGAAGTTAGAACGACTTTGAAATACGTCAAGCTTGGCCTTTTCCCAGCTTTCACGACGCACCGAGAGCTGAATGGCGCAGCCCGTCCTAGGCACTAGCTTCATTTCATAGCAACTCCATCCATAACAGCACTCACCATGGGCGACATTACCGAGCAAGCCAAAGGCCTCCTGCGGCTGCTACGCACACAAAACACAGACGCCCACGAGGCGGTCCCCCGCAGTATACGCATCGAACTCCTCCAAGCCGTCTGCAACCAGCACCTAGACCTCTTCGAGGGCCATGATTTAGCGGTCACTGCCAACATCGACCATCTCTCCACTGACCTCCTGAAGATGACCAAAGCCACTCGCGTCCTCACAGTCAACATCAAGGACGCAGCTGCCTTGGTCTTCAGTATCCGGTGCCCGCCTCACCTTCGATGCCCTGATCACAGTACCCGAGGCTGCTCTGGAGAAGTGCGTCGAGCACGGGAAGCAGCAGTACGATCTCTTCAACCGTGAGAATTGGTGTAGATAATCATCCTCAACGTTGCAGTGCTCGCAATTGCCCATCATACAGCTGCGCTAGATGCCCCTCTTGACGCCAGAGTCGGAGATAAGGATCACGTTATAGATGATGACATGCACGTTAAGACTCCTCGTGGATTGGTTGCTACGCGGGCCTTGCGTCCAATAATCAAGGAAGTCTCGCCATCGCCATATCGAGTCTTACGGACGACGATCCATGGGAGTTTACCACATTAGGAAACAACAAACAAAATTCGAGCTGTCTCCAATGCGGCGCTGCTGTTCCACGGGTATGAAGTCAGCAGTGAAAATGACTTCCCAACTAGAGTTCCGAAGCTCAAACTTTCTAAATTGCATAGAGGCTAAAACTAGTCCTGTCTAGATTCACCTATCTATGCCTTCTCCGAGACCTTGTCCCTCCGCGCCTTCTCTTCCACCGTAACAGAGAGAATCTGTACACTGCAAAGGAGACGATGCATCTCAGGAAAGCACCTCAAGCACGCTGTTTCAAGGTTGTGGCGCTCACCGACCCGTATGACATTGAATTGCCCAAAGTACTCGTCCCAATTTGGGTGCTTGATTGACAGCCCCACGCGTATAGTGACATCAGAATCCTAATCGTAGTTCACTCTAAAGAGGTAAGGGCAGTCAGCAAGCTGGTAGAGATCGATTGACGTGTAGAATACCCTCGAAACTTGAAGTCTCCTGGACTAAGGCGTGTGTCTTGCGTAAAGGGCTGGTTCGTATCGTCGGTGATCGGTTGGAAGCACATGCTGCTCATGTAGGCGATCCATTTTGATCGATCATTGCCCAGTATGCGCTTGGCTGAATGCAAGCCTGGATTCCAACCCCGACTACTATATAGAGTTGATCAGCTGTCTTGAGACACATGAGAATGAAAACCGTACGTTGAAAGTTCGACAATGTTGACATCTAAAAGATCCTTGGTGGACTCCCAGATGTTGTTGAACTGCCTAATGACCTTCTTCACAAGCTTGCCGTCCAGATATTCGTTGAATTTTGCACCAATGACCTCCACCACTACGGTCGCCGACTTGTTCCTCTATACAGAACGGAAGGAAAAGACTTTGTTATTTTCGACCGCTTCGAGGGTGGCGTGGAGCGCATTGAGCAAGTTTCGGCCAGGCATTGTTAGTAGGACCCAACACCAGCAGTTAGACTTTCTCGAGCTTCTCTTCCACGTGGCCATCAGACCACGGATAACCTCGATCTCCACAGAACCTTAACAGGAAGCCTGTATGTCCTCGCAGTACTATTAAAGAGTTACAAAAAATCCAATAAGAATACGAAGGTAGACAGGCTTTAGTATACTATAGAGTGAAAGGCTTCAGTAGATCAGAACTCTGGATCTGAGCGCGCCAGAGTGAAGAGTAAGAGTATTCATGGGTCTGCATTGAAGCATGCCCGTGCGATTCATCAAGCCCACCAAGCCGAGAAGAACCCTGTACGAAGGAGCTCGTATTTGCTGTTGCACCACCAAGTGCAAGTAAAGGTGCCTACATCTTACCTTTGAGTCCTGTCTACCTTCACATTCTTATTAAGATTATCTAAGTCTTCTAAAGTGCTGTGAGGATATACAGGCTCCCTGTTAGAATCCAGAATAAGGTTCAAGCACTTGCACCTGCACCTGCACCTGGTGGTGCATCGCCAATCGAAGAGTCCCAACGCATCTATGATGCTGAAGCTGACCGTCGCGCAGCCTATGGCGAGCTGCTGCCCCAACTCATCCAAGGGTCGCAATTGCTGCAAGCGCAATCGATACACGCAGCCATGGTAGCATCCTACTGCCGCTGTAAGACACGGTTTCGCGATCTGTTCGGCACCTCCCCTCCATCTAATCCTGAAAAACAGCCTTCTACAACATTGCCCCAGACGACGGCTTTGCTCCTCACCGGCAAGCAAAGACACTTACAACTATAATCGATACCCAGAGCGTCGCAATATCGAAAGAATCGAATCTGCGTCTCGCTTCCTTACAGCCTGATCATGTACTATACATCGGCGGCCCGGGCGATTACAACAAGCTCGCAAAAGGTACCTTGGTGCCTAGCGAAACAACCCTTCTCGCCTCTCTTGACCTGTCACTCAGGATGCCAGGTTCGGTGTTTGTTGCTGAGAGCTGGGATGGGCCTCACGTTACCAGGGATGGACGTCACAGGATCTCAGAAAAGGGTGAAAAGGATTCCCCGTTCCCGTTCGTTCTGATCGCCCACTTAGGCCAACTCGCGACTTGACAGCATATTACAATCCTGGCCGTGAGGAAGACGTCCTCTTCCCTTTGTCAGAGCGCGCCCATCAGATGCGTCTCCATGAGTGTATCCTCTACCATCCATCAGCGTATTTGGATGTAGAGAAGAGGGTTGCGGGTCGGGTACGAGTACGCAAGACGTACTTCGATTAGCTGTTGGAGGACGTGGTAGAGTTGGCGACGAAGGAGGAGCCTTTCATGTTGAGCTAGAGAATACTTGCATGATGTGAGATACGGAGCTGCCCTAAAGCATCGCATCTTCTTCAATCCTCACACGACATCCACCCTCCTGGCATCTACGCCCCACCCCCCAAACTCCTGCACACCCCCTCCAGCTCCTCCACAACAACCTGATGATCGTCCCACTGCTTGAGCCCACTAACCACACACACCGCAACCGGCGTATCGCAATTCTTTACAAAAACCGGCATGCCACCACCATGAATCGCGTACTCGCCCGCCCTCTCTCCAAGCCCCATTTTCGCCTTGAATAGCTCCTCGTCCCCGCTGTTGAACTTGTTGTGCAGTTGCCATGTGCTGCAGCCGAATCTGATGACTGTGTTGCGCTTGCGCGAGACCCAGAAGTCGTTGTCGAGGGATGTGCCGGTGTGGGTTACCTGTGCGTAATATAACACATCAATACACATCTCCCTCTCACTTTCCACTGTTGTGCATTCCGGAGAAGTGGGATTTGTCTTTTTGGGGTTTGAACTTACGGAGTGAAATAGCACGTGCGCAGGCGTGCTCACAGTCGAAATGTGGATAACTGTGGGTTTATCGAACGTCAGCAGCCGCGTGCGCAGTGCAAGGCCGAGTTGAAATGCGACGGTTGCGTTCCAGTATGGCAGGGGATAAGCGCGTTCTTGTTTCGCAATGGCTTCGATGTCGCGCGGTGCTTCACCGATTGCGCGGTGTTCGGGGATGGAAAAGTCTTGCGTCGCCATGTTTGATGAGAGGTATGTTGCTGTGGAAGGGGAGATGAGAATGCTTGTATATTTTATAGATGGATGTTGAGACGTTTCTGAAGTGTATTGGTTGCAGGCTCTTTTAAAGACTTGTGGTTCCTGCATCGCCGAGACGGACCGAATGGACTGTTAGATTTGCTGTGTCGGGTTAGATCGTTGATCGTTGGTTAGCCGCATTTTCATCATGGTGTATGCACGGAGGCAAAATCCGGTGCGGACGAAGAATGTAGAAAATTGATGATTATAAGTTCTGCTCGAAGGTTTCGGGTGTATGGTAAGTACATCACCAGTTTATGAAGGTAGGTGAGTGATATGAAGTAGTTCCTCGTTCATTATTCATTACTGTCGATGCGCTCTAATGCTATCATACAACATTTCTCAGATCAAGTTAGGTAGGCTCAATCGCCGTACTCTACAACTACAAACTATGTATATCATCCTTCCTGCGTGCCGTCTTCACGATGAAACACTTAACCAGCCTGGTACAGGCCAAGAGCAACAACGTGAGGGTTGATCATGCTCAGGTTAAAAGGTGTGAGGTATGGGTCCGAGTCGGTAAGCGCAATGAACATGGTGTCATTGGCCATTGGGTCGCCCTGGTAGACCTCGCCAGCGGGCTGGTACGTGTAGCCAGTATTATTGCCGGTAATCTCAAGTGGTGTGTAGGTCAAGTTGAGCTGGTTGACCCAAGCAACGAAAGCAGGGGCGCCGGCAGATGTAGCGGTGATGTAGGAGTTGTTGGGGCCAACAGCCTGACCGGGAAGCTCCCAGGTCAAGTTGAGAAGCTTGCCAGGGAAGGAAAGGGGCTCAGAGCGGTTGCGGGCAATGCCAGGAGCACATGAGTAACCAGGATACTCGGTAGCGTTTACATTGACACAGCTCTCCTCCTCAGGGATGGTGGAGTCACTGGGATCAGCAATGCGGCGGCCAGCGACCTCATTGGGCTTGGTGTCGTTGGGTGAGAAGCGGTTGGGGTTGGCCTGGTTGTCGATGAACAAGGCTGGGAAGTTCTGCCATGCGAGACGAGTGGTGTTCTCGGGGCACTCGCTGATGTATGGAGCGAGGTAAGTCCAAGCCCACGACTGAGGAATACCAGCCTCGAACCAGACAGGCATGGGATGAAGGCCCAGCATCTGGCGGAAAGACATCTGCTGGCGAGCCTCAGTGGCGATCGACTGGGAGAGGAGCTGACCAGCCTCACGAGAATCGAGATGGTTGATGAAACCCCAAACACCAGACTCACCCCAACGGGTGAGCTTCTGGTTGAAGTCGATAAACTCGCGAACCGTGCGGTAGGGGTAGTTGTAGGTGCATTGAGGAGCGGCGGTCTCGCCGAGCATGTTGGAGAGAAGAGTGGCGTGGCCGGTTTCCTGAACAGCCATGAAAGCAATGTAGGCACGGTCCTCAGCAGTAAGACCAGCGTCGAGGAAGTCCTGATCGGAGAACACAGCGAGACCGTTGTTGAACAGATCCAACTCAATCCATTCCTGATAGAGACCCAACATGATGGACTCATAGTCGAAATCGCTGTTCACCATGTACCGGGGTTCAGTGCCATTGGTACCGAGACCACCAGCCGGCGTGTAGGGGATTGGCATGGGGTTCTGTGGGCTGCCATTGGTGTTGTAGTAGGTGTGGGTTGGATTCGGTGGAAGAGGCGCAATGGCAGTGCCGAGAGTGGCAGGAGCCTTTGCAGCTCCAGTGGTGGTTGGAGTGCCAGAGAAGGGTCCGTGGCTGGTTGGGCCATCTACGTCTGAACTCCTTCGTGGAGGAGCTGGACCAGGGATGGTGGGTCGCGCGGGGATTTGTGAATCGGGCCCGAACACAGAGGCAATGGAACCAGTTGGCTCAGACACCGAGAAGCTGGCATCCGCGTTGGTGTAGCCAGCAACTTGAGGCTTAGGAGCGGCAGCTGCGAGAGCCGCAAGCACCGTCGAGGTGAACGCAATCCTGGTCAACATATTGTTTGATAATTTAACAAGTACGAGTTTGTAGAGCAGGAATAGGGACGGTTCAGATGAATATATATGGCCATTTACACATGAGCCATAAGTGACCGCATGTCCACGCTACCCCTACCGCTTACAATTCAATGACACCAAGTCTGGTCGTCCGACAGAGTCGAGAGCTATGATTTCATGACTTGCTGAACGCGGCCGTGGTACAGCAAGCATGGGAAAGCTAGCCACGACATGGGATTCTCGGAAAAAACGAACGGGATTTCGTAACGAGCGAATCAAAGGTGGAGTTGCGCGATTAAGATCCATCGAAAAGCGTTGGGGTCTGTGCGGACGCGTTGATGCATGGTTTATTTTCTCGCCGCATCTGCCGGATCAAGATGGGTGACGTCGCGTTGACATAGTGGAGCCGTAGAGTTTTTGAGCCGCGCTAGTCCTCTTGACCGTCATGATGTGCACTGTACCTGGCAACAAAGACGAATATTTATCCAAACTCCACAAGTCGGCCAAATCAAATGGCCACCTCACTTGGTGTCGCCGCGCGAAACTATTTTTTTGCTGAGCAAATCGTCTCGTCTTAGAATCTGATGTCTTCACTCGACTCCGCGGACGCTAGTCTTGCGAAGCCTCAGGCACCTTGATCTGAAATTGAGCTGCAGGTACCGCTTTAGACATATCTCCGCAATGCGCAAGGTTCCAGATTCGATGGGCAACGCTTCCGGGTGATGCGGAGGCTGGGGTTTGGAGATCGTGCTGCATGTTGAGGTTCGACGGGAGGATGCAGGCGAGAAACCGCTAGCATGTAAGCGATCGATGATGTAAGAATTGCAACATGCCCGCGGGCCTCTATCACGGTGTCACGGGTATTCGACGGCAAAGCTTAAAGATTTGAGATTGTGTTGCAAAGTCGAGTGTTTGCCACCTAATTGCGTGGTTTATTCTGTAGTTTCCCGAGCAACGAAGAGCTTGCAGCTCCATAAACCCGGCGCAACAATCCGGTAACACAGCATTTGACATGTAGAACTTAGGCCCAAAAGCTTATTCTGCACGATGCACAAGTTTATCTTGCGCGCGACATCGGTCCCCAGTTCTCGCGTGGCGCCAGCTGGTAACGAACTAGCTTTCCTCTTTCCGGATCCCTGCCCAGTTTCTCATCCAGGTTGACATGGAAGTCTGCACCCAAGTATGAATAAGTCAAAGACGGCTCGACCGCCGCTTCACCCGCATCGATACTTTCTCCGTTGGGTGGCGGTTTTGGCAGCTTGTCAGTCTGTGGTGCATTTCCATTAGTCATGAGACCATTCGCATTGGTCTTTGCCAGGATAGTAAGTCCTGCACTCAGCTTCTTGGGCTGGTTCTTCAAAGGTGCTCGCTGCCGAACCCACTCAAGCATTATATGCCATATATCCTTCCACGAGGCATTGGTTTTGATAGAGCCGGGCTTACAATGGCTCATCGACACCTTGAAGCCTGCATGCCGCAACGCTCCACGTAAAGGTGCCAGAGGAGGCGCTGAGCAGTGCAAGACTTTGGAAATGGAGCTGGGGATGAAAAAGAAGGGATGATGATCTACGTCCGCTGGATCAACTTTCGGTATTAGCGGGTCGAGAAGCTGGATGTTGTTTGCGCCGTTTGCTTTCTCTTGTCTGACCCCAAGTGTGATCTCATCCATGGCTGTGTGCAACATGCCCTCTATTCGATCGTGTGTCGGATATGTGTCGCGGTCAGCTTCATTGAGCTGCGCTAAGACCCGCTCAATGAAGCCCACGTTATGCAGCGGGCCGCCGTACATTGGACCGGCCAAATGGGTCTTGAATCCGCAATGCTGGCAGTGCTCATCCGCGGAAGGTCCAGCGGCGAAACTGTGTTTGTAGGATTTGTCGCCGTTCTTGTTGCTCGTGACCTTGTTGCGCGCAAGGAACTGTGTCGACCAAGCGCCGCAGCCACTGTCGCAGTGATATACGATCATGGTCTTTCCCGCCAGCAGTTTCACGTCGCTTGGCGATCTTCGAACCCGGACAAAGACACGGATGTAATAGTCGATAGACAATGAGAGCAGTGGTTCTATAGCCATGCCGTATCGCGCAGCCGACGAAGCTATGGCGTGTAATAAGAGTCGAAGACCACCCTCGTGACATGGCTCGCCCTTCAGTGGCAGGCCTCCGTACTGCGAATAGGTCTTCTCCAGGTAGCCATGGGATGCGAAAATGGCGGAATCGGTGCAAGTCACGCAAAGAAGACCCTCGTGGTTGATGGCTTGTATTGCAGCGTCCAGGAAAGGTGCCGCGGTTCCATATGGATCGAGATCGATAACATCGTACCCTTTCTTGTCACAGTAGCTGTACATGTAGGAAATGGCATTCCCCGTTTTGGGTGTGATCTTATCTTCGAGCTTGTTGTGCTTTACATTGAGCCCGATAGAGTCCACAGCCTTTTGTGACATGTCGTTTGCCGTGATTTCTGTTGCAAAGGGTATTTCTTGAGCATACCGGAGGGCTCTCAGACCAGTAGCGGATAGGGCGTCGAGGATGCTAAATGGAGGCCGCCACGACTCGCGTTCTTGGTTTGTTGTCGATGCAGCGTCTTGCTGTTCGTTCGCGCCCTCTTCTTGTTCTGCATCACCATCCTCGACGACCCTTTGCTTCTTAGAGGGAGCTGCATCGTTGTCTGCCTCACTTTCGTCCAGCTTTCGTTTCTTTGTGGGAGGTTCCTCAGTTGTGGAGGCACCGTTGACCGCCTCTCCATCCGCAGCCCTCTCTTGCTTCCTCTGCTTCTTCTTCTCGCCTTTCTTCCGGTGGAGCTCATGCTTCTGGGTCTTGCGCTGTATAATGTCTTGTCCAAAGGTCTTGATCGCCAACACGCTCAGATCGCGATTGAATTGTTGTATCGGGTTGTAGAAGACTTGCTGCCGCTGTGTGTCCTCCTTGGACATTTTGGGGTCAGTCGAAGTGGGAACGCCATGGGGTACGAGGATGTGCGCAAGCCCTTCTTTGATCGTGGTATATTCTTTGCCTTCATGGTTGATAATCTGGCCAGCTCGCGGTGTCGCGGTGATTGAGGGAGTAGGAGCGTCTACCATGGTGGCATTTGTGGAAGCCATCACGGGTGATGTGTGGAATGCGCGCGTGGGGGAGCTACCAATAGCCCATGATCTGCGGAAAAGAATTTGAGAGAGTCGCGAGGCACATAGGCGGCCGAAGAGGGATAAATTGACTGCCAGATTTAGATTATCCTTCAGACCACGGGAAACCTTTAAGTCATTGAGGGATTGCGATTATAAGAGTCACAAGCGCAATGTCGCGTCGCGGGCTTGAGCTGCCAAAATTTTGGACCGCGGTTTAAGCTTAATCTTTAGTGCCTTGGCAACATTCCCCGCTGTCCGTCACGTTCACGACCAACTCTGCACGAGTACTTCCCAGAACTTTAGTGCTAACATTGGTAGCTTGGTGTGCTACTGCCGACGAAGGTTGAAGATACTATTCCCTTCCTCAGAGGCAGTATGTTGTTGCTCTCCATGCAATCCTTCGAGCATTGATAGGTCAGCTGTTGCCTAAAACAGGGCCGTCAGACGCGTCCCGTCTCACAGCCCCCCAGACACAAAGAGGCCCAAGTGCATAGCTCTCCTTCTTCTTCCACCTTCCGACTATTCTTTTCATTGCTCCAAGCCCTATCAGACCGCAATCATCAATTCATACACTCGCTCAAGCGCCACCATGGGCAGAGCTACACAAACAGCCCCGCCATATCGCGACGACCCGGACGCCGTCTCCTTGCACACAACTCCAGATGACTACAGCTACGACGATGCGCCCGAAATTTCTGGTCTGCCCCCGTCATACGCCGACAGCGAGACTGACAGCACTGCGGCCATTGCAGCGCCGCCGATTCACCATGTCACGCCACGCTCGACCCGAACAAACCACAACAGTCCCAGCTTCAAGAACGGCAAGCCCACCGTGTGCGACACACTCAACTTGTTGGACCCAAAGCTAGATGCGGATCCCGTCGCCCTCGAAGCCGAGCTTCGCGCCAATGCCGAAGCTGCGCCCACGCCATACATTTACATCATGGGCACGCACAAGGAGACGGTGAAACGGGGCGACAAGAAGGAAACACAGCACATCACAGACTTCCGTATCGTCCTCAACATGAAGCGCTATCTATACAACAACTTCAATGCCCTGGATGGGACGTCCATGGCGCTCACAACGGTCGAGAACGGCGAGAAGACACACAGAGGCACCATCCTGAAGTGCCGAGCACCAGGCGCCAAGCAGGACATTGAGGTCGGAATGCCCAAAGCCACTCTGACTGAATGGTGCCATCGCTACTGCGCATCACCACGCATGCTCCGCATCTTCCGCCTCGAGCGCACAGTACCCGGTCTCGACACAACACATCTGAAGAACCGCCTCGAAGGCTTGATTGCAGCTACAAACTATCGCGGCAACGTCAGCATCACATTCCCCATAGAAGACCGGTACACCGACATTTACACATGCAACAAGATCAACAAGTGGCGCCTCAAGACATGGGTGTGCTGGATCTTCTACCTGACCTTCCTCTGGATCTTCACGTGGCCGTACCTCTTCTTCATGACGAAGCGCTACTCGGTCGTCAAGGCGGAGTGGCCGTTCTCCATCACGTATCATGATGGGAGCAAGAAGTACACGACTGTCACCGAGGAGCAGTGGTTCGAGAAGTGGAATGTTGCTGTGAGGCGACTTGTGCTGGATCGGTATCAGGGAGAGGCGAATGAGCAGATGATGGAGGGCGTCATTGCGCGGCCGGCGGATCCGCCAATGCCTGGTACTATCAACACTGGACATGCGGGCGTTGACAGTGCTGTGGGTATCTTGACGCAGGGGTTTCAGGTCGCAAGGGCGATTCAAAGCGGGGGAGGTATCGGGCGGGGCGCTCAAGGTGGGTGGGGATATGATACTTGAGTCTTGCGTGTGTGTGATGTTTTTGCTTGTTCGTATTTTCTAGTTTCGGAGCAGAGGATTGCTCTTAGTCATGTCGAGATATGTCTCCTACGTGTGACTAGAATAACGACCTGAAATTCCTTTCGGGTGGTATGCGCAGTGACTCCGAAAACACACTTCATGTCGTCAGAACCGTGCAAGCATCTTCAGCCAACTCTTCGCTCTCAAATCCTACACCACCCACCTACTCCCACGCCCAAACCTCTTCCACAACCCACTCATAGCTCCCATACCTGACCTTCGCCCCCATCCCCAGCACTTCTTCCCTAAAAGCAGCACTACAAGGAATCAACAGCCCCCCAACCCTCGCCGTACGCCTCCACGTCTTCTCCCCCTCCTCTTTCCCCTCACAACCCCACTCCCAGCGCTCAACAGTCGTACCGTCCCCAATCTTGAGTATACCCTGGCAAAACTGCCCCAGACGGACAATCACGCCACGCACACCCGCCACATCGTCCTGTGCCCGCAGCACGACGCAGATTTTCTTCCCGTCTCCGGAGTGTGAAGTCGCTTGCACAGGCGGATCGAACCACATCTCCTCGTGCGTCTTGACCGCGTCGACGCTAGGATGAAACATATGTCCATGCTCAAGCGTCTTGAACTCTGAAATGGGATACATAAGGCCCTCATCAACCGGGATATCCTTATACCCAACCGGGAAGCGCGAATCAACAAACTGCGTCCACTTGCTGTACGTCACGCCGGGCCATTTCTCTTCTCCGGGCTGGGCGTTGGGGTCGTCGATGGGTTTGCTGGCGCTGCTGCCTGCGAAGCCCCACTCGAGGCGCTTGCGGTCGTCCGAGTGCGGAGCATTGGGGAGGGGGGTCTCGTGTGCGGATGTGGGCTTGAAGAAGCGCAGGTCAACGAAGGTTTTTAGCGGGCTGGTTAAGACGAGCGTGGAGGTGGGTTCGTAGGGGCGGGTAGGGAGGTTGAGGGGGTTTTTGGAGGGGAGGTGGATCGAGTAGGGGACTGGGGCGATCTTTGGGAACGGGTACTGGGTATATAAAATCAGTGTGTCTCACGTGTGGTTTGTATTTTGACGTGACGTACGGGCATGAGGTAGATGTATTGGCGGATGGAGACGGACGCGCTGCTGGCTGGAGATACGGTACTGGAGCTAACCATGGCTGACATGGATGAGGTTGAAGATGGAGTGTAGATGATTTCGCAGTCGTTTGAGGGTGTACTACCTGCGGTTTCGAAGGTTGGAAGCTCCACTGGTGGTTGGCCCTGGATTGCCATTGTGGAGTTGAGTTTGATGTTTGTGTATACAAAGGGCAGAGAGGCAGACTTGTGAAGAAACCAGCAGTTGATGCTTGAGCAAGCTACTGAGATCTGTTGCCGAGCTTGCTGAGTGCAAAGGGAACTGGAACTAAGCTGGACTCACGACCTAATCAAAATCAGTGACTGTACGCAGTGACGTAGTCTTGCAGAATCTTGTAATCTTAAATGGAAGTCTGCACATCTCAACACTTTATTGATGATATCTCAACCGACTAAGAACGCTGTGACGATGGTTTGGGAGCGGGACAAGAGTTGTTGCACCTGGCGAACGCAAAGTGAGTGATGACTTACCGTAGCAATAGTTATTCGGTGCTATGCAGCTGACAGATCCAATCTAAACATGTTCGGCCAGCTTGTTACAAGTGGTTGTGTTGCATGTTTGTAGTTGTGAGGGTACCTAGGTAACTATGGAAGCGACCCACAACGTCATGGCAACGATCCGTCGGTCACGACTCCGTAGACGAACAGTCAGCAGGATGTCTAAGTCGGAACAAAGCTATATCGCGCGATATGGGGACATGGTAGTTTCAAGGATGGACAGGCGACCTGATAATCTCACGCGCGGTTGCATGTTCCTCGCAAGCACAAAATGATTCTCACTGCGTGGAGCATGTATATATAGTGGATGGAGAAACAGCACGATGTTGACGAGGGCAATTGGCTGAATTTGCAAAGTAGGTATCATTCACTTGCTGCCATCTAGACAGACCCAACCATTGACGCCGCCCATGCCGGGAAAACCCTTCGCCAGACTGTGTTCATGACTTTTGAACTCTTCGTAAGGCATCTCAGAAAAACAAACCACCTATTTGCTGATAGCTTATTTCTTCTTTGAGTCGGCTTCATCAGCCTTCGCCTTCGCGCGCTTCTCACGGACACCGACGAGGCGGGCCTCAGAGCGGGAGTCACGGAGTTTCCTGTATGCGTTCTCCTCGCCCTTGTAGTCGCTGAGTTTGCCCTCGGTGATCTTGGCGACGTTCTTGATGGGCAGAGCGGCGGCGGCGCTGCTAACAATGTTCTCGGCAGACTTGGCGGACTTGATATCCTCGGCGGAAGCATCACCCTCCTTGGTCTTGCCGTTGCGACGAGGGAAGAGGATGAGGCGCTTCCTGTACTCCTGGAGGCGCTCGACGTTGGCCTTGAGGCCCTCCTCGGAGAGGTTCTGGCGGCGAGGGTCGACCGAGATACCGATGGTGCGGGCGAACTTGCGGGGAATGCCGGCGGCTGCAGCTGTCAGTAGAGCCCTGCGATAGCGAAACAGATGTACGCACCCTTCAGCTCAACGAGACTGAAACCACGGCCGGGCCTGACACGGCGGTTGTCTGTCCAAAGTCAACATCTGCCTCCTTCGTCCTCCGATCTCGACATACACTTAATGGTGGGGCATCGCACAACAGGGCGGAGGAGGTCGACCGGGCGAGGAGCAACCTTTGCGGCCTTTGCGACACGGGCGTTCCTTCTGGACTTCTTCTTGCCAGGCTAATGGGGTCGTAAGCATCTGCACACAGGCGCCACAACTCTCAACGGAGTGAGAGGGGAATTACCTGGTCGAAGTGCACGCGGACGTAGCGTTGCCTGTAACTTGTCAGCCTTCTAAATCTACAACCTCTCGCCCTCCGTATACGCACCAGTCCTTGTGGAAATGATTCTTCTGAATCTGCTGGTTGTGCTTGATGGCCATTGCTGCGGTTGTCTAGGACTCCGTCAATCGATTGTGCAATACGGATATCGTGGTATGGGGGTGAAGGTACCTGATGGCGGACCTGTGAGTTAGTACGGGCTGTCGGTCAAAGTTCGAGGTTCGATAGACGATTTTGCGAGGCGCGGGCTTAGCGTGTGGGCGGCGGAACGTTTCGCCGACGTGAGGGCTTGGCGTAGAACACCATCACGATCACCAACATCTGCATATCACGGAGATAGATTTTACTGTGGGAGAACCGGCATAAGAAACGTGCACATGTACAACGAGTTGAATTCGCTAGCTAAGATCAAGTCATCCCTCATAATATTTCTCCCTCGAGCCATCCAGTGCTCGAATCATCAGCGTTCCCGAGGTCATCCCCAACAGGTCTCATAACCAGCCTCAGGTTATAAAAGCAAGTGCGCCAAGCGCTGCGTCCGAGAAGGGTATCAAATCAAGTATCGCACAATCAAACCGTTCATCCCGCATCCTCAACCCAGTGTCGTAGCTGTCGTAACTCAGGCGCCCTGCGGTTCAATATCAGGACTGTTTCACTCCCGCAATCCGCCGATGCCGAGACCTACACCGTGATCGACGCGGCCCCTCTTCGCTGGGCTGACGTGATGTTCTGATGACTGCAGCCTCCGCTTCTCGTGCTCACCAGACCGCGTGAGACCGTGACCCTTCTTGACTTGGCCAAAGATTTTGCTTTGAACCAGATTTGCTGGGTGTGAAGGGGCTGACATCTTGGACGTTGGTGCTCTTCGCAGCATGCTGGTTGCCATCTGACTTGCTTGAGACTCTTGCACTTCATCCTCTTCGCGATCAGTGAAGGCTTCCTCCTCATCCACACTTGATGCTGTGATGGTAGAGTTGCTGCTTTGGCGACGACCAGTAGCCGGCTTCTGAGCATAGTGCGCGGGAGGTGCTGATTGCGGAATGGTGGCAGGAATATAAGCAGGTGGAGTGCGTGGTACCTCGGCTCTTGGCTGTGCGATGCGCCTGTTGGGGGTCTGCGGAAGCGAAGACATTGACTGCGCGCCGCGTTGATGTCCAAACCGTGATTTTGGCATATGCGCACGTGTTGGTGTTGACGGAGCGGTGGCAGTTTCCTGGCTGAGCATCTTGTCAGCTAGGAGGAGCGCCTCAAAGTTGCTCTGGCCCCTGGCATCACTTGAAAGCGACGGAGGTACCCTGGATACTCGATGTCGTGGTGTGGCCTGGTGTGGAGTACCGTAAACAGAACGGGGGGAGCTGTGCTCGATTTGCTCAAGAAGCGGTGCGATGTGATCTCTGTTCTTTCGAATCCTCGTCTTTAGCCTGTCGTTCTCTTCTACGAGACTGGCAATCTCGCCCTCGCGGTGCTCAGTCAAGCGCTTCTGCTGGTCAAACATGTCGCGAAGCTGGTCGTTCTCACTTTGCAGGAACTGGTTGTGGCGGTTCATCTCGGACATCATGATGGCGTTGGCTGCGTTTGTGGAATCCTGGTAACTTTGCTCTGGTGGGGCCATGGCGTTTCGACGCTTCTCCTCGGCTTGCTGGAGCACGTCAATCTCCCTCTGGGCCATAGTCAGCTCGACAGCCATGCGCCTAGCAGACTCTTGGCTCTCCATGACGGCCATGTTGTACTGGAGCTTGTAGTGCGCTGCGGACAGGCGTACGTCGCGCAGGATGCCACAAAGGCTGTTCACCATGGACCGAAGCTCATCCGGAGAAGCATTAGTGACCTGGTCTGATGAGTACAGTGCTGCTGCTGCATCCACGAGAATCGACGGCTGGCTGGGCAATTTGCTGGTGGGCGGAGGCGAGGTGAGCTGCGGGGTGGGCGGGGTGGGCGTCCGCATAGCGGCACGACTGTTCATGACCTGGGAGGAAGGCGGCGGCGTCATGGACGAAGTCGTTCGGGGTGCGGGGGACGTGAACTTTGGGTGGTCGGGCGACGCTAGTTTTGACATGTTGACAGGCGCGGCGGACTCGGAGTGTGAGGCTGAGGGGACGGTTGGTGTTTCAGGTCGCGCAGCTTCCGTGGTTGGCATCATTGAGTCCTGCGCCGGGTGGTCTGGAGATGTGTGGCTGTCCATTCTGCCTGAGGCGCAAAGGGTCGCTGCGATGCGCTCCACGTCAGAGAGTGCGGGGTGCGGTGGGAAGGATCTCAGCGTGCCGTAGCCGGTCGGTTGATGATGCGCGCAAGCGGTGTCTTGGTGAGTGAGGAATGAATTAGGCGGGTGGTCGAGGACGCGCGATGAGAGCTAGACTGCGGAGTGCAATAGCGAACGGCGGCAGCAGGGGGGCGCGTGCGATGCGTGTCCTAGCGCGATGAAACGAGGCGCGCGGCGTCTTCCACCACGGCTGGCTGCAACTCGACGTGAACCGATGTTTGCGCTGCGACGTGGCTCCGTATGAGGGTCTGGGGTGTGGAGTGGAGTGCGATGAGGGCGGGGGTGTATGGTGGCAGGTGCGATGGGTGCCATGTGTGGGACCCTGTCGTCCCTTCTGCTGCTAGCCCGCAACTGTCAATACTGTTGCACCGGGCAACCAACGGCTTCCTCCCGCCACGCTCAGACGGCAACGTGCCCTCCTAGCGTCCGCTCTTGGTAGGCCCTGTGCGTATCACTCCAAATTGTTTCATACGGGTCTCTCCAGTCGTGGATTGGACATGCGTTTTGCGTTCGGACTCGGGACGAAACACGTTTCTGGCTATTGACACACGGCGCTGCAGCAGTGGGCCTCACCATGGACCCACCGTCGTCTATCCCACGACCCTCTGGCATACCCAGGCCAGCTTCAAGGCTCCCCGTGCTTAAGTCGGCCAGTAGCCAGTCGCAGCTACGGCCGCCCTCCACCACCGCCGAACAGCTGCGCAAGAAGCCGTCCGCATTATCATTATCCCGACCTAGTCCGCAGCACAGCCCTGCACTGCAGAAGAAGACATCGAGAGCATCGCTTGTGAGGTCCAACACTCCTTCAGCCGCACCTTCCGCAGCCTCGGGGTCCAATCGAGCTTCGTTGGCGTCTTCCACTAGGCGTGTGAGCGGCATCCCCAGCATTGGCCCCAAAGCACCCACCTCCAACGAGCCCGTCTTCAAGCGACCGTTTGCCCGCCCGCCGTCTCGCCAAACTTCAAAAGCAACGCTGCAACCCACATCGAACACAAATAAAGAGGATGATGCATTGGGCAGCCTGGACGGGTTCAGATCAGCATCAAGGGCATCTTCAAGAGCTGGGTCAAGGGCAGACTTCCGCGAGACTGACCCTGAGCCTGAATATGTGCTACTCAACGAGCCAGAGCCCGACACTCAGCCTGACAAGGCTGCCAAGAAGAAGTCGCGGCCATCCCTCTCGGAACGGACCGTAGAGAGCTTGGCCAGCTTGCCGTCGTCTCCAGCTGCCGGAAAGGGAAGACGTAGATCGAGCTTCTTCAATGCGGACAACAGCATGCCGCCACCACTACGGCCAGCCTCAGCCATGTCTAGCAACAGCAGCAGGCCGACCACAAGCGACGGCACTTTCCAAGTACCGGCAACCCCTAAGAGGTTTGGGACAGCAGCGGCAAGGCTTTCCATGACTGCGCCTGGTAGGAGAAGTATCAGTGCCAGTGTTCCCACGCCTACCGCAACGCCGAGTAGAACACCGTCAGTGGTGCGTCCAATGTCCACTGTTAAGAAACAGCCTCTAGCTCTTACACAGAATCAGCAAAACACGCCCAGGCCACGCCCTTTGTCTAATAGCAAAAGCATGGTTGCGCGCACCCCAAAGCCTCGTCCATCGTTGAGTAGCATGTTCGGCCAGGCAATATCACCTCCAGGGGCGACGGCTGCTGCTCCAGCAACTCCATCCCAGACCCCAACAAGAAAAACGCCGCTTACGGCTCGGAATGTTTCCAGTTCATCTGTTGCGCTTCGCGAGCAGATTGCAAAGGCGAAGGCGTCGCGGAAGTCCGAAGTCACAGATGACTTCGGTGAACAATCTCCAAAGGTCGGTAGCTCGTCCAACGCGTTGCGAGAGCAGATAGCAAAGGCAAGAGAAACTGCACGTCGCACGAAGAGGGAAGATGTGCGTACCAGCACACCTCCACGAGATCCTATTGTGCCTGACCCTGTGGAAATTGCGAGCTTCGACTTTGGGCTTGACGACCCCTTTAACCAGGCAAAGGGCGGCAAGTCTCTTTTGCGGAAGCGTATCGACAGTGCCCGAGTAGACGGGCGTTTGAACGTCGCAGCAATGGGCCTGAAGGAGATCCCAGACGATGTGCTCCAAATGTACAAGTACGACCCTAATGATACTACTGTTGCCTGGGGCGAGATCGTTGATCTCACATCCATCATCGCAGCCGATAATGAGTTTGAAGCATTGCCCGGCATGATGTTTCCGGACGTTGATATCCAAGACGTGGTCGACGACGAAGAGGGCTGTCCCCAATTCGGCGGAGTGCAGAACATCGATCTGCACGGCAACACCCTCCGAGAGCTGCCTATGGGGCTGAGACGGCTGACGCAGCTCTCGCGGTTGAATCTTGTAAGCACCCTCTTCCGCTTCTTTGACTGCCATCTGCTAACATTGTGAAGTCGCGCAACAAGCTTTCCATGACCGTTTTCGATATAGTTTCTGAAATGAAGACTCTTCGCGAGCTAAAGCTCGCGGAGAACGATTTAGCAGGTGCTCTGCCTGGGTCAGTTGGCAATATGTCAACCTTGGAAGTCCTTGAGATTCAGGGCAACAAATTCACCAGCTTACCTGACGAAGTTCGTCAGCTGTCCTCCCTTCGATTACTGAACGTTTCTAGCAACCAGTTGAGCAGCATACCGATGGGCCTTTTCGAGACCAGCCTGGTCGAGCTCGTCGCAAACAAGAACCGAGTTGAGGGCGCATTCTTCACCATTGAATCAATACCACATCTGCAAGAGCTCAACATATCGAACAACTCTCTCAAAGCGCTGTGCGAGGGCGAGTTCATCAATATGCCTGCCCTCAAGTCACTGAATATATCTACAAATCGCTTGGTCTCGATGCCCAACGTGGAGTCTTGGGCTAATCTGCAAACATTGGTCGTTGCGGAAAACAAGCTCACGTCGTTTCCGGAAGGGTTTAGGACGCTGCAACAGCTCCGCACTGCCGACTTCACCGCGAACGATATAACACAAATCGACGAAAGAATAGCACTTATGCCTCTGGAGCACCTCACGCTCGCTGCTAACCCATTGCGAGAGCGCAAGTTCCTGACAATGGGCTTTGCGGATATCAAGCGTGACTTGTCTTCACGGTTGGCATTGGCGGACGTCTCTGCAGCTGATGACGACGTGCACAATGTCGAATTCGAGGACGCCGCCCCGAGCGCCAATGGATGGCAGGTAACACAATCTGGAACTCTCGATCTCTCCTCCAAAGGCCTCACCGAGCTCGATGAGACCGCACTGCACGCTGTTGCAGAGGACACTCGCCACCTGCGCCTGCAACAAAACGTCTTTTCCTCCATTCCCATCATCCTCTCTACCATTACATTCCTCACCGTCCTCGACCTCTCCAAGAACACCATCGAGGTCGCGCTGACATCGCCCCTCACACTCCCCAAACTCAAAGACCTCCGCCTCTCCGCCAACAGACTCACATCGCTCAAACCACTCACCACCCACCTTACCGCCCCATCTCTACAAACCCTCGACGTCTCGAACAACCGCCTCACATCCTCCCTCCCCGCCCTTCGCATACGCTTCCCAGAACTCATCTCCCTCGTCGCATCAGACAACGCCATCACAGACCTCCCCGCCGATGCCCTCGCAGGCTTCAAAATCGTTAACCTCGCCAACAACGACATCGAGCGCCTGGAGCCGCAGATCGGTCTGCTGGGCGGCGACAACGGCTTGAAGAGCTTGAACGTCGAGGGAAACAAGTTCCGCGTGCCGAGTTACCATGTGTTGCAGAAGGGTACGGATGCGGTGCTGAGTTGGCTGAGGGATAAGATTCCTCGCGAGAGTTGGAAGAGTGATGGGACGGTTTTCTTTGATGCGGATGATGGTGGGGACGAGGTGACCTTTTAGAGGAGGGTTAGGGGGTGGTGTTGGTGAGGAGATGGAAGAGCGGCGGGTGGATTGAGCGTGGGGGTTTGAACCATGAAGAAGGTTGTTGTATTGTTGGCGGTGTTTTCTGGGGTGTTTGAGATGAGGGCTGTGCCTTCTGGGATACCACTTTGTAGTTATTGCTTCGTCTTTCTCTTCATCTTATTTCTCTTTTTGTATATCGTTTCTCGGGGTGCATCCACACGTCGTCGCTTGGTTTCGTGTCATGTGTTAGTCTTCCAGATGGCTTCATAAGAGGCATCATTTGCGGTTTGTGGTGTGGAAGGTGAAGAGCATAGCATTGGGGGTTCAGGTTACATCATCGTCACAGGCAAAGAGGTGGTGAAGAGTTGTTGGTAGAAGGGGCTGTCATTGCATACTGCCTAGCGGTCTGAATTGGATTCTCAACAAAGCAGAAGTCTGGGGTGACCGTGAAGGCGCGACCTGGCACCACCGATTGTTGAAGGTCGAGGTAGTCTCCCACAAAGAATGTTGGTCGCATCTCCCGCTCAGTGAATCATAGTCAGATGCCACATGGTAGGCTCTGGATACCGCGGCCGAGAATGACATGCCACCATACCCTCAACGTTCCTTGCACCCAACTCCAACATCCAGATTTTCTCATCCTCCCTCAAAGCATCATGTCGCCAGTAGAGTGGGCTCCGAACCGGCATGCCTTGGTAGTGCAGAACATCTCCCAACAAAGACCGAGGTCGTGCGTCGAGGGAGCACCGTACTTGGAAGAATTTGCCTTCCCATCAGATGCATAACCCTGGCCGTTTCCGATAGCACCTACACGGATTGATATAACGTGGGACAGAATGGAGAGGTTGGCAGCTGTCGAGAGAGTTTTGCTGAGTGTGGGTTTCTTCAGGTGGTACGGTATGTCTACTGGAAACATTGTTGCCACAACGACGATGTCCTCATCTGAGACGTTGGAGACTTGAAAGACTGTTGCAGGTCGTCAGTTGGGATCTTGTGGAATGGTGAGCTGCTTACACTGTGGGGCTTGGTTGAGCATTGATGGCAAAAAATCGAGGACATGGCCAGGCATGTAGTTGAACCAGTCTTCAGCGTCGCTGCGAAGAGTTAGCTTCAGGTCTTGGTGACGTCCAAGATAGAAGGTTGAGCTTGCTTTGGTCGTTCATCCAAGACAGAGCTCTGATACGTTTTAGGAGCATGTAAGCCTGTGTTTGAGCGTTCGAGTGGGATGAGCCTGAACAAGTGAGTAATGATGAAGAGGAGTTGACGACCGCCCTGGACATACCTTGTTGTTGAGCGTTGAGGGACTGGAGCACCGTGATGACCGTGAAGTAGCGGCGGAAAAGCTTGAGTGCTTAGAGTCCCAGAAGCCTGATGTAGACTTGGGGATTGGGTTGGCCTAAGAGAGGTGTGGTGTATACTTTGAGAGTCGTCGGTGGGCCAGGTGTCTTGCAGACTTGGAATTCGGCCGGGCCTAAGAGAAGTAAGCTTCAAGAGAAAAGAAATGAAGCAGTCATGAACATACCTGACCATCAACTGCATCGGCATAGGGATGCCCTTGGAGTATATCTCATCGTCACCGCTATGATTGCCAGCCATCGTTGTCGAGATTGGGTGGTAGGAGGTGGAGGAAGGCAGAAGTGGAGGGCAAAAAGTCTGTTGTTGACATGATACGCCGTCATGGCGGGTGCGCTCACCTTCACCACACGTGCGAGCAAATTGTGATGTAACCTAATTTCGAGAGGAAAGAGCAATTCACCTTCACCACGAGACGAACACCAAATCAAGAGAATAGTGCAAATGAATATGAGTTAAGCACGCTTTCGTTTTGCTCAACTTCCCAGTCCTGGTGCATGCATATGTGTGTAGCATTAAATGACCAAGTTTGGGTGTAACGCAAGGACACCGATGTTGCCCGCTGCGTTTCACGCCATGCTTACTTTTCAGTGCTCTCCCGGTTCAGCAATTCAGGACCTCGAGATCCAAGAGGCACTCCGCCGGGTTTTGTACAATCGCTGCCTCTAGGGGCTTTGATTACGTATATCGAACCTGAAGTTCCCGAAGAGTAGCGATGTCTTCTCAAAGCCTTGTCATCTCATTCACCACCACCCCTTTATCACACCGCCGAGCAGCTCCATCAACTCCTCCAGCTTCTACACTTCAGTGTCCGGCTGTGCTTATGTCATTCTTTGTTTTGGACCAGAGCAGGGATTTCCACACATCCGGACAGTGGGCGGCGAGATCTTTATCCTATCATGCTTTTAGGTGTGGAATCGTCTCAAAGTCATGGGTGGTAGGTCAATTATTGCTCTTAACCTAGCCATCAATATGGAACGCAACAGAGAGCTTCACGATAGATTCTTTCACATCAAATGCACTCGATAGAGCTGCAATGCTAACTGCTGTGACCATTCCGTACAATAAATGTGGAAATTACCTTGGTAATCTGGCACGTGGATATATATCATCCAAACGGCGCTAAGCACACATGTCTGTCGAGGTTCCCGCCCCGCCCTGGTTTTGCAGTCGGTTGCTAGGTAAAGGAGAGTCGCGCCTTCCTGTTGAGCACTCACTACGTCGAACTACTCATGTGCCATGTTTTTGAAGGCTCGGTGACTGAGAGTTAAGATTGCGCTTGCCGCAGCTCACATTTTGTCAACAGAAGAGTTTTCGCTTCCTCACTTCTCCTTCCTTACACCACACTCCACCACCAAGCCACAGTACTCAAGATGCTGTTTGAGCGGTATCCGCGCTTGCCCGAGCCCATGGTGGACTCGCTGATGCTGTTACTATGGTTTGCATGCTCCTGCCACTCTTCTTCGCGCAACGTCACTGACCTCCACAGCCATCTTGGTCACCAGAAACAGCCTAAGTCGGTAATCACCGAGCTTCAGAGGCTGTACCCTGCCGAGCCCACAAGGTATGATGGATGCTCACTGTGACAAGTGCCTTTCACCATTGCTGACCTCATCGCAGCGCAGCCTGGAGGGTCTTCAACGATTATCAAGCCTCAAAGTACTTTGTGGTGTCCATGTCCAGTAGCTTCGTATACTGCCTGCCCAAAGCATGTATGACCACTCACATCCCTCCTCATGTCTTTCGAACTAATCACTCCCAGTGCTCGAGACAGCCTCAATGCTTCGAGCTCCAGAACCATCGAGTCGAGCGACACCTGGTGAGTGGCAACTTGATGCTATTCAGTGAAATTGACTAACCATGCATAGTCAGCTTCACGGTCACTCGCCCGCAGCAGCCAATGCGACCTGAGCCAGTCTACATGTCATTCGCTCAGAAACGGCCCTTCTTCAAAAATGCTCCAGCAACTGCGGGAGACCTACAGTTGTACACTGAAGCCTTCCACCCAATGTCGCACGGTCTTCCAAGTGTGGATGGTCATATCAACAATGGCAAAGCCAACGCAACGCGCTATGGTTCCATCTCACAGCTTGATCTCGGCCTCTGCTTCGAAACTTTCTTCTCTCCTGAGTCATGTCTTCATGACAATCGTTGCCGGTGGCGTCACTCCCCTCTGACCAAAGCCGAAACAGCCTGGTTGAGCAATCTGGGGGCGGAGAGTGTGGAGGTATACATGAAGCATAATCGGTGTACCCCTTCCGAGCCGGAGCCGACTCCTTGGTACCCTCCTCACATGTTCGCCGTCTGAAGGTGGAGAGTCCCTCAGGGTCACTGTTGTGGTGACGGAAGGCGTTTTATCTTAGTCACTTTGTCTCGCTTGGCCAAAGCCAAAGAAACAGCCTTCAATGATCACTTCCAATCGCTCCTGTTCACTTCCAGTCACTCGTGTCTTCCCATATGCAATTCACTCTAACCATTGGTGTGGATTTCGATTACCACGATGTAGCAGACCCAATCAGCGACGAAACAGTGCGGCCTTCATGTGTGGAGTGCGATATATCTGGCGGTACGGTTGAGTGGCGCGGTCAGCGTACGCCTACCGAGCATGACTGACGTATAAAGAGAGCTTAACCTGGAGCTGAACCTCACGAGTCACTCCACAGCTCACTGCCATTACCTAAGTTCGTACCTCGCGTTGAACAAAGTTAGTGAAATTTTGAGCGCTATGTCTCCGTCTCCATCTCCATCCACTGACGTGGTTGTAATCGGCTCATCGATAGCCGGCCTAATGCACGCCGTCGTGCTCAAATTACTTGGCCGCAACGTCCTAGTACTCGAAGCTCGACCGCGCAAGGCTTTACAGGCGCGCGCAGCAGGCTTGAGCCTCTGGCCGCATGCGCAAAAGCTCTTGGAGACGTACGTTCCCGACGTGGATTTAGATGCAGATGCGTTTTGAAATCCAGTCTTGCAAAGAATGACAGGCGAAGGGATTCTGCTCGCGGAGGTTCCAGTGCCGGAAGACGTTCGAACGATTAGCTGGGCTCTTATACATAAAGCGCTGTGGGTGGCGTGCTTTAAACGAAGCGACACTGATGGTTCAGTGACCTTTGAGACCAGCAAGCGGGTTTGTGGAGTACAAGAGCACGGAGATCTGGTGAGGATAACCTACAAAAATACAGATGGGACCGAGGAGGAGACTGCCGCTAGCCTCGTTATTGCAACAGACGGTGCTCGTTCGTTCTTGCGTAGCGAAGTCCTGCCAGGTTTGGAGTCCAAATATGCGGGTTATCTTGCCTGGCGAGGCACGGTATCAGAAGAGAATGCGCCATCGAAGCTCGAAGGGACTATAGACGGGAAGCTTGCAATGTTCATATTCACAGGGAGCTACATTCTGGCGTAAGCTCATTGGTGACTTTGACCCGACATAAGCTGACTCTACCTCTTTGCTAGTTATATGACGCCGAGCGAAACAGGTGATGCCACTCCTGGCCAACGGCTCATTGAGTGATGTTGGTACGATACTTGGGATGCCTCGTCGTCTATGTTTGGCGGCTTCATGACGGACAAAAATGGCGTCCGGCACAACCAGACGGTGCCTGCTGAGCTTCTGCATCCTCAAATCTGGGAAACAGAGCTCACACGAAGGAAAGATGTAGTCTCCCCGCTATTGCATCGTCTATTTGCTCAGTCTACCATGGACAGCTTGCCTCTGCTCACCGCAATCTGCTCCTTCCACAATTCGACCTCGTCTTTGGTGGGAAGCTCATGCTGGCTGGCGAAGCGTTTGCACAAATTCGTCTACACTTGGGATCCAACTGCAGTATACCTGCGTTGCAGGCGCTCACCTTGGCGCAGGTGTTGAGGGGTGAGAAGACATCAGAGGAGGCCCAAAAGAAGGTGCCAAAGTACGCTGTTGAGCAAGTAATGGGTAGCAAGTTGACGGGCATTGTGGGAATGACAGGTAAAATGCCGGAAGGCTGACATCCGTGGTGGGCGATCGTTTGGTCGAGTGCGTGTTTAGAATTGCACAAGTCTTCTTGCGACTGCGATTTCCAAGGTTTCGATTGAACGTGCATTATCCTTCGAGGAATAACAGTAGAAAGATGAAAAGGTATTAAGTTACGCACAATGTCTACATCTAGCAGAATGAGTTAAGATATGGTTCCTTGACGTGCTGACGAAGTCTGAAAAGCGTTGCAAAGTTTCAACAAAATTGTACTGCAATAGCTCTGGGAGTCCTCGAGCCGTCTAAAAAGACAAAAGCTCGAAGACGACCTTGTTCGAAAAAAAATGTCTGTGTCTGCACTGCACAGCTCTTTCAACTAAACGCGGGCAGATATCAAATGACCTTCGAGACGTAAAGGATTTCAGATAGCGGAAGAAAGGTTGCAATGTCGGATGATGGAGATGGAGATGGCGATTAAAGGGAGTGGCTGGTGGGGACGTGACGCGCTTACCGAAGCATTGACCACCCTGACGCAGTAGCGGGAAAAGACACCATCCCGAGGTCTTCTTTACTACTACGCACCACAACTTCAACGCATCGCGTTCGGTGAGCAGCCACACTACGCGGTACAGCTCAATGATGGTTACTGTATGGTAAGGTGAGCGGGCCGAAGCAACCGCTCGTAGTGAGAACCTCAGATTCACAATGTCGAGGCTGGTTTCCTGTGACCAAAGAGCGCCGCACTTGCATTGTTCATTTACGATGTTGGAGCGTATGCACATCCATCCGCATTATGATTCTCCTCTTTTTGAACAGTTCAAGACTGTGAACCAAAACTTCCCGTCGATCTACGGTAATCATATACCAATCTCTTCAACTCAATCGCAACTAGACTTTGATCATGTCGGACCTTCAAGCTCTCTACGAATCACTCGCTGAGTGCACGATATCTGGACCAACCATCGACCCACTCGTGGGAAAGTCGGCCCACCAAGCAGGCACCTTTGAAGAACGAATCGACAAGTTATTGGCGGGCTGCACGAGGAAGAATCTAAATAGAGCGCTCTGCAAAGGTCGTCTTATGCACGAGATGATGCTCGCCAAACGACGAGAAAGCAGGCCAAATGTTCAATCCGCCACGCGAGTGCGCCAAAAGTGACTTCCAGCACGTGAGCAACCTGAAAGATCATGGCTACATCGAGGATAAGCAGGCTCATAGTTCGCAGATCCGAATGTGTTTGCAGATCGGGCTTGTACTTGATCTGATCGGTTTCGAGCCAGATTTCTCAGAGGGTACCGGAAACAACATGCCGGTTAATCATGAGCTCGTAATGAAGGCAAACAAAGCAGGCGGCGAATATGCTCAAGCAGCCGTTGGCCTTCTCTTACAGGTTGTGAACCCCGAAGATGGTGTGATTGTGGCATACTAGAATCAGTCGCCCGTGAAAGGATGTCGACTTGTCGGTCACCCTGAGCATGACGTGCCAGACTTGAAATACTGGTCGGACGTCGCCTTTCTACAATGGCAACTAGCGGCGTCCAACAAGTCGGACTTGAAGTACGTATTGCGCTTCAATGTTTTAAACACATTGACTAGCCGTGTTTTAGCAGCAATTCACTTACTGAACGATACCGACATAATGCCTTGGCCTGGAACTTGCTACAACGCGACGTCTCCTGAAGGTCGAGCGATACTTGGAACGCCGAACGGGAGTAGCGTTGCGTACATGCTCATCCAGCACAAATCACAGCTTGGCCATAAGACTGTTAGCAAGATCACAGTCTTCCAACAAGATAACCAACCAATGCTGCTCTTTCACATTGTTGATGTGGAGGCTCAAAATTCGGACGAGGCTATGCAGACTAAAGCAGCCGACACTAGTACGTAAAACTTCCGCTTAGTGCAATCATACTCATCTCTTCTCCATTCAATATTATATTCATCTACATCCACTGACTGTTTACTGCGTATCGCAGTGCGCTATGCACTCATTATGCTATTTTTATGGTATTATGCGCAACCTTCAGCCAGTCAGGTGTTCAAAGCGGACGGAGTCTAACGAGAAGTGATTTTCTCTTCCGCGGACGCCAATGCACTGCACATACCGGCATCTGTGGCGACTTGGCGATGTTGTTGTGCATCAATTGCTTGTTGTAAGATACGATGAAAAATTTGCACTGATTTTTAGGATGTTCTCGTTCACTGGTCCATAGTTCTGATAGTTCTGATTTCTTAAATAAAGGCGCTGGCCACTTTCCATACATGTTACAGGAGGAGGCAGTATGTGACCATCCGAAACCGCCCCCAAATGCAGGCTCGCTACACATAGCTATAATTGGCGCACTGTACACGGCCCATCCCCGTCAACTTACAGCCAAGATCTAATCGGTTGGTTCTAGACTGGGGTCCGTAACTGGTCGCCGATCGGAAGGTGTGGTTATTTCGTACTTCGCATTCACGATTGTTGCAGATCGGTCGCGCGTCATTCGAGGTTTGTACCCGTTTAGAATTGTGACCTGCGGATTTCGACCAGCGGGTCAGGATTGTAGCAACACAAGGCCTCTCGGTAAGTGGTGAAAACCGAGAAAAAAACTAAGCCTGACGACTACATCTATGTACAGAAAAGCTGTTTTAAACTCTAAAAAAATCTCTGTATACAGACAGGATAGTGTATCTATTTCCGGCTTTTGCGACTTCCCGAGAGGAGGCTGCATGCACTTTTTCCTGCCCCTGTTACAATAGTCACAATGGATTCGTTGAGCGTTGGTCAAGTTTCGGCGCTGATTGCTGCGGGCACTGCAATCCGTAAGTCCTATATCACGAGTTTGGAAATCGTGCTGACCAGTTTGAACAGTCCAGCTACTTCTTCCTCTTGCGATAGCTCTGATACTGATTGCTTTCATTAGCAAAAGACACGAAAGCGTGACTGCAAGTGCTGCAACATGGTATGATACTGAAATGCAATGCTCGTTGGATGCTAACAACCGTGCAGGTCAACATTGAACCGCGCATTGCACTCCACATGGTGGCCAACAATACTTCGGTCTGATTCAGCTGTAACTGCGAATGTGGCACTGTCTGTGTCTATCGCAGCATATTCTGGCGTTTTGATAGCAGTCCTGGTAGCATTCGCCGCTGTTGTCACCCCACTAGGCTTATACGATGCCATCTCGCCTGGTAAAACAGTTGCATTGGCTTTCACCTATGCGAAAGATCCGTCGCCGTTCGGTTATGGGACTCCGCCCCGGAGCAGTTATGGCTTCAGTCGCATATGCGGCGGGCGGTTCCTGATGCTGTGTCCCGCAACGAATTTCACCTTAGACCCAGGATTGCGGCCGTACTATGACATGTACGTGCCAGATGGCTACAACACCTCCATACCATTCGCATATCAGAACATTTGGAGTAGCGGCCTTGGGGCCCTAGCGCCGACTGTCTCCAGCAGCTTTGACATTCAGTGGCGGTCGCCCAATTTACTACAACAAGATGAGTCGGGAAAGATAAGGACTAGTTCAGGTGTTCAAATGAACAACGGATCGGCATTTTTAGTTGGTGGCTATCGCAATTTGCACACCGTTGTGCTCAGAAACAACATCGAGGTTTACGAAGGCCTGATTGTCAATACAATCAATGGTGGAGTAGGGTTCCGCAATCACAGTGTACCGCCTCTGTCGACGTTCGGTAGCACCTGGTCAGAAGAAATTCTCTTCGTTGAACCCGAGACACATTGTGTCGATACCAATCTCACGCTAGACTACACTCTGAAACAAAACAACGTCACTGGCTGGGTTGAGGTCGGGGATCAGGTCCTGCTAAAAGACGGTGGTGGGTTCGCCGCACTCAAGACAAACCACAATTGGCGTGCCGTGAACAACACGCAGGAAGATGCAAGACTATACGACCGTGCGTATTCTGCTGCCTGGCTGAACAACGTATTGAGTATGATGTACCTGAACATCACGAACCGAGGCGCAAGGGAAGTCGGTATAAAGACTCAACCATCTCAGCCGGGGACAACGTTTAAGTTGCGAGAAATTGGCAACTCTTCACATCTGTCACTGACTCTGGAACTACGGTTCAGCGGGAAGTATGACAAGGTCACAACCTCCGTTCTGGGAGACTTCCTACCTCTAACCAGAGCCGAATCGGTTGTCAACTCTACGTACCCCCGTCAGTTATATCCGAATCCGCAAAGAATAACCATGGAAGACTTTGGCCGCGCCAGTAAGTCATCCTCAAACCAAAACATGTAATATCGCCGCGTCGAATCAGAAGTGTTAATCAAAGATAGCGTCTATATGTCAAGGCAACGTCAGCAGTACCTCAGTGGCAAATATCACGAACTTTGCAGTCATGTGTGGGTTATTGTATCCACCTGGAAGGCCTGCCACACGGCTGTTAGATCCATTCGACCGTGGTAGAGCCGGAGAGAATTTGACACAACCGATATATTCCTGTGCATCCGCATCGAAAGCCTCTATCAAGACCGTAACGTTCAGTTACAACGGGACTGGCAACTTGGACGGGCTCTCTGTTCTTTCAGTGAAGGACAAGGAGTATGCAGACCCATCAGCCAAGCCGCTCTGGGGTGTCGAGAATCCGGGCCTGAACCTTTCCCAAATCTCTCCTCTGTGGGGTATTGTTAGTTCCGAGCATGAGAACAAGCCCAACATCTCGACTCATCGGAGCGATTCGCTTTGGCTACCCGGTTTCACAGAGGGATTCACGATCCCAGTCAATACTATCATGAACACACCTGGTGCCCATTTCCATAACGTAGCCATGCGCTACGTTTACTCCATGATGGGAAGAATCCCGTCGCAGCCAACAATCGACGTACTCGGCTATTCCGGCCATGCCCAGTTCGCGATGTATCGCAAGTGGCTCGAGCTCTCCACCAACGCCCAAGACTCTGCGAAAATCATCAACCTAGTCTGGACCGACGTAGTAGCCAATGCGGTGGTGGGAACAAGAGGATGGACATCGGACGAAGCAAGGGGAAGATCAGTGGAGGTCACGTCTGCGCGACGAAGCGTGCACTACCGACTCGTTTATGCGATCCCCGCATTACTGCTGTTGGCGATGGCGTCGTTAGTCCTTCTCTCAACGACAATACTGATGGTGATGCAGCGCACGGGTGTGCGGAAGATGGCCTGGTTTCTCGACCAGACATCCTTGGGCCGCAACTTCACGGCGCTGTTATACTCGGATGTGTCATCACAACAAACAGTAAAGAAGGCGTGGCAACAGCGAGACGCGCAAAGACTGGTCACGGTCTCTATAGATGGACCACATGCAGAGACTAGCTCAGAGACGCTGGGCGAAGTTCCTTTGAAGATGATGAAAGGTGCGAAGGAGGATACTGAGTCATCGGAGCGATTTTTGTCAACTTGAAGTATTCCTCGACAACTAGCATTTGCAGGAATACGAGAAATGCGAAACTCAACCAGACGGGAAGTGCCGCGAGGGAGGACAAATGCCAAGTCAGCTGTGCGACCCTCTCAGCTCTCATGATTACATTGCCTTCACTCTTCACCTGCAGTTCGGCGTGCATGCATATCTGGGCATTCGATCTCAGCCAATACATTGAGGTGCAAAGAAGTCCTCCGCCCTAATTTTACCCAGTACCAGGATCTTTCCTTTTGTGTGCAGGAAGGCTGAGATACAGGCCATGATAAGGCTACGACAATCCCCCGACGTTGGCTATAATATGCCACGCTGGGCTATTCGTATATATCCAACTGTGTCGAAACACGCACGTTAAACCCCGTTCACCAACTCGAACCTCATCATGTTCTACGTCTTCTTCATCGCTCTCCTCTCCACGCTTGCTTCCGCTGCCACCACCGTTGGCCCGCTTGCACCGGTATCGATCCACAGCCTTCTAGCATACTCCACCGCAAAACCATGTGCAGCCGGATGCCTCAAGTACATCGGAATTTGGGACTGCCGTTTCAACGCCGGGTATCGTGATATCGGCAAAGATCTAGGTTGTGGGTGCAGCCCTATCAACGCTTGCTGGTGCAGCGCTGGCCTTCAGCCTTCTGCGACGAGTTACATCTCGAATTGCGTCAGTACGGCCTGTGGAAAGGTTCCTAACGTGGAAGGGGATGTATCAAGCATGCTGTCACTGTATGGAGGGTACTGTGCGACGGCCAACGTCGAGGTGTCGAGCCAGCCTGCAGAGACCAAAGCATTCACGACGCCGCCCGCTGCCGCATCGAGCACGAAGGTCGCCGCACCGAAAAGTCCGGGTATCTCCAGTGCCACCGCAGCAGCTGGAGAAGGACCGGCATCTACCTCAACGCCGAGCGATGAAGTGAAAGAGGATGAAGGCTTGAGCAAATCAGATATAATTGCACTAGCATCGGGCCTCGGAGTGGGAATTCCAAGTCTCATTATCGGAGCCCTTGCCTTGTGGTTTCAACTCCGCAGACGGAGAGCTGCAGCCGAACAACAGCACATCTCTGTCAGTGTCACACCAGCAGAGAGCCAGACACACTTCTTCCCAAAGCCGACCCACACCCCAACGCCACCAATCAATGGGTATTCCAACGTATACGAGCTCGGCGATCGCGGACAAACACAATGGAGATGATTACACACTCGACAACTGGGAAAAAAGGAGTACTCAGACCCCCAAACCTCTGTGCATGATCAGGCGAGCTCATGGACCTTGCCTTGCCTTTCAGGCTCCTTTATATTTCCAGCAGGAGCTTCCACGATCTGAACTTCTGTCCCCTCAGCTTCGTATGCATAATGTATCTTGGTGTCGGAAGGCACAGGCACCTGTAAATGTAGAGGTCGATCCCGTAAATTGTCGGTAGAGCTAGACGACTTCCTTCTTTTCGCGACCAGGAATGCGGCAGCCACTAAGAGAGCAACTCCAGCGACAGCACCGATTGCAATTCCCCCGATTGAACCGCTAGCGAGATTGCTAGAAGTGGTGTGAGTCGAGGCTGTTGGGGCATGCGTGCCGGATGATAAGGTAGCCGAGGATATTTGTGGAGTGTTTGCTGAAGTTTTGGTTGAAGCTGGGGATGGAGATGAGGATGGAGATACTGAAGATAAGGGCTCGGTGTGCTTGAACATTGCTGGAACAATGGATGGAGCAACATCGCAGCATGCCGTTGAAGGTCCGCAGCACCATTTCTCCGATGTTGGTGTGCCGTCGCAAGGTGTCATCTGCTGATTACCTTCTGTTATCTGTTTAAGGTTAGACAATGTATTTGATATATGGAGTCTTCAAAGGTATAGCTGTCGAACTGAGGCACACTCACATGATCCAAACACAAATTCAGGCACTTGCCACTTTTCCAGTCTGTGAAGGTGCATTCTTCCCTCCAGTAGCTAGTATAGTCCGTACCATTATTCATCCACATGCAGATGCCATTGTCAAGACACCGGTCATTAGATGGCGTAGAGTCGCGAGACCAGCCGAACGGGGCGGGTCGCTCAATCGCGCAACATATGGTAGATAACGGATTCGAGGTGTCTTTACTGCATGGTGCATGGTAAGCATCGCGGGTTTGCGTGCCGTTGGGGTGGTAGCATCCTGCTTGGACCAGGCATGCCCATATCTGAGAGAGGCAAGCAAGCGTGGTAAAGGGACTGATTGAAGGGTAGCGCATGTTGCACCCAAATTGCGATTCGTGTCGTCTTCTCCTCTTCCGTATGTCTTCGTAATGTAGTACCTATGGTTTATTCCACTGTCAAAGATCAGAGGTTCAGAGGAGCTTACTATATTCCGTGTGATGTAAGTTACGCCTGACCCTGAGCATCGTTTTGCTAAGCAAAGCGGGACTGAAATACAGACATTTATAGATTGTACAGTCGGTCGTGAGCCGTAGCGCGCAAGGGTTTTTTTTTGATATTGATTTGTGATTTATTGAAGAGGTTGTCAGCGCATAGATAGATATTAAGGGGCCTAAAAGAACTCTAACATCGCCTCAATATCGCTTAGACATATTTTAACACCTTAAATAGATCACAGACCCCCTCTTATGCGGTACGGAAGCTATCCGGAGATTAATTTCGAGCATCGTCCGGTTGGTTGAAGCAGTCAGAACACGCCCCAGGCGAATATCGCTCGTGGCACGATTGACCGCTTGAACCGACTAGGAGAATGAGGTCCTAATACCAGAACGTGGGCCGCATCATGATTCTGCATGATAGGGTAAGTTCCGGACCAAGAAATGTGTGTCGCAGTGTTTGCTGCTCCGTGGCAGCTGAGGCTGAACGTAGTCCTCCCCCCGGGCTACCGGTAGCCTACGAAGCTCGATCGCGAAATCCCATTTTAGAAGCAGCGCCATAACACCCGCCTACTCGACCTCCATCATTCATCGGGAGATCTTTCGAATCGCTAAAACCAGATGAGAACCTCCTCAAATACCTGTCATATGTTAGTATTTACAGCTAAGACAATCTGATGACTTCCAATGTCACCACAACCTTTCCACCTGGGCAGTTATCCAGGCCTGCATTCAACTAATTCTTCAGATCGTGCAGGAGCGGAACTCAGGTGAATTTGGTTCGTTTGAGATAATTTGACATGCTAATGGCTGAACAAGACATTTGAGCTGTAGTGACGTAAAGTGTAACACGCATACCTGCCCATGTTTAGGTGCGAGGGTATAGCTTACGTGTGTATGTAGACCGTAGGCATTATGACAGATCTGTCTCTACTGTCTCATTCACCTTTTTCTAGAGGTGCGTTTGTTGATGACGGTAACGAGCGCGCAGACGCGGTTGTCTCACGTTCCTTGGGCAACGGCGCAAGCAAACCAACAACACTACCTTTGACAGAAGACAATTTTCGGAGATATACCAGCTCAACTACATCTACAAATTTCCGTTCGATCACCCCAACCGCTCTCCACAATGGCGCACAAGAGCCTACTTCGTTACATCTTTCGCCACGGTCCAAACTCCAAGGCGCGTACATCAACACCTCCCAAAAGCGGCTCCCACACATCTGCAAACACGAAAATCTCATTCAAGGAGCCGAACGCGCCACCAAAGTATGCAGCTCCCGGGGATGGACCTGAGTCCCCACTCGCGTACAAAAGCCGATCCGAAAGTCGACAGTCGTCCGTCCTAGAGGACATCGAAGAGGAGAGTATCAGCGGCAACGAAACAAATTCGAGCGACGTCGATAAAGCTTCCATCACCGACATCCTCGCTGCCCTTGACCTTGACATCGACACTTTCACAACCCGAGGCCTCATCACTGCCAGCGTTGACGAGGCGCGCATGGGCAACTACGCTCACCTCGACACGATCAATACCTTTCTCGCACTACTGGAATCGCTAAATGGGTTTAGCGAAACTATCGATGTCTTGAGGGTTGAGATGGAAGGGAAGAAGCACGTGTGTGAGGAGAAGCTAGCCATGTTGGAAGGTGTGTGTAGGACTGTCGCTCAGCTACAGTTTGGAGCGAAAGAGGATGGGATGAATAGTGAAGAGGAGCAATAAGGCTTCGCGGATGACGTGAATGCTTGAGTGAGAAGTGTTAACATTGCATGGATCTGACTTGCCAGTCAGTCGCTGAATACACCGTTACATTACGAACAGCCTACCTACCTACACTATGGAAGGGACGTACTTGGTACATTAACTGATCATCTCTTTCCCACATCTGCACTTGCCCTTAGATTAAACGTCATGCTTCACGCGTCCATCCGCTTCGCTAACAACAAGTCGGCCCTTCTCATCGCTGGGCAATTCACTCCGCTCAACAGGCGAGGTGGGCGACCAAAGCTCCACGGGCGACACCGGTGAAGTCAGCTCTCTGCGATACTCCATGCCTGTCATCTCCGCACGATCCTGACTCGAAGCCTCAGCAAGTCCATGATCCGATAGCTCTTTAGCAGGCGTTGCACTGCGAGGCGACTCGGTCGTCCTCTTTCGTCTTCGCCAGATCAAGAACGATCCTATCCCTAGCGCAATTGCTGCGAAAGACCCAAGCCCTGCTCCGAGGCCAATAGCGAGAGTCGATGGTCCGGAGGAGGAGGGTGCGGCAGTGGTGGATTCGAGCGCGTTGGCGGCGGTTGGGCTCGTAGAAGGGGTATTCGTTGCAGTCGTCTGGGAAGTTACGTTTCTGAACGCGGTAGACGATACCAGCGTAGGGATTGAGTACATGGACCCAAATATCGATGCAGTTGCGAAGACTTCGGGATTCTTTGCTGTAAACAGCAAGTCGGTGATGGTACAGCAAGTGGTATTCGTACGGTTCACACGACCCTCGTAAGGCCCGGAGTCGCCAGTGTTGCAACACCAGATGTTGTCCTGAGGACATTTCCATGTGAGTTTGTTGTCGATACCTCTAGGGTTCAGCTGAGCGTCCATTGATTCGGCGTTATATGCTCACCAGAGCCAGCAAGTTTGGCATCGCAATACGCTGTGCCGCATGAAGGATCTTGGAATGTCGGATCGGTACAGCCAAATCTCCAGGCATAGTTGGTTACTTCGTTCACTGTTTCTTCGCGACACAGACCGTTCGTTAGGCAAAGATCGCCAGGCTCACAGCTACAAGTTGGCGTGCGCGATCAGCACCTGGCTCTCATATCAAAATCGTGCGAAGCCACCACTCACCACTGCGTATGTGCTCCCTCTTCCAAAGCTGTGTGATTACATGGCGCAGTTTTCATCGACTTCTTATCCTTCCCAAAGTAGCACTGAACCATCTTGAATTGATTTCGCCGGTGTATGCGTAGAACTGCACAACAAAGCTTTCATGCGACCAGCGGGTGCGGGCCGTTATATGCTCGTACTGTTTGTTTCATTGCGAGGCTTGAGAAGCTCGTATCCAGCCGTCTCCACACATGGCATGCGTCCAGGGCCGTTTACGATGAGCCTTGTATGGCGTCCAATCATAGCGACGGCTTAGATTGCAGTGACTCCTGGACAACCAATGCCAACACTTCGCCCCCAAAAGCCATGTTTTGTCGCGCCAGAACCTGTAAGGTAATACGTCCGTCCACTTGTCCCTGTTCAAGGGTGCATACGATCTACCAGTGGTCCGTAGTGGTAAAAGTACCCGCTGCAATCCTACTCAAGTTCCAGCAACGCGGTAGCAAGACTAGCCTAGGCGAGACTTCATGCAACGACTTTGTGACACTGTATAGTGAGCTATAATAAGTGCACTTGGAAGATCGTGTCTTGGAGTAGACTGTACAGTCCTATCTTGGTCTCGAACGGTTGGCGACAGTAGCTCAGTAGAACTCCGTCATCCATGTCTCACACACTACAATAATAACTTACCTGATGTCATTGCACACCTTCAGGACGAGTGGGTGTGGCAGGCTTCACTAGGCCTGGTCATAAAGTCTAGAGCGGTTTGCGACACAAAGTAGCCCATACTTTATGCGCTATCGTGCTGTGGAGAGCATCTCAAACAACTCTATAATCTTCATCAGCTTTCGAGACACCACCCAAGAGATTGTCGCATACTTACCTCGATCGCATGTGTCGCTGTTCTTGTCCAAGCTAAAGACATGAGATAAGGAGGTGGTTTACAAGAACCTCGTCTGGAGATGTACGTGCTTGTCGACACCGTCTTCCCAACGAACACTGGTTCGGGCCCGAGTGGTCTCGGATATTTTGTTGATTCTGTATTGTCTTGGTTTTGGACCTCTCACAGCGTCGCGACCGCCTTTCCTTCGTTGGATCGACGCAAGACCATACACACAGATGTTGCGATAACCTATATCTCTTCCAGGTGGGAGGCTTGAGAGATGCCCTAGATCTCATATCCCATACTAGACAAAACATCCACCCAGGTCGATGGAGATAGGAGTTGCACCTATCCGAACCGGAGTAAAAAGGTTTGCAAGGTTTGCAAGAGCGCAGGGCTGGTACTATGACGAAGAGAGCATAGCCGACTGTACGCTGACATAAGATTGAGAAGCGACGATAATGACAGAGAGACATCTGCTTGGCTTGATCGCATATTCTGTTGTTGTTCAGCGCGATGCTGTTGCGTACTGTGCAAGACGGGAAATCGCTAGCGTCGGCGTTCTTGCATTTTGCTGACACTTTTTCCGCGGCCTTTCCGGTTTTCAAACCTCCGTCACCACCTTCATCAAGCACAAGACCTTCTATCGCAACTTTTTCACCAGCAGCCGGAATTGCATCCCCACTTCGCACATGTCGATGTCGGACATTGGAGTTCGGACTACTTTCTGAGCTCCGTTGTTCGTCTGGAACGTTGAAGCGGGGCAAATTCTATGACCAATGCCCAATAATAGTCCAGCCAGGTCCACATATAACCGATAGGCTCGCATAGGGCGTATGCATGATGCATTTGCTGCTGTTCGATGTCGAATCTGGGCTGAAAACCCGGTCGCCATAGGGCGTATAAGGGTTGAACGTGAGTCGCAATGTAAGCTTCGGTACGCTGTTAAAATTTGTCCCCAGGGATTTCATTACTATAAGCAAGAGTAAAACTTTTCGCAACAATGGATCCAGTCGCCAATCCCGCCGTGCAAGTGCAAGACATGCCATCTTCAAGCAATGGCCACACATATGCCGAACCAGAGGAGATCTGGACTGAGATGCGCCGCACGGTGTCGAAATTGACGGGCCGTTCGAGAGCCGAAAACATCGACGAAAAGAGTTTGAGTTATCATCAAGAGGCAGAAGTTCGGTCGCATGCAAGATCACGATCGGGACGCGACCCGAGTTTTCGTCGACTCGATGACGATGAGGAGCCTGGCATACCAATTGTCGACGCCGAGGACGACTTTCCCGAGGGTGGACTGCGGGCATGGCTCGTTGTCGCTGCTGCGTGGTTTCTGCTGCTGCCATCTTTTGGTTTCATGGTTTCTATCGGAACTTTGCAAGACTACTGGGCCCAGCATCAACTCTCACATATGAGTGCGCGCGATATTGGCTGGATCCCATCTGTTTTTGTGTACCTGTCGCTTGCACTCGGTATCTGGGTTGGACCACTTTTCGACCGTTATGGACCAAGATGGATTACTCTGGGCGGAAGCATCGGTCTACTATTGATGGTGTTTTTACTAGCCGAATGCGAGACATTCTGGCAGATGATCCTGTGCTGCGGCATACTCGGCGGTGTCTCTGGAGCGGCGTTGACGACCACGAGTTTGGCAGTGGTAGCACATTGGTTCAAAGAGAGGCGAGGGCTAACCCAAGGCATCGCTATGATGGGTTCGTCCGGTGGCGGTTTGATGATCCCACTGATCTTGCGAACAACGTTCCCAAAGTACGGATACAAATGGTCGCTTCGAATTCTAGGCTTTCTGTTCCTCGTTTGCTTGTTATTCGGAAACATCCTCATCAAGGCCCGTATTCCGCCAACCGCCGCTGCGAAGAAAAAGGCCATAATCTCGCTATCGATATACAGCGACCTTCGCCTGAGTCTTTTCACCGTGAGCGTGTTCGGTTTCGAAATCGTTTTGTTTGGAGCACTGGGTATCCTGCCGACATATGCGACGCTCAGCACGAACTTTCCTCCGGAGACTAGCTTTTATCTCATATCGGTTTTGAACGGCGTCTCGTGTCTCGGTCGACTCCTTCCTGGATATGTCGCAGATAAGATTGGACGCTTCAATACGTTGTTCATCATGATTGTGTTCACGCTGGTTGTCATGTTGGCACTGTGGCTGCCTTTTGGTACCACATCGCTTGCTATATTGTATTGCTTTGCAGCGCTTTTTGGATTCGGCACCGGAAGCTGGATGGCCTTGGTTCCTGCGTGCGTTGGGCAATTATGTCGAGCGGAAGAGTTTGGGAGGTATTATGGGTCGATGTACTTCATCGCCTCTTTTGCTGCGCTCATCTGCATTCCTATCAGTGGCGAGCTTGTGGAGACGGCCGGGCCAAAACCTATGGTGGCTTTTCTTTGCGCCATACTTGGACTGAGTCTGGTAAGCTTTTTGTTCAGCAGGTGGGCCTGTTTGGGTAGGCGCTGGACCGTGAAAGTGAAGATCTAGGCGATTCAGGGCGAACGTAAACATCTTCTATACGATAGCGTGTTAAATTACTAGCTGTTTCGTCGGCACATCTCTGCATAAAATGCCGTCGTTCATTCCAATTACGTTGTTCATTCCTGCTCATTGATCAGACGGACGTTTGTAATGGGATTTGAACCCTGAATAGAGAGTGTCGGATTTGAGCGCATGAGCGGTTGTGATGTACCTTGAGACCACGGCGCTTGTAAACGTTCGCAACAAATGGAAGATGTCGTTTTATCAATCTGTTCACGTTTCTCTCTGTCCAGTCTAGCCCGTACTCCAGCACGTCGCGAAGGATCTGTGATGGTTCTTGCGCACGAGCTAGTGGTTCACGTCGCGTCCCGATTTAGCCGTTTAAGCGAATGGGTGACGCAGCTTCTCGATCGGCCAGCCACCATCTTCCCCATGTTTTGCAAGGCAGGCACGGACAGCCAATGGCAGGCGCAGATCGCCATGTTGCGCAGCTTCCGATCCGGGAGCTCACGTCCCATGCAGGTTCCTGGTCTTCTCGAACATCCTTCTCTCTTCTCTTCCTTCATCTCATCACTACGCGCGCATCATCCTTAAGCTTCAACACATTGTTTACACGCTTTTGCGCATCCATTGACCATTCACCCCGCACTTCGCGACGCGCCGACCGTTCGGTGAACCATCACGTCATCTCATCACAGCCGCGATTGCTCCTGCAAAACCGCGCAATATGACGGACAGTGAGATTCAGAAGGGAGACGAAGGTATGCGCCCAATATTCCTTTTCGTCTGTACCGGCTTCGGTTGGGAGATTCGCCCGGCGCGAAATGCGGTATCGACGCGTCACTGGCGCACACAATGCGCACCTCTAGTACTCCCACGTGGCTTTGTGAGAGCAATCGCTGACCTGATGTGCTTTGACAGTCTCGTGGAGCTGGGGCAGCGGTCAACCAGGTGGTAAGGTTGCCGAGGTCAAGGAGCAGGGCGAGATCGCCATTGAGTCGAATCGCGGCAACACCATCAAGAAGAACGCCTCGCCCGACAATCCAGCCGTACATATCGAGCGATCTGGCAATGACGTCGTAAAACGCGCCAGTGAGCTTCAAGTCGACAGCAAGGCTGAGGGCACCAATGGCACATCCAACGGCGATTCGAAGAAAAAAGACGATAAGCCAGCGGAAGCTGAGAAGAACGAGGAGCCGGCAAAGTCCGACAACAAGGACGAAGAGATGAAGGACGCACCTTCTACCGAGGAGAAGAACGAAGCCGCTGGAACAAATGGCGACTCCAAGTCGGAAGCGACCAAGGAAGAGTCTAATCAAGAGTCCAAGGAAGCGTCGAAAGACGACACCAAAGATGTGGAAGAGCTTGAAAAAAAGTCAGAAGACGCCAGCGACGAGAAGACTGATGACGCAAAGAACGGCAACAAGCGCAAAGCCACCGAGACTCCCTCCGAAGAGGTCAACGGCGCCGACGCCGGCAAAGACGAGCCCGCTGCTAAGAAGACCAAAAAGGACAAGAAGGACGACATCGAGAACGAGACTAAAGTTAAGAAGGCTGGTCGTCCCAAGAAAGAGAAGAAAGAGTCGAAGAAGAAGCAACCCAAGAAGGCCGCTACCGCCGATGGCCAGCCCAGGCGAAGCGGGCGTAACAAGGCTTAGATGCGAACAACATGCTGCTGATTGTCGGGGACAAACCAGTATGACCCTTTCTTTAATACCACGATCGTATGGAGGGATGTAGAGGCGCCGGGGCTTGATAACGAATTCGGACAAATGATGGCGGCGCTAGGGACTAGGCATGGGATCTAGGCTGGCACAAATGAGTAGGATTGAACGATGATGGGTATGGGTGGGTGGTCTCATCAGTCGGTTGGCGCATTGTCTGGGCTTGCGTGACCTGCTCTTTTATGTTTCTGCTATCTCCTTGTTTCTTTCTGTGTATAGTACGTACTTGTCCCTTGCATCACTACAATCGGAAAAGGGAAAAAGCACGTGTCGGTACATTTAGGCGCATGAAATACAACGATGTGGGCGTTGCTTTTTTCTTGTAATGACATCGCAAATGGATGAGTTTCCCTGACTGAACGCCAATGCTTGGCGGCACAGGGCAGCATGCGCTATGTCAACGCGCGTACACCATTTCGCTCTCGAACTCTCCTGCCTCCTCACCGTTGCAATTTGTTTCTATAATGATCGTGATGCATCAGCTCGTTGATGCTTACGTGCCGCGGCTGGCCGACCGATGGCCCCACCTCCAGGGCCGGCAGCAACATCAATCGAGCGCAGCCTCCCTCTAGCTCATCCCCTCTGGCCTTGGTACTATGAGGATTATCAATAGGCATTCTTCCTAGTCTCACCTACTCAATAGCAGAGCCTGTATCTCTAACTACAATACTATCAGTCGTACCTAGTCACCATGAGGCTCCTGGAGACGCACACCTTGACATTGAAAAGTTTCTTCGACAACATCCCACCCTATGCGATCCTGTCGCATTGCTGGGAGGAGGAAGAAGTCATCCTACCCGATTTAGACGACCTCGAGAAAGCAAGGATGAAGAAGGGGTTCAGTAAGATCGAAAAGGCTTGTACACAGGCCATAAAAGACGACTTCGATTACTGCTGGATCGATACTTGCTGCATCGACAAAAGCTCTTCGGCTGAGCTCTCGGAGGCTATCAACTCCATGTTCGACTGGTACAAAGCATCTAGCAAGTGTTATGCCTATCTTTCCGATGTTGGGAGACCAGCAGATTTTGCAAAGAGCAAGTGGTTCACGCGCGCCTGGACACTGCAAGAATTGCTTGCTCCTAGCAGTCTTCAGCCGAATGAGAAAACGGGCATGGAATTCTTCTCTCGTGACTGGAACTTTCTAGGTAGCAAGGGGGGCCTCAGCGCCATGATCTCAACCATCACCGGCATCGCGAAAGAGTATCTTGAAGGATTGAGTCTGACTGATGCTAGCATTAGCATGCGAATGTCGTGGGCTGCCGATCGACAAGCAACACGAGCAGAAGACATTGCGTACAGCTTGCTAGGCCTATTCGACGTTAATATGCCGTTACTCTATGGCGAGGGCAAGCTTAGGGCGTTCAGACGTCTACAAGAGGAGATCATGAAGATATCCGAGGACGAAACTCTCTTTGCCTGGGAAAGCATGAACTTCAGCACGGATGCCGCATCGGCGGACGTGCTTGCACAGGATCCAAAAGACTTTTGGGAGGCTAGGCACTTACTTCCCTACAGTTCAGATGGTCCAAGTATACCATTTTCCATGACGCACCGAGGGCTGAGGATTTGGCTTTCCACATTCAGCGCAGGACCGCAAAGCGGAGGTGTTCATGCTTGGAGGAGTTGGATCAAGCCCCTTCGCTCACCAATCATGATATGGTCGAGTCGCGACCAAGACTTAATTTGGGGTGTCCTGCGCTGTCATGTGGCTCACGACTTCCATAACACTGTCCTAATACCTCTTCGTCTACATGCTGTCAACGTGTACCAAAGAGACACGAGCACCAGTGTTGCTCTGATACCAACATACAGGCTGCCTGCAATGAATCAGGTGGAAGAGGTCTACATTCGAAACAGCCGAGTCCCTGTGAGTTCCAGCAGCCTCCAGAGACGATACGGCTTTCTCATTCGCAACCTACCTCCTGGCTTCAGCATCATGAGAGTTACGCCGATGGACTTCTGGAACCCCAAGAGCAGAATTCTGCAAGGTGACAAAGATGCCAACCTCGGCACTCATTGGCATGCTAGCATAGAACTAGGTCTGTCTTCCTCGGTTGTCCCTATAGATGCCGCCATATTTGTCAGGATTGCGTGCAGGCCAGGTAACAGTGGACGCGGCGACGTCGACCCAGAGTCGTGGAGCTATATCGATGGTACATTGCAGTTGAAGCATCAAGGCAACCTGGAATCCTTTCATCGCTCCACACTCCCGGTGAGCTCTCGTCCGCAGGTCTCGCAGTTCAAGGATGTGGCAGGGAAGCAGTACGACTTCCGCATGAAGATCTCGACTCCGCTCGAAAGGATCTTCGGCCAGTGGATGTTTGTTGTTGACGTGGAATTCATGGAAACTCCAAGTAATCTTGAAGTACCGGTGCGTCCAAGTGGAGACCGAGTGTCGACTCAGAATCAGATTCAGAAACTAGATCAAAGTATGAGTCATGTCGCGGTGTAGAAACAGCGCATATGCAAGAAGAATTGAAGGATTGAACTGAGGTTGTATTGTGTGAAGCTACGATGTAACGGTGAATGTGATGTTGTATTGTCTTGTGTTAAGCTATCAACAGTAGGTATACATGAGTGGCTGTAAACAGCGCTAGTGCAGGATGGGTAGTCGCATCTCAACACAGGTGAGGCGCCACTATAAGTGGGGAAAGAGAGACCCCAAACCGTGACATACGATCTGTATATATGGGTGGGGGCTGTGAACAGCGCTAGTGCATGCTAAATAGTCGCATCTCACCGAAGGTGAGGCGCGGGTTGCTCATGAGGCAAGAGACACTCAAACCGTGACACCCCCCCCCCCCCCCCCCCCTAGCTGCCGTAGGCTCAATAGTAGGGTGTCGACGACAGCTAATTAGTATCAACTCAATAGGTAATAGATAGCGCCTAAGCTATCCTTCTTAGCCTAACGTAGGCTCTTTAGGCGCTTAGTAATGTTAACGAGACTAAGTTAGCGGACAAACTTAGCGACCTTCTGCTCAGGTAGAATTTTTGTAAGTCTATTAGTAGGTATATACTCGGGCCCAATGGCTGCGAAGCAGAATTTCGAAGAGATTGCCCGTGTTGGCGCACGTGCCGACCGGAACGCGTGCCGACCGCTGAACTTCGATTGACGCGACTGACACCCCAACTTCAACACGCAATAGCTCCACCACCATAATCCCAATCAAAGAAGTAGTTGCAGCAATTGAATCGCACGCTCTAGGAGATGATCTCGTATACTAGGAGTATGCTGACTGGTTTGGCGTGGATTGAGTTATGTTGGCGCAAAGACACTAAGGCCATCAAGGCTCAAGAACAGCCAAAATCTTTGACCAGAAGAAACTCATGCCACAACAAGAGGAGGAGCTTGTACTCTACATTCAAGACTTGACTAGGCGTGGGCTACTACCCAATTGAGCCATGATACAAAATTTTGCCTCTACAATAGCTCACAAACGCGTTTCTTTAGCCTGGGTGATGCGCTTCAAGGCCCGCCACCACGATGCGCTCATCTCAAAATGCGCCACCGCTATGGATGCTACGCGCTACGCAGCTAACTCATACATTAAGTACAAGTTGCACTTTGATCTGCTGCACGGAAAGATGGAGGAGCATGAGATCCAGCCCCACAACAGCTACAATATGGACAAAAAGGACTTTATGATTGGGGTGATTAGAAGAAGGAGGTCATTGCCGCCCTCAGGATGGATCTCAAAAGTAGATAACAATTTTAGCAGCAGTCTGCGCTAATAGGACTGCACTGCCGCCTGGTCTAATCTACAGGTCCAAAAACAGCTCGCTACAATTGTCTTGGGTTGTGGATATCAAGGCTGGCGTACACGACGTTTTTGTGGCTTCAAGCCTATCAGGATAGACCAATAACAATGTAGGATTGGCCTGGTTGGAGCAGGTTTTTGACCGCTGCACGAAGAAGAAAGCTTGGCATGGGAGACTGGCGCTTACTCATCCTGGACGGCCACATCAGCCATCTCACAAAGAAGTTTTTAGACTACTGCCTTCAGTGTAAGATCTATGTGTCTTTATTCCTGCCTCACAGTACTCACACGCTTCAACCGCTTAATGTTGTGTGCTTTAAGCTACTAAGTAGCGCGTACAAGAAAAGACTTACAGAGCAACAACAAAAAGCTTCAAGAACAGAGACGTGTAGCAGCTGCAGCGAAGCGTGAGGAGCGTGAGAAGGAGAAGGTAGAAAAGGCCTCTAAGAAGGCGGCTGGAAAAGCAGCTCAAAACACTCAGAAAGCTATCCTACCTTCCCCAAAGGGTAAGCGCAAGGCCTCATCTGCTTCCTCGTCAAAACCTAAGCAACAGAAGCGTTCTAGTAGTGCTGCAGTACCTGTTGAAGTCAAACCTGCTGTTCCAGCAAAGCTCAGCCGCCGCGGCCGCCGCGGCCGCGCGGTCAAGCTCCCAGGCAGATACACACAAAGTAATTAGTACAAGTTATTTGTAATAGTTAACATATTAATCCACTAAGAATTCTTGTAATAATAGCTATTGCTGCTGTTGTTACAGCCACATGTTTGTGGTGGTAACAATCTCGATAGGGCGATTGTCACGCGTTCCGGTCGGCACGTGCGCCAACACGGTACGGTAATGATTCGACTAAGACAGTAATGATTAAAGCAAGGCTTTAATCATCACCAAGCCCAATGCTTACATTTTAGTTTGAACATGAAACAACGATAGGCAATCCAAAGTATGCAATTCTTGAAGGTATTATAGGTTGTGTATACGGCATTTGCGACGTTGATCCGAAAGGCGGCGCGGCGCGTTGGTGGTGGGTTGCGGGAATCTTCCCACGCCAGGCCAGAGGCGGCACTTCCGCGACGCAACTCCGCAACCGTCCCTCAAACCTCAGACCGGATGCATGATTCCACACCACCTCAAAAAAGAAGATAAACACAGCATGGATACAGGCCAGAAATGCGCTGTTAGTTTCGAGCAAGGTATTTTCCGAGTATGAATGCAAAAGAGGGTGCAGGAGCCGTCACCGCAGACTGCAAGGCATCAACCTCATCGGACCCTCCGCGCAAGCAATGGAAATATGGAATGCACCGCTAAGCTGATCCGAGGTCTCATGTGCCACAATGTACACCAAGTCGAGTACATCAGCGGTCGCTTACACGTTTCCGTCTTCTAGACTGCCAAACACCTCCGAATTCAATGCGACCATGCCAAATCACCAGTCCGCGCATGACCAAACCCTCAAGAACAGTCCACGAGTAGACGTCTCCATGTGATGAGGTCATCGTGCAAGATCAGGTCCTCCTCCAAAAGCCGCTGTGTTGATTGCCTCAAACCACAAATTGCAATGTTGCCGTTGGAACTTCTTCCTTGCCCGTCGCCTTACAGTAGCCTCCTACCTGCACTCCTTTGTCTCCTCCTTCCAAATCTATTGCGCTGACATGCCCAACGGCTGCGCAGCGGACAAGATAGCGTGTGTGACAGTTGTGGGCCGACCATGTCTTTAATTGGCCGGCCTACGGTACTGGTAAGCTCAGTGCGATATCGAGCAACTGCATGTGCAGATGCGGCATGATTGCGATTTCCGTTGACGAGCACACGCCGAGGCTACTGGCTCTCACTCTCACTGTTAAGAGGGTAGGATACAAGAACAGATGATCGTGATCAAAGAATGAATTTGTATCTAGCTCTGTGTACACGCTCGTACGGCTTCAATATGCGAAGCTTCTCGCGACGACAGCTCCAATCGTCCTAACTGGGCAAAGCGCAGCTGCGACTTTTCATTTGCCTCACCTTTGGAAACCCCAAGAATGGGCCTTACAATGGGTTCAACACAAGGTACCTCACCGTCAAAAACTCAGCTTTGCAAACGGAGAGTTGGACTAGATAGGCATCGTCCTTGGCTTCGAATTGATGGGTGATGTCTACGGCTTCTTGCGCATTGTTGGTTTCGAGCCATACCTCTGCTATACGTCACCCAACAAACAGACATCACTATTGGGTCTATGCATTTCCATGCATAATTAGATGGAAGCCCTTTCAACACTTACCACCGACCCTCCCTATCTCATTCCACCCACCTCATCCCACTCATCTCATCTCATCCATCTCATCCAAAAACTAACCAACAGCCTCCATCATCTACCCCCTTCATCCGCGCCGTCGTCCCTTAACTGAATTGCCACTCTGATCATGGGCAATACGCGCAAAGGCACCAAGCTGAAAGCGCCCAAAGCGCCGGAAGATCAGCAAACGGCGAAGCATTGGGAAGAGCTTTACAGCACATGGCCGCCTGCGAAGGGGACGTATCATTGGGTACAGACCGTACCTAATAAGAAGCTTGCCATCATGCAGATTCTCACTTCTGAGCCAACAGTTACTGCACAGACAATAAGTGAAGCACCAAACAGGATCCGCTAGGCAGTCCCATTTATAACAGACAATGAGTTCTTCCACCTAGATGGCCACAAATATGTGAATCTCACCAAAGACATATTTAGCGGGCCCGCGCAAATGGCCAGCATGGCAACCCATGCAGTGGGAATCGCCGGAAACTTCACCCGCTACAGCCACCTCAAGAACAGTAGGCTTCTCACACAGCTGCCAACGCCAACTATAAACTGTTGTGTCTGCACGTTGCCACTGCAGGCCGTCAATTTCTTTCATTGCCAAGAGTGTAACTCTTTTGGCCACAACACGTGCACAAAGGCCGCAGAATACGGTCCAATCCAGATCATAGGTAAGTTAGTGTGCGACAATGCTGGCGACCCCGTGGAGTGTTCCAAGTGCCCCAAAGGCGACGTACTCGACCCTTTCATAAGGAGCTATGTAAGGGGTTGAACCTTAAAAAGGAATTAGGCACGACTACATGCACCAGCCCCGGCCAAAAGGCAGGCACAAGTTGAATCAACGGTGTTCAACTTGCGTAGTCGATATTTATACAGCATGAAGACATGTGAGGCGTGACTGCGCCGCTCTCAAACCCACTAGTGGGTCCTGCATGGGTCTAACCCATCACAAGCTACGACGACACCATCACGGGAAATCCCCCCGGCATATTAATCCTTCTCGACGTCGGCTCCAAGAACGCCAGGGACCAGGGTCGCGTTCCGCCTCCAGGACCGGTTCAAGAGGTCAGCATAGGAAAATTTAGAGTTGCCAGTAGTGTCTTCAATCTAGATCATAGAGGACCAACATGACGTTCTGACAAGTCACAACATAACTGATTGCGAGGGCATTTTGCCCAACATAAGACGTTTTTTGCTAATCGAGCGATTGCTCTACGACACCAACTACCTTCAGGAAGCCATTAGCTTAGGTTAGAGTCGAAGCGCCAGGAGCATCTTCTAAGGCTTTTTCAAGGCTTGTCTCAACAGAATCGCTGTCGGGGCTAGCGACAGGCTTCAACCCCTCATTAATGCTGCGAAGGAAAACGCCTCAAGAGCCTTAGAAGAGCTCCCTTATTTGCCACTAGTTGAATGCTCTATTATGATCGCCATACTAGCAAAGGTCGTCGAATCCAAGAAGTGTGTGTTCCTAACTAGCCTCTCCTAAGCAGGGAAAGCATTCTTCGCATCCCACTATGGGGTCGCCGACATGCACCCCACGATCTATGGGTTACCAGAGCGCGAAATGGCTCTTGCCGGTATTCCCAAAGCAGGCTTTTGGGCAGATAGTAGCTTGGGTCTGGAAGCCCGGGATCAGTGGATTGTGACCTAGGACATTGGAGGAAGTACTTAGGTACGTAACCACACTTTGTTCCCTTATAAGTAAATGTTAACTATTATGGTACAGGACTTCACTTTACTCAAGCAGCTCTCAGAGAACAATGCAATGCGCATTCAATACTTTGGCGCGGTAAGCGTGTACTACGGTAGCGTGAAGTCTGCCAATAAGAACGAGAAGATAGAAGATCCCTATATGGGAACAACTCGGCACCTAGATCCAGGACGTTATCAACGCCAAGAGCTCTGGTAAGAGTCTTGACGCTAATCCCAACATGCTACGCTTTCGAGATCGTAACCTATCTGGTCTGTGGCGCCACATTCAAAAGGTGCAATTGGAAGAGGCAGATTAGTTCATTAAGAAGAGCATTGATGTAGTCAAGGAGCGGGTCCTATGCAAAGAGCACAATAGCATTAAGTCTTTCTTGTCCAGTAGTAGCGTGTTGGATTGGGTTATTAACACTTGCTTCTAAAAAGCAATCTCTGCACAATTCCCAAACGCCAATGTTCGCGATTTGTCCTTTTCGACTTTGTTGTAAGTTCCCCGTCAAGAGCATCACTTACAACTGCTAACGATTAGTGCAGCGATGGCAACTTTCTACACAGGATAAAGCGCTACGATGACTTCTGCGCTGATAGAGAGTCTAGGCCTTCTCTGATCTCGGTGTTCGCTCTTCAAGACAAGGAGCACACCCCCAACATTGATAACAAACAAATGTACCTCTTGTTCAAGAGCAAGAGCGATCCAGACGGCAGGCAACTACTTCTGCCGTCAACACAAGCAAGAAGTAGGGAGAGAATACCGTTTGAGGTTAGTTAGGGGGATGAGAACGATCTAAAGATCTTCATCCCCTTCATTGCACGCCAAAACCAATTCGAGCTGGTCGTTTTTTGCGGTTTATCCTGTGCGAACGTGACAGAAGTCAAAACAGCAGAGTTGTTCCCTCTCAGTACCGGGGCCGTTCTAAAGCTACCCAGAAGCTCAACATCCACTACGCGAGTTTGGTTGGTGGCTACAAAGTGGATGTATGCGTGTTTTGAATGTCTGAACAGTTCAGTCTTCTCTCGACAATCTCAGCCTTCAGGATCTCCACCGCAAACCAACGTTAACGCTCACAAACTGGAACTTCACGGTATACCGCCGGTTGCTACTTTGCGTTTGCAATGTCTTCTGCACATATGTATTGGAGTATTCCCCATTCGTGTTAAGTACGGATTGTGAAGGACTCTCGTTTTTGTTGAAAAATGTGTGCGTCCGTTTTTCGAATCTTCGAGTCGTAGATGAGGTGGATTAGGTGGATTTACTCAGGAACGTTGGAATTTCGACATTGTTGTTTCCAGCTCTGATACCCCCCATGGCAGGACCTCGAAAGCACACGAACATCCCACCGTAACCTCAGCCACATAACCTTATCCACCCAGCGTTCGTTGAGCCCGCACCCATGTTCGCTTTCAGGCCCTCCATCACCCAAAGTCAGCTCTCAGCCGCCGCGCAGAACAATCGCTTGATCCTTGAGTATAGGCATCTTTCCCTTCTTCTCCATAGTTGTAAGATACATCCGCAGGCGCGCCTTATCGAAGTTGTCGCAGAAGGGGCAGAAAAGATGACCCTGCTGTCTGATCTCTTCTAGCAAGAGGTAGATGGAGCCTCCGCCAGGCCACTTAGGCAACTCATTGCCTCTAACGCCCCATTGCTTCACCCGGATGTGCAAAGCATTGCCACCCTCAAGCGCGGCTATGCAGATATACTTGGGGAATGTCTGTTCAGCATTCCAATCCGGACGCCTCACCACTCCAATCACCACTGCACTCTTGTTGTTTGTGAATTTTTGCGCCATTGCGCGAAGTCGAGACGGCGCAATCACGTACTCAAAGTTTGCTGGTGATGCGTCCCATATTGCAAGCTGCATGAACTTGTCCCACTGGTGCAGCGGCACAATGACAAGAGCTTGGCTGTTGTCGGCAGAGGCAGAAGCAGAGGCAAAGGCGGAAGTGACATTGCCACTGAAGTTGATTGGGTCTTCGCGAGTGCCGTCTAGGTCGAGCGGGATTGGGTGGTTGTTTGTCCCTCCAGGCTCGTCCTCAACGCAGGCGTTCATCACGCTCGATGGTTCAGTCGCGCCGTCCTAGGATTGAGTTAGCTTTGCTTGCATGCCTTGTAATGTTCACGGGTCATACATACAGTCTGCGCTGCAACAAAGCTATTCGATAGTGGAGTGACTGAGGAGCCTGCTGGCATGTCACCACTGATGTTGCTATGGTTGAGAGCGGCATTCACACCAAGCCAATTTCCAGGAACACCATTCTCAGTGTCCCAAGTCCGTTTGTGTCCGTCGAGCTTTGCCCTGTTGATCTTCTCCAGAGCCTGGGCGAGCTCTTGGCAAGAATCAGGCGTTGCGTCACCTACGTGGAGTTCTTTGCCACGCTGGACTGAGGGGTAAAGAATGTTGAAGCGCTTAGAACGGAATGAGTTGACCAGGGTAATGGACACCCCATCTGGAGGTATAATAGCGGGATTGTTTGGGCGCAACTGTTTGACAATCTGTCGCAGACAAGCATCCAGCATCTCCCACGTCAAGTTGGTGGAGTGGGGATCGATGCCAAGCAGATTGAAGATGTTGACATGCGCCCAGCGAGCGTGGTCCTTCTAGCCAACCATTGTGCAAGAAAGTGTTGATGTTGTTGTGCTTTGGTGGATGTTAAGGGAGGTAAAGTTGGAGGGCAGAGGCGGTTGAAGCTGTGCCGAGTCGGGGTGTGTGAGGTGACAGGTGAAGTGAACATCGTTTCGGGCTGGAGTGGATAAGTATGCGCAAGACGTGAGTATGAACAGTGAATGTAGTAAGTGAGCTAAGTAGGTAGAAAGGTGGTCGCAACATTCTTAAGAAGCAATGACATAGACAGCTGTCTGATAAACATATCAGCCTTTCTATTATCCTCCAGCCATTAGAAATGTACCTGCAACATGATGTACGCGATATGGTTACTTTGACGCGGCTGCAATAGCTTCCCAGCAATAGCGGTGACGGTCGAGGAGGCGCCGAGCATGGCAAAAAGGATCTAATAGCAATGGCCTACGACCAACTGCTGAGACATCAATATGGAGTGTTGCCAAGGAGGCAGAAGGTTACCTAAACACCTCTGAAGCCACCAGCGTGAGTCCACCTATTGGACCTCACGTGTGCAGGCTACGGTTGCTGTCTCCGTCGTCGTCCTCGTGCTGGTCCTTGTGCGCTCGAGGTCTTCGCGCTCTTCGTTGAGCGATCCATGCGCCGAGCGCTAGCTCAACTATCGACTTTCATATCTATCTCGTAGCATGTTGGTTGTGGCGCTCTCAAAAATCCATACTCATGCAACATCCAGTCAGGAGCTCAACACATCCTCCATCCTCTCGTTGTTATCAATATGTGCCCTCATCACCTGTTGTTATCGAATAGACGCACACTATGCATGCTGCGGGTTGCGCACCACCAGTCCTCCTAGCCACCTCCTACAAGGAACTATTACTGCATAATGTCTCATCCGTGGGGACTTCTCATTCGCTCATGCAAGTGAATGCTGCAAGCCGGCACCCGGCTCCAGCCCCGCTTGATTTACCGGTCAAATCATCGCATCAGACACCATAAAGACACGGTCTTGCGCCGCGAGATGGTCGTGTTTTCCTCTCTCAACTATTTAGCTGGATGTTGAACCACACGTACATCTCACGTGCGCGGTGGTACCGCTACCTGGATAGGCGCTAGACGTGATAATGGTGGCCGATGGTTGAGGACGTGTTTCCTCAGCTTCGATGTCGATGCTGTTGAAGAAGATGAGTTGAGTTAACAAGTGATGGATTGATCTCGGCGAAGGATGAAACTATATACTCAAACAATAGCCTGTTGCGCCTACCTCACCTGAGGTAGCAGCTCCCTTGCTGCTTCTGATTGTCCGAGTGGCCCCTGCCACTCTAACAGATGCCCTGGTGGTTGAGACGGAACAAAACACACGACTTTGCCGCTTTACTTTGGTGCCATCTGGCACTGCGGTAGTATTTGACAAACTCAAGTTTTTATGCGACAATTATCGGTTTAAGATGTACTCCCAGCGACCTTCTCAACCGTCGCTAAAGCGATCTTGCTCTAAGAACACCGAGAGCAGCTATGCCAGTGTAACGACAAAAGTGTTGCGAGCCAGCTCTAAGCTGCTGTTTGGTGAGATTCCATCAACGATTGACGGACGATATAAGACACCTCTTGCGCCTTGCGCCTCATGCCCGCGGGTAGATTTTGACAATAACTAGCCACGCGCTCGGACAGCTCAATCTGCAATTTGTCCACTCGACAAGCTCAGTCTTCTTACGCTTCTGGTTGAACGATCAATGTCGCGACAACCTGTTTCACTATTTAGAACCGAAGGATCTGTCAGCCACCGTGTGGGCCTTAGGATATATGACCCAGGTTCCATCTCATCTCACTCGCTTCAGGCTAGTACGTACGAGGCCTAGCGCCCACAACGCTGGCTGGCAGAGATATAGATCTGAGTTCCCGTAACACAATATACAACGCAATTCTACCACATGTTCTATCCCAGTGCTACTAACAGGATCTTGCGAGCTTCCGTCTTGTATGCCATGCCTTCTTCTCACACGCTGCGCCGCAATTTTCCGCGTCCATAAACTCTACCTTCAAGACATCTACTTTCTCCAAGCCAGCGCGCATGGTAGCGCTCTCAAGAATAGGACGCCATGTCAAGACCTTTACCTTCTACCTGCCACACAGCCCAGATACCTTCCTACCGCCAATTGTGTGCCCACAGACTAGCGAGGAGAAGAAATTTATGTACGAGCCTCATATCGAAAATCTTCAAAGAGGCCTAGCGATAGACCAAGCCCCCAAATATAGGTCATGGGAAATTCAGGACCTACTTGTCAAACAGTACCCGCCCCTCTTCCTCGGAGTCAAGAGGGTCTTTGTCTTCGAAGTGGTACTTCCTCCTCTCAGCGGCGGGCCAGCATGTGATATCGAAGGCGTTCCCTCCGAGTGATGGACCCCGATAGAATATGTTACGTTGTCTGCCGTACTCTCTGCCAAGAATTTTCCACTTCGGGTCGTTAGGCAACGTTATTTGGGATGACATACTACTTACCTTTGTACCCCAACCCCAGCGATCAACGCACTCTTTCCTCTTCCAATAGTTCGCCTCATCCTCGTTATCAAACCTTTTTACGAACTTCCCTTCGATGCCATGGACGCCTTTGATCTCGATACTGTTGGCCTTAGCGTAGGAGACAATTTTGTATGGCCAGCAGACTTCTCTAGTATTCGATGATAGATATGGAATCATCGTGGTTTGATCCAGACAGTCGCAAATGAAGTCTCCAAGAAGTGCGAGAACCAGACCTAGGTCCTTGACAGGGGAGTGCTCCTTCAGTAGCTTTGCCCGATCGAGAGCATTTAGTGTGGCTAAGATTGCGATACCAATCATTGCGACAGTGTCCTGCTGGCGCTGACCATCGTCCGTCATGAACCAAGGCCCTAGTTGTTGCGATTGAGTCCAGTGGGCGAAAGCTGACAATCGTACCCAGAGCCCAACAGCAAGCTCATCGGCTGGGAGTTGTCGCTTAGCTATGAGCGTGTTGATTCCTGTGAGCTGGTTCTCTATAACCTCCTGCATCCCATACCCGGTAAAGTCGTTCGAGACATACATGCTGAAATTTTCCTGGTCACGCTTGGTAGATTCGAGACTATACGTCGTGACAAGCTCGGCCGTAGCTTCAGAGATTACGTAAGGCCAATCCGGGAACTCCTCGGCAGGCTTGCCATCATACCGCTTCTCTTCTTCAGCGGTCGGTTGGACTTCCTTTCCTGTTTCGATATCTTCCGGGTCGACGCTGTACCATGGTTTAGGGTACGTCACATACTTTAGCTGTAGGGTTGGCACCTCCTTGTGCATATAAGAGTCAGCATGTTGTAGAGCCATTCCACCTGCAAACATGCTTTTGTGTACTCACACGTGCTGGCCCGCCAATTAAGGGGGCTTCAGTGCTCTTCTTTCTGAGTTCTGGTGGTACCGATGCGTTCTCTTGGTCGCGGCTGGGTCTTTTTGCTAGCTTTGGTTTTCGCGAATTGTTTGCATTGGCTTCTACAAGCGCTCTCTTTCTCGTTAGCATCTTGACAATGTGACGGTAGGTGACCCTGAATTCTTGACAACGTAGCTCTGTATAAATGTTGAGGTGGAGAGAGTTGTGTTTCAACGCGCCATTTCGCTCGAGGCTCCGATGCTGGGGTCGGCAGGTCGGCGCTTGGCACAGCGCAACCACCAATCGATGGTTGCCGCGCCGAGTCAATCGAAGCCCGGGCCACCACAACAACAACATCGAACTCGAGGTCGAACCATTCTGTCACTCTCCACTTCTCCTGGCCCTCAATGCATCCCATCTCAGTCCCCACCTGGATCCGCGATCTCGAGCCTCGCGCCCGCACTCGACTATGTCCCTCTCCCTTGCGCACTTGCAAGTGACGGCAGCCCGACAGTCGCAAGAGCCCGCGCCCGCGAAAGAAGATACGTCGTGTTGTGCTGGGCGAGATGGCGGCGAACGAACAGAACACGTTTATGTTCGCGCCCGAAAAAGAGCATTGACAAGAAGCGTATGCGCACGCCTCGTCGTCGAAATATCAACGCCAATTTACCAACGAGGCGTATTCGCCCGACGATATCGATGATGCGATGCCTCGCCCGGACCGCTCGTATGTAGCACATACCTCATTCCTATACTCTCATATAAAGAGGCTCTTTCCAACCAGCCCATCGAAGACGACGACGACCTCCTCGACGTGGTAACGGTACCAATCGCATTTAGAAGAGAGGAAAGAAAGTGCATCTTTCGTACAATTAGAGTGATGCAGCTGAGTGAAAGGCGAAAAGGCCAAAAGGATAATAAAGTTACCTAAACCAAAAGAAATGTAGAGAACGTTGGGGTCGTACCAACGCTCTCCCGTGGGGGCGTAATTCGGGGGGTGGTTCGCGGGACGGGGGGGTTATACCAACACGCCTGCTGGTATAACGAAACAATTTACCATTTGAGTAACATATATACAAGTATTGTCAACATCGAACACAAGGCCAGGCCCCGAGGATGTATCACAATTTTGTTGGTGCACATCAAGCGCATGAAAAATGCGGGCGCATCTTTGTCTTATTACGTGGGTCAAAGCTAATGCGCGGAGATGCAACTGTACTTCGAGCTCCAAGGGTTCTGATGAATAGCTAGCAGAGCTCAATTCCAGACCAGTTCCTCCGTATAACCTGTAGCATCCATTTCACAGTCTCATCAAAATCCGCTTTGTATCGTCACCTATCTGTACCACTATCGATCTACATAGTATCAACAATGGTTTGGGAAATGAGCCCTACCCTACACCGCCGGTTACCTGATGTGCCATTCCCCGCGCTCACCTTCACCATAAACGGCACAAAAATCGCCGACATCTCTCCCAATAGTATCAAGCAATTGTGTGGGAAAATCATCCTGCACTCCTCACCGCTAGTCAGCTGATATGCCGTTCCCTGTCACCTCCACCTTAGACGACCCGCAAATCGCCGACATAGCTTGGCTCCTACACAACATACCCTTTCGACGACTGCACTCATTCACTCCGACTGCACCACCTCAACTTCCGAAACATACGAATATAAGGTCAGTGACTCTGTAAGCTTGCTTCCTGCGATGCATTGCGTCTGTCTATTACTCACACAGAAAGCCAGTACTGGGTCATGGGCCCTCAAGCGCCTCGTTCGCAGTTCGGCGACGATGATGGTTTGTACAAACAGCGCCTATCCGCGAGATTGCGCGTTCTCTAACTCTCACAGGCGGCGTCGATGGAGGCGCAATTCTACGCGACCAGACTGCAAGGCGCACCAGTCTCAGCCGCTCTGCAGGTCAGTCACACAGTTACCTAGATGCATCACAAGAGTTCGCCCTACTCAATTGCAAGATGCAGTGTCACGAGGAAGTCACTCGCTACCAGCGAGCCTCGCGCGAGAACAAAGGCAAGGTCATGAAGTTACGCAGCAAGGTCACTGGACGCGACCAGAAGATCAACGAGCTTGAGACCGACAAAGGTAAACTGGAGCAGGAGAACTACAAGCTCAAAGCCAGGATCGATTACCTCGAGGACTGCCTCCGTCGCGCGCCCCCCACTCGTCAACCTCGCATGCCATCTTTGACTCCTGATCCAACCCCTGACATTCGCGACCACAACGAGTACGAACATCCCGAGGTGCCGCATGACAACAAATTGTACCGTAACTTTAAGGCCAACATTAAATATACCAATGGCACCGGCAAAGTCTGGCCAAGTCGGTACGGCTCGAATGGGTGTTGGGATCTCGGTCTGTGCCAGATACACTTTGCCACCTCAAGTGTGTGCAGGTATGGCAGTCGATGCGAGTTCCGTCACCTCCCTCTCACCGACGATGAGCGCACGTACGTGGCGAAGCTAGAGCCTCTTGGCTCTACATTCTTGAAGCACAGTGACGACTTCATCCGCGAGAGAGCGACCAGGAACATCACTTCTGGGAGATAGGGGTAGTCTGAACGTTTCAGAATCAACATGAAGAACAACATACAATCAAAAAAATTAAACCCACAAATCATTTTCCACAGACTCAACCCTCATCCCTATCCATATGATCGCGTCCCCTCCCCCTACCTCCCCTTCCACCTCGTCCTCCACCTCTCGTCATTCCACCGCCGCCGCCACCTCCTCTACCCCTCCCGCTCTTCTTCAAATCATGCAGATTCTTCATCTGCTTAACAGCCTCTCTCTGTGCCTCGCCCACGCGCTCCGCAAGCACCATAGCCTCGTCTCTACTAATGACTTCTTCGTCGATCTTCTTGCCTAGAGCGTGTTCGATGCGTTGAAAGATCTCGGTATCGTACTGCGTTACGAAACTCACAGCCTTTCCTGACTTGCCAGCGCGTGCTGTGCGGCCTACGCGGTGGACATATGTGTCCGAGTCTTGTGGGAGGTCGAAGTTGATGACAAGGTCGACGGATGGGATGTCGAGGCCGCGGGCAGCGACGTCTGTTGCGACGAGGATGTCTCTGGCTTTGGACTTGAATTTGTTGAGAGCGCCGAGGCGGTTGGATTGGGATAACTGGCCGTGGAGGGGGAGGGCTTGGAAGCCGAGTGTGCGGAGGAGGATGGCTATGCGTTGGGTTTCGTTGACGGTACGGGTGAAGAGGATGGTTGCGTGGCCGATGTTGTCGTTGAGGAGGTGGATGAGGTAGAGGTCTTTGAATTTGTGCGGGACCAGGATGAAGCGCTGGAGGAGGGTGGCGACGACTTGGTGGCTGTGGGAGGATATGGAGACTCTCACTGGGTTCTTGAGAGCGGCTCTCTGGAGGCCCTCGACCTTTGTGTTCAGGGTTGCGGAGAAGAGATAGGTGTGACGTCCCTCTCGTGGGAGTGCTTTTAGGATATTGTCGAGAATCTCGCCGAAGTCTAGGTCGAGAAGACGGTCGGCTTCGTCCAGTACTAGGTACTTGAGGTGCTTTAGGGAGAAGCCTTTCGTGTTCGTCAGGTGGTCTGCAGGTTGACGAAGTTAGCGTACGTCTGAATGGTAAGTCTGTGTGATGCTTACCTAGTAGGCGTCCAGGAGTAGCCCTAAACGTTGAGACACCAGTTAGTGACCGTCTCGTACACAGGTGATGGATGCACATTTACTTACACAACTATATGAGGCCTCTTCGACAGGGCAATAGCTTGAGGAACCATGTCCATTCCTGCGCAAAATCAGTGTCGTTTCGGACTCAATTTCTATACGAGTTCCTTACCGCCCACCAAGGTTGCACTCTTGACGTTGATGATGGCTCCAAGGGCATCAACTTGCTGTGCTATCTGATACGCCAACTCTCTCGTTGGTGCCATTATAAGAGCGAAGAGGGGTTGTGGCTTGTCCAAGAGGGCCTGTAGAATGGGCAAAACGAAGGCCGCAGTCTTTCCGGAACCAGTCTCTGCCAGTCCAATAATATCGCGTCCAGCAAGAGCCAAAGGGATAGCTTCTCTCTGGATTGGAGTCGCTCGTGTGAAGCCCAGGTTCGTGCACGCGTCACATAACTCCTCTCTTACGCCCAAGTCCTCGAATGTTTTTATGGCATCTTCTGGCTTAGGATCAGCCTCTGAAATGGCTTCGTCTGTCTTGGAACCAGCCTCTGAGACGAATTTGGGCGTTGGGTCGGGCTCAGATTCAGAATCTTCCTCATCCGACCCAGGATCAGACTCGGCGTCGGGGCTGGTGCTTCTCGCGGACGACTCGTGACCATTTGATGCGGCGCGCTTTGGCAGTGAAACTACTTTTGTGTCTTCTTCGTCCTCACTAAAACCTCCAAACTCGGAGTCATCGTCGCTCGATTCAGGTTCTGGCGGCGGTGGTGGAGGCTTTGCGACGGGCTTCGATGTGGATTTCGTATGTGGCGGCTTCGAGGGTTTTTGTGGTCTCCGCTCTGATGTGGTATTGTTCTCAGGCCTTGCGCCGTCCAGTCTCCTCCTCTTGAAGTCGCTCATAACTGCTGTGCGTGTTGTGTGCAGGATTGCGCCCGAGTGAAGTCGGTATCAGTGGAAAAAGTTGACGCTAGCGTTCGGCGATAAGATAAGCCCGCCAAGATTTCGAGGTTGGCAAAAAAGTTCAAAAGCATCCGCGCTTCAACACCAAAACACGAATACACGATTGAGACGTCAAAATGGCCCGAGGAAGCAGCCAGAGAAAAAGGCAGTCGGCGCAAGATAAGGAGAAGTCGAAGAAGCCGCAGAATGGGCAGCCCAAGAGCATGGTCATTCGCATCGGCGCGCAAGAGGTCGGAGGCAGCGTCAGCCAGCTGGTGCAGGATGTGAGGCATGTCATGGAGCCGGACACAGCAGTGCGCTTGAAGGAGAGGAGGGCGAACAAGCTCAGGGACTACACCACCATGTGCGGTATGCGACATCTCACTTTCTTCCTAATGAGACCAACTCTAACGTCTCCTAGGCCCTCTCGGTGTATCACATCTCCTCCTCTTCTCGCGCTCAGAATCTGGCAACACAAACCTACGACTCGCACGTACCCCACGCGGTCCGACCCTTCACTTCCGCGTCCAGAACTACTCGCTATGTAAAGACATCTTCAAGTCAATGCGACACCCGCGCGCCGGCGCAAACGACTACCTAGTCGCCCCTCTCCTTGTCATGAACAACTTCCTCACCACCGACGCCGAGCGCGAACGCTTAGGCGACGCTGCACCGCCGAAACACCTCGAAAAGCTTGTGACGGACATGTTCCAGGGCCTGTTTCCACCCATCCAGCCACACACAACACCCCTCCACACCATAAAGCGTGTCCTCCTCCTGAACCGAGAACCCCCGTCACAAGAAACCGGCTCTTATACAATCTCCCTCCGCCACTACGCCATCACCACAAAGATCACCGGCGTCCCAAAGGCTATCCGCCGCCTGTACGCAGCAGAGAAGTTGCTGGGTAGCAAAGACAAGAAGAAGCGCGCCCTGCCCGACTTGTCAAAGCTGTCAGATGTTGCCGACTACATGCTTGATCCCTCCGCTGCAGGCTACACATCCGCCTCAGAGACCGAGCCCGACACCGAAGGCGAAAACGAAGTCGAAGTCAGCGCCCCCGTGCGCCAAAAAGTCCTATCCCGCCGCGAGAAGGAGAAACTGCGAGCGGGCGAAACACCCAACAATGCACGCGCCCGCGGCACAAAACCCCGCGTCGAGAAGCGCGCCGTCAAGCTCGTCGAGCTGGGCCCTCGCATGAAACTCCGCTTGACAAAAGTCGAGGAAGACGTCTGCTCGGGCAAAATCATGTGGCACGAGTTCATCACCAAGAGCAAGGCCGAGGAACAGGCGCTGGAGAAGAAGTGGGCGGTGCGGAATAAGGAGAGGGAAGAGCGGAGACGGGTTCAGAAGGAGAATGTGGAGAAGAAGAAGGCGGAGAGGGCGGCGAATGGTGGGGCTAAGGAGGGAGAGGAGGAAGAGCGCGACGAGGATGAGTTGGTGGATGAGTTTGAGGAGTATGATATGGATGACGATGTGTGGCATGATGAGGATGGAGATGCGGAGGGTGGTGCGGAAGAAGATGAAGATGAGGAGATGGAGGATGCGGAGTAGATGTAAAAGTTGTTCAAAGTAATGATACCCGATTCAAGCTTCTCGCATGGCATATTTCGTTCATGTCTGGGTATATCTACGCCTCGTCTTACCGCGCCTTCGGCTTCTGAATCACAACCTTGTCCCCCTCGCCCAACTCCCACCCCACACCATCACTCACCAACTCCTCCCACCCCCTCTCCGCCACACGCTCCACAAACCGCCTATCAGCACGCAAATACGCTTTCCCGAGACACTTGAGCGCATGCACCCGCACCCCGCCGTCCGCCCACTGCATAACGCTCCTCTGGTATCCGTCCACGCTGCGCCTCATGCGCCAGTAATTCACCCAGTCGTCAGCCACGAGGCTGCTCATCACCATTTCTACCCGCCGGTCCGAGTAGGCGTAGCGCAGCTTTACTTCGCGCGCGCCGGCGTAGTCGCCTTGTCGGCATACGAGGTCGAGGATGTGCAGGCCGACGAAATCCTTTAGGTCGTGGGGTGGCAGCGGGTTGCGTGGGTGCAGGGCGTTGAGCAATGTGTGGAGTGCGGGCACATAGGATTCCCAGTCGTGGCAGAGGATTGCGACGTGGATGTTGAAGTAGTATGCGCGTCGTGCAAACACGTCTGTGCGGTTGCTGGCCGTGATAGCCTCTCTCAATTTTCTGAGCGCCGTGAGAACTGTCTCGAGTTCCTTGATCGACGTCGCAGCCGTGGTTTGTGGTGTTGAGCTAGCAGGCGTGCGGTTCTCAGTTGCGGCCGGGGGGGCCGGGGCGTGTTTCGAAGACGCGAGGCCGAGGGACAGCGAGGAGAAGGAGCTGGTGAGGTCGGGCGATGCAGAGCTGACGGACGCGAAGAGGCGGTCGAGTTGTTCGCGGTTGAGGGCGCAGAGCTTCATGTACCGCTCGATTATGCGGTTCAGGTATGTTTCTTGCGTTTTGAAGTCGTTGAGACGGGTCTCGCCCTTGGAAGGTAGGCCGTATGTCTCGAGGACGTCTTCGCGGACGGGCTTGAGGCGGTTCCATGCGCCTGACGCGCCGCGACGGCTGCTGGGGCGGATGGGTTCCGAGGAACGCATGGCGGTGGAGAGATGATGTGGGGGATTGAGGTGAGGATAGTCAGGTCAGGTCATGTCAAGCGCGTAGAAACTGAAGTGCGCCATTCTTCAAATTCGTATTCCACTCATCGCGATGTGAGGAAGTGACACTTGACTTCGAGGAAGGTGGGATGTGAGGGATGTGAGGGATGCCTCGGCGAAAGTGGGGCACCTCCGAATATGATATGCCTTCACCATTCCCGATCATTGTCCCTGCTCAATGTGTTTACCAGGAGTTCAAGTCAAGATCAGAACCAGTCATGAATCATTGGTAGAAAAGAGACCGAGGCATTCACTGTCCGGTCTCTCGCAACCTGCGCCAAATACGGCCTAGCTTCCTTCAGATGTCATCCGAGTAGGTAGTCCTAACATGTGCTTCTCAACGCATCAACAATATATATGCCTTCTAACTCCACATAAACCCAGATCTTACACCCTCGCTATTGACCCTAGCCTTCGAAATCCATTCACAATGTCCGCCGCAAAAGATGCTACCGCGAAAAATGCCACCTCCTCGGCCATCGACACCAAAAAAGCAGCTTCCTCTACGCTCGAGACCACAAAAGAAATTGAACGAAAAATTGAACAAAAACTCACATACCTCTGGCACGAAATCTCCCCCTGGCAACAAGACAACCACTACATCATCTCCGGCTACCGCCCACAATCAAACTCCTACTTAAAATCCCTCCAATCCCTCCTCTACCTCCACAACGAGACCGTGAACATCTACACGCACCTCTTCGGCGCCATCCTCGCCTTCTTCGTCTCCATACTCGTATTTCGCTCCATCGCATCCTCGTACTCGACCTCCACTCACGAAGATGTGTACGTCTTTGCATGTTTCTTTGCTGGTGCGATTGCGTGTCTGGGCATGAGCGCGACGTACCATACGATTAGCAATCATTCGCACGAGGTGGCGAGGTTTGGAAATCAGCTGGATTATGCGGGGATCGTTCTTTTGATCTGGGGCAGTTTTGTGCCGGTGGTGTTTTATGGGTTTCAGCGGGATCCGGAGTTGATGAGGAGGTATTGGGCCATGGTGAGTATAGATTCTAGTGTCTTGAAACAGGTTACTGACATGGGGTAGATTACGACACTTGCGGCGTGTACGTCTGTCGTGTCCACGCACTCCAAATTCAGGACGCCGGCGCTGAGGCCTTTCCGCGCACTCATGTTTGTCCTCATGGGGCTGTCTGCTGTCTTTCCGGTCATACATGGCATCCGCATCTATGGCGTCGAGCACATGCAAGTTGCCGCAGGCCTAAACTACGTCGTCCTCCAAGGCATATTATACATCCTTGGAGCTGTCATCTACGCAGCTCGCATCCCCGAAAAATGGTTCTCAGGGAAATTCGACATCTGGGGCTCCAGCCACCAGATCTTCCACGTCCTAGTAGTGTTGGCCGCTGCAACGCATTTCTGCGGACTTTACCGGGCTTTCCGGGAGGAGCAGAGTATGCGGAGCGCGGCTGAGGCCGAGGCCCTATGGAAGTTCAATGATCCATTACAAAGAAATACTTAGGTAAGTTTTATAATCTGTAATTGCATAATTATAGTTTAAATTTCCCTCGTTATCAGTCTCTCTATTCTGCAAGTTGGGACTCATGTTTTAATAGCATGCAATTTGACATCACAGCACATTTATGATTCTCGCGGCCGTGTCCTCTCAAACAAACCTGCGAAACCGTTTCACTTCGTACACCTAGCCAGTCGCTTGCAATCCCATATACCACCAAACACTCACCTCATCCCCCACAACCCCCTCCTCGCCATACTTCTCCCTCTTAAGTTTCTCTTCCTCATCCTGCCATGCGGCAGTCTTCTTCAGCGCCAAGCGTTTAGCAACCTCATTCGCCTCCACCAGGCTGACCAACTTGCGCTTCCGGCCCTCAGCCTTATCCTTGAACTCTCGACAGACTTCGAAAACCTTCTCAATGCCCGAGCGCCCATCTTCATGCTCCTCGACGAAGGTCTCGGGCTTCTCACCCAACAGCGGATACGACCGTAAGGCTCTTTGTGTGCGGCGACGACTACCACCTGCGCGCCAGTAACGGTCCGAGCCCAGTGAGATGGGTGGCGCATCTTTGAACACTTCTTCCGCGAGGTACGCGTCTTCTGCGACTTCGAACGGTGTACGACCTGATGCGTTTTCGCGGAAGATGAGCTCAGGGCGGCATTCGAGCATAACACGCAGAACAGCGTCGGCGTGGTAGCGAACGGCCGCGTGGACGGGCGTGTCTCCTTCACCGTTGACGAGGTTGAGGTCCTCGCCTTTGCTGAACTCGAGGACGAGTTGAACAAACTTCTCACGGCCGGGTGCGAAGCTGTTACCGTAGTTATTTGGTCGGACGTTGGCGTGGATCCAACGTGCGAGTGGTGTGGCCGCCCCAGGAAATTCCGTAGTGCGTTCTGTGAACAAGCTAGCGACGAGACGCGAGTCGATGAGACCAAACAACTCGCGTATGCGGTCTACATGATGGTCTTCAAGGAATTTGTCGTTGAGGATCGAGTGCACGATATTGGCGCCAACGTTGTTTCGAGTTGTTTGGTCGGCGCCAGCTTCGAGAAGAATCGTTACCATCTGCACTCTGTGCAAGTTGAATGCGAGGTGGAGAGGAGTCAATCCGCTTGCAGATCGATGATTGAGGGCCGCAGGATGCGTCTTACAGAGATGTCGGAGCAGATTCAACGAGTTTTCATTTGTTGCGCCCAGAACCACGCAATGGATCAGCAGGTGGGATCGCAAATCCAGCCATTTGGTGATAGCAGTCTCCAGGCCGTCCTTGGCCTTCGCGAGATTTTTGATCTGAGCGTCATCTTTGTAGTTGTCTGCAAACTCCAAGTAGCAGCGTGTGGCAGCGTTGCTTGAGAACCACTCGACACTCTCCAAGCTACCAACTCGAGCAGCATGAAGCAGAGGTGGGTGTTGGGCACCCTTGACCTCAGCCTGGGTTTCTCTTCCAGCATTAGCCCAATCTGCTCGCTTCTTTCCGTGGACGGAGAGACCTTGGTAGGATTTGGGCTTCTCGGATACTTCGATCTCGATGCCGCTCTTCTTGACAAGTTCGTCGAGGGGAATGCCCGAGCCTGTGCGCTTGATAATACTTTCGAGTAGCCTAATTCTGCCAAGGCGTATCGCGTATAAGAAATCTGCTTCCTCGAAGCGGAAGAACTTGGAGGCGTTGTCCTCGGTAGCTCCCATCTTGCGAAGTGTGAACTCCTCACCCATGGCGAGTAAAGCGTCCACTAGAGCCGCATCATCCAGGAAAATCGCGAACTGGAATAGATTGTTGGGTTTCAACATCTCGGATATAACTTCTTGTACAGGCTGCGACGGAGTACCGTATGTCCGCTCATTTACCGCATCTTTCAGCACCTTCCTTGGTGTACGACGGTCGCTTCGAAACGATGTTCTAGAATACCCTCCATAGGAACTCACAGGCGGTACCCATGCCCTAAATTTGCAGTTAGCAGACATTACTTGGACATGTAATAGCCGGTCGCAGAAGCCGTGTGTCCGCAAAAGCATAGGAAAGGAACTCACGGTCGTGAAGGATCGTCATCCTCAAGGAAACGATAGACTGGGCAATACCATGACATCATCTTCAGCGGAGTGATGTTGCTCTTCACCTGGTTCTGCACCTCCCCAATATTCTCGACGGTGAAGCGATCGTCCACAATCTCGGCGTAGATCTCAAAGTCGGCGTCGTCGCCACTAGCGCTCTCATCATCTTCCTCCCTGGCCTGGAGGGTGTGCTTGGCTCCCACCTTTTCCTCGGGTGCATACTGCGCATGTGCAATCTCCAGGATTGCTTTGGCGACGTCAAAATGCTTGCGCAAAACAGCGATAGAAAAGGGCGAGTAATTCTGGGAGTCTTGCACGGCGATCTGGAGGGGAGTTTGACTGTCACCCCATATTGCCAAGGTGAGCTCCTTGATCGTCGGCAAATCCGCATCCCAGCATGCCTGGAACAGCTTGACATAGGCGGCTCGCCTCTCATCAGTCAAGTCAGGAAGTTGGAAGGTCAGGACCTGTTTCCAGGGCTTTGGTGGTTCTGGTTCCCAATTGTAGCCAGACGAGTATGGGTTTTCCTTCTGCCGCTCAATGTCGGGGTAGAGGTCCTTGAAGGTTTTTGCATCTCGTGAAAGAAGATTCGTCTCGAGGGCCTCGAATTCCATCAAGAGGGCCTGGGCTGCCGCCTTCTTCTCGTTTGTGCCTTTGGGCTCCTTTTGCGAATTTAACCACTCATTATAGATTTTCAAATCGCTGTTGTAGGTCATTCTGGCTTGTTCGATCTGTTTCGTCACCAACCAATGCGCGTACGAATGATCTTCGTAATCTTGGAGATATTCAGAGTCATCCTTCAGAGGAATCGGTTCGAAGAGCTTGCTTTTGTAGCCAGTGAATCCCCAGTTAGAATTGTTATCCGTAACCTGGCCGGTTTCAACGAAGGTTCGCAGTGCTGTGATCTTGTTGCGGACAATGTCCAGTAGACTGCCAACATTCGGCTCGTAGTAGCTAGATTGTCCCGTTATTCTCCAAGCGCTTGGTGTCAGGCTGTTTACATCCGCTCCAGCGTCCAGAAGTTTCGGGACGGTAGAGGGCATCTCGGCGTTAGTAGCGGAAATCACAGCCTGCTCAAAATTGTGCTTGAACACGTTTTCGTTTCGCTCAGCATCGCCTCGAGCATCCCACTTGAGCTTGAATGACGTGATGTAGGTCGCAAAGTCGATCTGCGGCTTTGCGCCGAGCTCCAACAGGACATCCACTCCATTAGCATCGCCATACTCAATCGCTGTATGCAACACGCTTTTTGCCTGCGGACTCCACTCACTGCCACTCATAGAGAGATGGTTGACTGCTCTTTTTGCTGCAGGTTGATCCGCTGAGATCATGGTGCTGAGAAGTTCTGCTCCGCGTGCAGTAAAGTAGTGTAACGCCGTCACATGTTCGATGTCAGCCTGGGCTGGTGACGCACCGAGGCCAATCAGCGTCTTGGTCATTTCTTTGGCCTTCTCAGGAGAAAGTTGCAACGCAAGCACGACTGGCAAGATTGCCGCACGAGGTGTCTTGCTGTAATCGTTGAAAAGTTTGATCGGTAGTAGCACATCAGCACCAAATTCCTGAACAAGGACCTTGACCACGTCTACATGACCGTTTACAATGGCAAGATGGAGGGCAGATACTGGCGCATCCCATGCCACAACGTTGACGTCGTAAACATCGGGCTCGTCTTCGTTGGCGTCTTCTGGTAGGTTCTCGTGCTCTTGCGGCTTGTTGCGATCGATCTTAATAGCAGATCCCTCGGTTGTTGCGTCTGCATTTTCAGACTCGTCGTCAAGCATGTCAATATCGTCGTCCTCACTTTCATCAGTGTGCTCGTGATCAGAGTCTTGCATGATCTCGTCCTCAGTGGCCTTTGTCTTGGTTGTACCACTTTGAGACTCGAGGAGTTTCTGGGCAGCCTTCTTGGCATCCTCCTTTTCTACTTCTTTCTCTTCGTTGGCTTCACTTTTGATGAGTAGAGACTTGACCATAGCTGTCTCACCACGCATAGCAGCAAGGTGAAGAGCAGTCTTGCCATCGAACAAACGAGCAACGATCCGTGCCCCGGCATCAATGAGTGCCTGGACGATCTCTGGAGTGGAGCTTGTCACAGCCAAATGAAGAGGGGTGCGCCCGGTATAGTCTCGTCGATTGGGATCTGCTTCGTCTTGACTTAGCCAGTCCTGGACGTGGTCGAGATCACCCTCAACGATCGCCTGACAGAGTCTTGCAGTGTTGCCGACGTAAGCCATCTCCGTCCAGTCGTCGTCTGTGAGAGGGTTGAAAGACCCAATTGTCTGTCGCCCAGGATCATCTTTGATGAAGGATAGACTTCCAGATACGTATATCTTGCCCTCCTCTTTGGCGATCTCCTCATCCTCGGGCGTCGTGGGTTTGGGGCAGTAGCCGCAGCAATCGCCGATCACATCAGTCGCATTCCCAAAGAATGCCGGGTGCCGGTGCAGCGTTGTCTCTCGCTCCTTAGGTAGGTTCCATTCTGCATTGAGAAGAAGATCCTTGGCGTACAGCAGCCGCTCAATCTTTCGCGCATGATACTTGGGACCATACGGGATAGTGAACGTGTGGTAATCGCTGACTTCGTCCGTCTCAACCCACTCAGCAACCTCGTCATCATGGTCGTCTTTCATGTTCCCTCTCAGTTTGCGTGTAGCCCATCGGTTGATGGTCGGCCTGCCCCGCTCAGCACGGCGTTGATCAACATACGCCTCTCTGTCGGTATTCTTGGGAAGCTTCTCGAGAACCAATAGCCTCGCAAGTCCAAGCGTGCGGCCAAACGAGCGCTCAAAAAGGGTCGGATCGATGCGTGAGCGGTCGATGAGTGGCCAATAGACCTCGAATCCTCGGTGCGAGTACTTCGACAAGCGATTTTCATACGATGGGGAACGACGCGTCAGGTCGATGGTATTGATTTGGGTCATGTACGCAGCCAGAGCACGAGGACTAGCGTAAACCTGGTTACCGTCATAAGCAGCACAAGAACAATCGACGTCAAAGCCAGTGAGAATCTCTGAGATAGATCGGTAGATTCGTAAAACGATCTGCACGTGACGAGTAGGGTACTTGAAATGCCAAACTGCATTAGTTAATGTCTCAGGTGTCTTGCGTCCGAATACGTACCTGCGAAACGATAGTGACGGCATTCTTCGTGCGGACTGTCGTGGTTTCCGTCAGGATTGAATCCCTAATGCGCTGTTCGATTTGCTTGATCTTCTCCACAGCCTGCTCTTCGGTGAGATCATACAGGAAGAGGTCGACATCGGAGGCGGGAGCAAGTTGCTGGTGGTAGTACTCGCGAAGTGCGCGCTTGGACGCATTATGCTTCTCAGGAACTGGCAGCAATGATGTTACAACGGCACTTCCAGCCACCACCACGTTAGACCAGTCCATATCGACCAAGGACGACTCTGAGAAAAGCTGGAAGTTGGTCTGGAACTCCTTGATTGATTGAACAATAGCTGGAGCACCATTGGGCTTGCGGTCCGCGGCCTTGAGCGGCATGATGTAATGCTGGCGCTCATCTTCTGATTCAGTGTCAAGATTACGAGCTCGAACTTTGAGATCCTTCTCGCGACCTGCAAAGATAGGGATGACATTAGGCGTTGCAATTGCTGGGTGTTTGGGCTGTTGTGCAAACACTTCGCGGAGCTTCGAATCGTACTCCTTGTATGGTCCGATCAACTCGGACAACGGCGTGTCTGGATGATTTGCGACATGCGAGATCCAGTTCGCATGGTCAATTGGAAGAGACGGCAGCTCAATGGCAACCGGCTTCTGGTCTTGTGTCGACATGGCTTGAATTGGAAGACTTGGGTTGGATGTAACACAAGCACTGGCGGTGAAGGAGGGTCATGAAATAGTTTGGCAGAAGAAAATCGAGACACGCAGAAAGCGATACTTATGCATTCGCATCAACGATGCGTCTTTAGCCCATGCAGCACCTTTGGTGACGGAAGCCTATGGAGACGATAATCGACGGCGAGTTGTGCTGACCGAAAGAGGTTGGAGCCAGGCAGCGACGCGCTTTGTGCCCCATTTCTGCGCGGGGAAGGAGCGTTGGCTGCCTGATCAACTAGGCACCAGCCAATCATTGATACAGCTGAAAATGGCTTTGACACGTCACCATCGCGTGCTCATGTGATGCATCTAAATGCATAGCTTTGACTGTGACGCGTGATGAAGTGAGTGAGGGGAGTGCAAGATGTGAAAGTGCCGCGATAAATCGTGGTGGCACAGGTCCATTGGAACTTCGAGTGCCGACATTGGCCGATTGCCATCCCACATGCGCCCTCCACAACCTACATGGACGCCGATACTGAAGAGCAAGCAAGCGACGTGATATAATGCACAAGAGTACACCAGAACAGTTGGACAACTTCACTTCACCTGCATGTTCGATTTCCCAGCGGCTTTGAACATCAGCATCACACTATCAGCGAAACGGTATAGCATGACGGTTTACAACGACTCGAACACTTATGAGGGCTCTTGGCCGTAGTTTAGGAGCTCTGAGGCTGATGCATTGTCACCAAACAACAATGAGGCTTAACGTTCTTCTCGCCGTCTCATCTTCACATCTCTCCTATGCGTCTCCGCCAGATGCCACGTCTCGCCGTTATCGTCCAAGCGCACAGAGTTTTTCACCGCGTAGTCCTTGATCTCTTTCCACTCTCGTATTGCAACGTGTGGATCCGTACTCTTCATCAACGCTAGTGCAGATGACTTCCATGGCGGTGCACCCTTCGACCGAGCTATCGTCGTAAAGAAGAAGAAAGTTATCATAAAGTACAAGATAATTGGCATCAGCAGCCACACGAAGGTCACCTCGATCGTAGGTACAGTAGACCAAGCAGTTCCGTTGACGACAGTACGGCCCTCCATGCTGCGAAAGGCGATGCCTAGGCTTGCCGCAATGTTCTCCATTCTGTGCCCAAAGTTTCGGAAAGGCTTTGTGCGGTCAATGCATGGGTCCCGCCATGGACCCGAGACTCGGGCGCCACGAATATCGCCGATGAGAAAAGGTGTCCAAGCAGACTTGATGGTGTTGCGCGATGATCCATCCGGGGATCTGTCGATATCGAGTGAGAAGTTGTACGCGCGGTAGAGGGCATCCCCTATGTCGTACTTTAGACTCTGGTCCATGCAGAAATCTTCTCCAGTATTGTCCCGTACGCAGTTTATCGCCCGGTTGTTCTGAATAATGTACCTCCACTGCAAGTTTTGTGGTGTGCCTGTGATGTCGCTCCGCCAAGATCCCTCGAAGCTGGAATTGAGCGTTTGCAAACAAGGATACATCGTTGCTTTATAAGCGTTCCAGTATCTTATCATGTCTGTACCACTAAGAGATCCTCTCTCGTCTTCTTCTTTGAGACACGCGTCATAGAAGCTTACGTATATCTCAGCGAAGAACGGTGCGTCAATCCGACTTTGATTAGCAGGTCCAACGCCATTTCCCGGATTGGAGTTGAGATAGGCTACTGGTAGTGATACTTTGCTGTAAATCGTTGTGTTCTCCCAATTCTCTGGTCCCTCGCCCGTGAATGGTAATGTTGGTGGCATATTGTTTTGGTCGTGTGAAACAAGCTTGTCGGTGACATTTTCGACTGAGCTGCATACCGCCAATGTTGTGAACGGTTTCCAAGCGCAGCGGCCGACACTACCAGTCGCGCATATTCCTGTGACGTTTGCAGGGTTGATATATTGAGACGTTATGCCCGAAATAATTGCAGTAGGGTCGGAGGGACTTGAAATGCCGATCAGAGGTTCTAGAGATTCCAATTTACCGGTAACGTTTGTAGCACGGTAAAGGAAGGCATCTGTATCTTTGATGATAGATCCCGTGTTGTTCATTGACACAGATTGCTGGACGAAAATGGGAAATGCCAGCATGAGGATAGTGCTCAAAGCACCCAGTGTAACGAGATGCGGCCTCATTCTCAAGTACCAAAGCAATCGAAGCGCCCCATCTGGTCCCCGACTAGCAAGATCGAAACGATCAATGTCGTAGGCTTTGCGGTCTTTTCGGAGCCATCTCCACTTCGCTTGGCCGATAGAGGCGGCCGTGGCCACGAGGAGGGCCGACTGAGATAGCTGGGCTAGAGCGGCTACAATGGCCGTGATTTGGACGTTGGACCTCCATTCGTGTTGTGGCTTGCCATTGAAGACAATCAAGATGACGATGGTAGTCGCAAGGCCACACGTGCCAAGCAGCCATGTCAGAAATTCCCAGCGCCATGTCTGAAACAGAAGGCGGACGAATTCACCACGGGTGTACGGCCGGGCGATAATGGACGATGAGGCTGCTGAATCATCAAAATCTTGGGGAGAATGCGATGTGAAGGTAGTGCGCGCGTTGTCGTCCTGGCTGTTGAGGTGTGGCAACGACGCAGCATCATATTCTGTCGGGGAGCCACGTGCGTGACCAGGCGTAGAACTCAAACGCGTCGGCGAACCATAGCGGGTCATGGAAAAGTTGGAAGACATTAATAACGAAACATGAAGTGCTCTGGGAACACAAGAATATCTACGTACAACATAGAGGGAGATCGAGATGGCAAGCCTGGTGAGGCTGTGTGTCACGGTGGGGGCGGAATACGCCCCGTTTCATCCAACAACATTACGTGAGCTTGGGGCTAAAACAACAAATTTGGTCAACGTGATCGCTTCGTTGATTCGATTGATTCTCGAACAAATGCACGTAGGAATAATTTTAGGTCAAGACAACTACATACAACGGAGCAAAAACTCATGCCAATTCTTAGCTACTTGGCACCGGCAACGCTGGCTTCAAAAGCCGCTGAAGATCCTCAGCAGTGCTAATCACAGGTTCCATCCGCTTTCTCACGGCGCTGATTGAACGTTGCCTGTCTTCCTCCGTCGGCTCACATGTCATATAAGCGTTGTCCGCCCACTTTGTCATGACCTTATTCGTCTCAATCTCACGAATTTTCTCCCCTTCATACTCCTTGAACAAGTCGATGGCTACATCGGCTATAAGCATCAGCGCGTCCCTGACGTACAGTCCGCTCTCTAGATGAACAGTTTGAGAGTGGTGTGGACGAGTGGGAAGAGATCGCTGAAACGGAAACGGCGGTACACATAGGGTGAGGGTTTTGACAGCAGGTGTTGTCAGCGTACAGTCGATCCAGCTAGCCGTAGCGCACATGAGGATAGATTCGTGCATGATGTTGATAAGTCTATGCAGCACAGGGTAGCCCGTCTCTCCGCCAAGGACCTCTGCCATCCTGCCGTGAATAGACAAGAGAGCATGGGAGCCGTAGCCTGTCCAATAACATCTGTTTTGCGGCCACAGATGTTTCCGGAGGAACGGGTTTAGAGCTTCTCTACGGAGCTGATGGATTTGAGTTTGATGTTTGGCGTTGGGCCCGCAGTTTACGTCAAAGCGGTCGATTTCGGGCGTGCAATGATCGAAAGCTGTCCGTATAACATCCCTGTATGTGTCGAAGTTCTGGCTCGGATCCGATAGAACGAATTTCCGCATGTTTGCCAACGAAGGGTTGACAGTTCCAAGGTGTTGGAGAAATAAGTCGTGAATATGCTGTGGCACCCGTGTGAGAGCAAGAGGATCCGCAAAGCTCATGTAGAGCTTGTCTTCCGTAGTGTTTTCATCCGCGACGACAGGCTGAAGAAGGCAGGACTTCTTGATAGGCTGCGAGCCAGTGATGCAGTTCCTCCAGACGGGCGATACAGCCTGTGCATTGTAGAGGACATTTCGGTGACCGAGACGCAGTAAGATGTTTTCGAGAAGTTCGGTGATTTGCAGAGCTTGTTGGGCAGCGTTCTGTACTTGAGGTGCTGTTGATTTTGTTGTTGAAACTTGAGTCATGTTGATATGATGTATGAGATCGAACACGTAGTTGGGTGGAGAGTTGGTAGGTGTGCCAGAAGCCTCGTGGCCCAGATATACTCAAGATCAAGCGACAAGAATTTGAAGTCTCCGCCTTTCACATCTTACAACTTCAAGCGACTTACATTCATTCGAGAACAATGCCGGTGACAGCCTGATCCTGTTGTAGTGTGACATGGATTAGCCTTAGCGGTAAAATCAGGTCCCTGCAGCATTGAAGCAACAAATGAATGAATCGACATTCCCGAAATGGTGGAAGTGATGAAACAATAAATTGATGCAAGAGTTTGAATGTGGATGACGAGTGATGTGGAAGAGCAATCCTCACCTGGTGGTGTACCGGTAAGAATACCTCGGCAAAGCTAGCGTGCACCGTCCAACCTCAACAACGCGTTTGTATCTTCTCCACTGCTCTCACGTCTTTGGTTTCCTTGATACCCTTCGATCCAGTCCACCCTTGAATTAATTGGAAAACTCCATACTATCGCACTCGGAAGCTTCAACAACCAGTCAACGATCCTCTTCCTCTTGTATCCCTCGCGGAGACTCCATCAATGCTGTAGGTACCGGATCCGACCCATTTATCGCCCGCGGGTTCCGGATGACGACATGAGGCCTACGATGGTCACGAATTCGCCGTACCTTGTAGCTATTGATACTCGTTCTTCTGCCTGCCAAAGTTGTACGCAAGAAACACTTGTGGCATCGACAGTCAGGCTCGCCATCAAGGACGTCCGATTCGCATGCCGCCGGTGAACCAGAGTGGTCTCGCATTGCGATTCTCCGACTTGGGGTAGCTCCTCCGACCAGGTATTCATCGATTATAGTACGGAACATAGGCTCCGATGCGCGGCGTTGCCTTGTGTTGCCTATGCTTCGCTCCGCGCGTTTCGGTGTGGTGGGATCGTCGCATCCCGTCATCTCGATGTCAACAGCAAAGTCTTCGGCACCATTGAATGCGTGCTGCTCTGCTGCTTGCAGGGTCTCCACGGTGGTCTGGTCCGGCATTTTATTGGGTTGTTGGACTGGATCGATCGCGTTGTCGCGTAGGCTTGTTCGTGTCAATCGCTCGCCTATGCTATCTATCTCCATTTGACACAGCATGGCAGTGTTGGGCAGACGCGGCGAGATTCTGTTGGCTCGGACTTGTGTGCGTCGATCGGCAACATGTGTGCGCCTCGGTCCCAGGGGCACCGAATTTACTCCAGTGGCCGGTGTAGGCTTTTTTCTTTCGGCAGGACGGCGGTACGCAGGCTGGACTCGCGTCCGATGGATTGTTTTCTGTGGCATATTGACGGTCATGAGCGGTAAGCGAGTCTAAACAATGCAGTGATGTTGACCTTGCGTGAGTCGAAAGGATATCGTAGGTATTGAGGAAAAGCACACAGAGATGAAGCCAGAAGAAGAAGGTGATGTAGCGCGACTTAACCAGCGACTTCCAGAACCTGAAGTAGCAAGGACAGGAAAGAGCTAGTATCACCACGCATTGCAACCCGCTATTAGGTACGACAGCTTGTCCATACTCAGAACTTCTAAGATCACTGTATGATATACTGGAAGTGCCCTGAGGATATCCAGCCTACAATATCGAGACACTTTATACGGTTGATGGGTGGGGCGTAGAACATCGCAGCACCTGGTGGTTACGAAAGCACAACGTGCATATTTGCAGTCTGATGTATCTTAGAACTTGGGTAAGAGTAGTATTATCGTTATCATTGAGGTAGACGTTGTCATATGGAACAAGAATCCCTTCGCATCGCAAGTCCTACAAGCAAACCAAGCGCTAGATCCTCCATGCTAACACTAGAAGACAGGTAGATCCTGACACTTCAGGTGTAGTAAAGAAAAAAAAAGCGCGCCTAAGTCAAACTATGTAACAGCTCAGTGGACCACCACTTCAGCCACAATGCCACGCGAAGTTCCGCATCCCACCAATGGCAAAATGGTCAACCCAACTAGGAGAGGAACTTGGCCGGGTCGATCGTGTTCGATGGTGGTGAAGGCTGCTTAGCCCTGAATTTGGCTCGGGCGCTCTTGCGGAGTTCGTATTTGCCATCACCAAGCGAGATGTAGGATACACCCTTCACCTTCTCCGCCTCGGTGACGATGATCTTTTTGTTCGCGGGAGCCTTCCTGCTAGGCTTCTTGCGCTTCTCGTTAATCTTCTGCATCTTGGATGAGAGCTCATCAGAGTCATCATCATCCTCGCTGCTGCGAGACTTGCGCTTGTTCAACTTCTTGGGTGCTTCTTGAGGAGCCTCTTCCTCGGAGGAAGATAGAACGTCGGTCTCTGATTGGCCTATCGCGGTCTTGGTGGGCTTCTTGCCCTTCTCGGCGATCTCCTTCTCCACCTCAACCTTTGTGCGACGTTGAGGTTCGGGTGGAGGGGAAGTAGCGTCGGTTGCTACATCGTCCCTGTTCTCCTCTGAAACTACCTTGGCTTTCTTCGACAAGTGCTCATCCTCACAGCCCTCGTAAGGGCTGGCACGTTTCCTGCTCTTGAGCTGGTCTTTCTCTTTGCTCTCCACAGGAGAGTTTGACTTGCCTTGTCGGTCGCCACGACGGGTAGTGATGCGCTCCTTTGAGCGATCGAGGGGTCGGTCTTCGTCTTCGCTATCTTCGAGCGAGGATGGGGATGTAGAAGGATTGTTGCTAGTCGAGTAGCCAGAGTCGCGGTTTTGGTCACCATTGCCTTGAGGCTTGGTGTCCTTCTTCTGTCGCCTCTTCTCTGCGTAAAACTGCTGCTCTTCCTCATGGATCTTCTTCATCTTCGGGTTGTCGGACCGACGAGACTTTCTCACTGAGATGTCCTGAGCAACTGCCCCAGCCCGCCGAAGATTGTTCCAATTCGCTACAGCATCTCGAGCCAACTTCGTGATGATCTCAAATCGGAGAGGATACTGCTCCCATCGCCGCGCATGGTCAATATTCATGTGAAGCAAGTCCGTCTCTTCGAGCAGTTCCTTGACGCTACAGAACCTCAACTCGTCCTGCGCGGCGAAGAACTATAAGTGTCTGCAACTGGTAGTGGCTTCTGAGGAGGATCAGCGGCTGCTTGAGCTGGACGAGTGAAGCGCTTGGCATCGACAGGAGATGTCGGGATGCGGGGCTTACGAACCGCACGATTGGCGGAAGCCGGACCATAGTCAAGTGAACCCTCTTCAGGAGAGCTATCGACAGAAGAGCGAGTGTTTCTACGCCGCTCATAGGAAGTCGGAATAGTGGATCGAGACAGGGGTGTGCAGTCGGTGTACTGTGTGCCTCCGAGTCTGGCTCACTGCTGGTGGGTGAAGAAGAGCTCGCAGATACAGGCTCTACACCATCGGTAGTAGAGGTGTCAACAACGGTAGGGGAAGGCGCGATGACCTGCGGTCCACCAGCGGAAACTGTAGTCGGGGGGCTTGATAGTGGTGGTGCCGATGTGGTTGGTGAGCAGTGCGCGGAAACTGCTTCGGGTGGAGCGGAAGTCTGCAGCCCCTTGGATAGGACAGGAGGGTGTGTCGCCCTGGACATGGCGGCAGCAGATGTCTCCTTGGGTGCAACAGTAGCAGATGTGACTTTAGGTGCAGCAGTGGTAGGTGTAACCTGAGGTGCGGCGATGGTAGGCGTCGAGGCGGTAGTAGATGTCATCTTGGGTGCGGCAGCAGTGGATGTCATCTTGGATGCGGCGGTAGCAGACATGGGCTTGGGTGCGGTGGTGGTAGGTGCCGTCTTAGAGGAGACGATAGCATGAACCACCTTAGGAGGGACAGCAGCGGATGGCGCCTTGGTTACAGCAGGAGCAGGAGACGCGCCCCTAATCTCTCCAAGGAGGCTAGAGAAGAGATTTACTGGCTGCCTCGCCATGATCTTCTTGGGCGCCTGCTTTTGAACCTTTGCCGTGGGCTTGGTAGCAGGGCGCGCGGACGGCTTCGCTCCGTTCGACTTGGGCGCCGGCTTCTCGTCTTGTGCCGCTGGTTGAGGGTGACGGCGCGCAGTGGCCTTCGACCTATCGGACTTTGGGTCCTGTTTGGGCTTGGTAGTTTGCTCGCTCTTCTTTGATTGCTGTCGTGCAGGCATGTTGGTGTTGACGTATGCTGAAGTTTCAGGTACTGGTAGCGTAATGCTGTGGGTTGGGTGAGATGTGTGTAGAGTTGTGGTGTCGCGGTGATAGTTCAGTCAAGCGGGTACTGAACAAAGTCGAGAGTCGAGAGTGGAGGCAGCGTTATGCGAGGCTAGAATTGCGGGAGGCGGGGTAAAATATGTAGCTGCGGAAAGCTCGCGGGACCGTGCGCTGATGTTGAAAGTGAAAGCTCGAAGAACATGTGACCACCTGGGAAAAGGTAACGCCACATACTCTAAGATGCCATCTCGATCCCACTGTCACGCCTCTCACGCGTGGTGACTTGCGCTTCCTCGAGCCTCTCCGCCTCGAATTTCAATAGAAGTTTTAGGCGAAAAGCTGTATATTGATGAGACTCCGTGGGAACAAGTATTCCTTGCACACGGGCCTCACGCTCCAGCTGGAGGAAGGTCATAGTGTCCCAGTCTTGTTTGGCTGCGAGTTCGCTACCAATGTGGTAGTAGAGTAGCTCCGCTAGTTCCTGTTGAATAGTATTCGGATGATCATCCATGATGGTGTTGATGTGCGCTTGAAGATCCACCTCGCTAAAATTGAGCGAGAGAACAGCGAGGAGGGTTTCTATACTGGCAGTACGCAAGATACTGAAGGTTTGGCAAGCCATCGTGTTTGGTTGCGGTTGTTGGAGAAAGTGTTTAGGAAGGGAGTATGACTTAATCTTCACAAATTGTAAGGATTGTAGGATGCTATAGATTCAAGAGAAACCGAAGCGAGGAGATATCTTAAATACACACTGAATAGCATTTGAGAGTAGTACCAAAGGTAACATTTGATGATGTTGTTACCAAAAGGGTATAGACCCGAGGGTGAACCATAGTTGACCACCAGACAGCCAAGAAGACATCCGCCATATGATAGGCTTCCCAACGAGATCAGCGCGCCAACTTTGGCAATAGATGTCCTCAAGTCATTCGGTTTCGCAAACAATTGAGAGTTGTCCCTCAATTCAGATGAAAATATTCTTAACATAGGAAAGCGACGAAAACACCTGAAACTCGCCTTTTTTGGAAACTAGTGCAAACTGACATCAGGCTGGCCTGAGTCATACAGTTGACTTTTCACTGTATTCCCGAAGTAAAAGGTGTCGAAAACTCGGTGCAACGGTGCAGAAGTGGAACAGCTACATGTATCCAGCGCATGTTGGTTAATCGTATCAGCACGTGCCCCACGGGCGTGGAAGTGTCGCGCATAGACATGGTAGTGGTATTACGATATGCAGTAGTAGTAGCAGTAATAGTAGTGTCTTCTGTCAGTGACTTTTGCAGCTCGCAGCTCGTGAGATGCCGCCGGCGAAACCTATCTCCGGCGCCCCGGAGCCTCGGTGTTTGACCTGTTTGCAACTGTGACCGCCCAACTTTCTGGTCAGACAGCAACAACGGCCCAGCACACGACACTGTTATCGCCACTTATACCGACCTTTAAGCACTCTTAGACGCATTAGAGACTCCGCAAAACCATCACAGACCCCTCAGACCCCCTCCCCACCCGTATATCCACGATTCGCCCGGCGGTCAACGCCACACCTATACTTGAATAAGCGCATACGGATTGGAAAGAGCACAACATGGGCGGCTACCTGTCAAAGTTTCAAAGCCTGATATGGTCGAAGAAAGAGACGCGTATACTGATTCTCGGACTTGTAAGAGCTGCCTTTAGGACAACACCATGGGGGACAGGAAGCTGATGACAAATGTAGGACAACGCGGGCAAGACGACACTGTTATACAGACTCAAGGTACGCTGGAACTCTGGTAGCCCTTGTGCACATCGAAGGGCAGCAGTACTAAAAGATGTATAGATCGGCGAAGTCGTCACCACAATACCGACAATAGGCTTCAACGTGGAGTCCGTAACCTACAAGAACCTCAATTTTAATGTCTGGGTACGCATTTCCCCCATAAAACACCTACAAATCGCACCCAACTGACCTCACCATCACAGGACCTCGGTGGCCAAACCTCAATCCGCCCCTACTGGCGCTGCTACTACGCCAACACCGCCGCCGTAATCTTCGTCATTGACAGCACAGACATCGACCGCCTCTCCACCGCCTCCGAAGAACTCGCCGCCATGCTCAACGAAGAAGAACTGCGCGACGCCGCTTTGCTGGTATTCGCGAACAAGCAGGACCAGCCCGGCGCAAAGGGCGCAGGCGAGATAAGCGAGGCGCTGAGGCTGGGCGAGCTCAAAGATCGGAATTGGAGCATCGTGGCGTGTAGTGCGGTGGATGGGAGGGGCGTGGACGAGGGCATGGATTGGCTGGTGGCGAATGTGAATAGCGACAACTAGAGGGCATGAAGTAAGGGATATACCAGCATAATGGGCGTTAGGGAGTTTGATGTTTTGGAAGACAGCGCGTCATTCTGGCGGTGTGAATAGCATCAATCGGAAAACCAAAGTCTCTGATCATTATTTTCGAGGGCTGATGCATGCTTGCTCTCTCTCCCTCCATTCTCATTACTACACTTACAAAACGTACACTGATCAATCTAGTAGTAACACAAAAACCAGCCTGAAAGCTACAAGAACAAATCCCACGCTCGAAGAGACAAAATGCAAGAAAGCTTTTTGAAGAAAGAAAAAAAAGAAAGCACATAGTGCTGGGACCAGATCCACACCAACCAAAACACCATCGCTAAAACACAAATCAGACGAAAACAATATGCAAGACCACGCTCTTTCCCCCTCACTCATACTCCCTACCGCCTCTGCATAACAATCTTCCCCTCCTCCCCCCTCAAAAACTCAAACACCACCCTCTCCAACCTCGCCAACCCCTCCTTCCACATAAACTCCGTCTGCTCCGTCATCGTCAGCGCACAGAAAGCTTTCACAAGCAAATCCTCCGCACTCATGCCGTCCACCGCGCTCATATTTTTCCAGCGATGGCGCATAGCCCTGAGATCGTTCATGGCGAGCAGGCGATCCACGAGGGCGGCGGAATTGGGCGGCAGCCCGGGGTGCGTTGCGAGGCTGTGCGTTAGAGAGGCGATGGCGAAGCGCTCCTGGAGCCAGAGGGTCAGGATGTGCGTTGTAATGTCGTAGTGCTGGCCGATTTCAGGGCGAATGAGGGATTCGCCGTGGTACCAGAGGGAGTTTATGCGGTGCAGCAGCGCAGACTCATCGACTGGGAGCGAGGGCTTTGGAAACAGAAAGTGCAGCAGCAGGGCTGTTACTTCGCACTGGAGGCCGCGGATTTCGGATACGGATACGGCGGTGGCGCGGGGCGCGGTCTGGGGTTGGGGCGCTTCTGCGGGCTGAGATTTCAGCACGGGCTGGTGCCGGGATTGCTGGTGGGGTTGTTGCGGATGTGGCTGGTCGGGTTGTGGAGCGGCGACATGCTGCTGTTGTTGCGGTGGAGGATGGCTCGATGAGGAAGTAGCGGGTTGTGTCGGGATGAGTGACATGCCGTATGCATGAGCGGTTTGCACGGCGGGACCCGGCGCGATATTGGGATTAGATGCTGTATGAGGCTGGGTGGATGCGGCCGGCGCATGTGGAGTATTAGATCTACTGCGGGGATGAGGGGCGAGGGAGCGGCCGATGAGGTGATTACTGGGACTATTTGCTCGACTGTGAGCTTGGATGCGAGCCTGCATTAATTGTGCCGCTCTTTCTTGGGCTTGTTGAGCGGTATAGGGATGGCCTTGATGGTGTCCTCGAGCTTGGTCGTGAATTGGCTGTGGAGCCTGTGGTTGTGATTGTTGCGATGGTTGGGGAGCAATGTGTGCATGTTGTACACTTTGGACAACAGGAGAATCTCGCGTCTTCACTACGATGGTGTCTGCAGGCACGTTGACGGAGTGGAACCCCTGGGAGGTGGTCGGAGCTGAGACTGGCGCTGGCGTGGGTGGTTGAGCAGAGGCGGACTCCGAGACAGGTCTTACAGGCGCAACATTCGACGAAGCAGGGTCGTAAGGGCTAGTGTAAGTAGACGCATCGCGATGAGGCTGCGAGGGCGAAGTATGTTTCCGTTCTCGTGACGATGTACGCGAATGGCCCCGTGATAGCTCTCTTACAGGAGGTGCGGTATTGACGGCTCTTAAGCCACCAGAATTTACCGCAGTGAATCCCCCACCCACGGAGGTTGCTGGGATGGCTGTTGGCTGTCGAGACGTACCATTCAGCTCGTTGTTAGAGAGCGGGCTCAGCTGAACTCTAGCGGGCTCAACACCATTGGCTGGTGACGGCGACAAATGAAGCTTGTGACTTGGGAGAGGCGGAACATTTTCAATGCTGCCATGGCCACCCGGGAGAAGGTTGTGAAGGGACTTCCTAGGGCTCTTGCTTCTCCTGTTGACTGGCATCGTGTGATACTGTCGCTTGGCAGGCGTTGATGAATGCTCTTCGCCATCTGAAAGCGAACCGAAAGCCTCGCTCTTTCTCTTTTTCCCATTGACAGGCTTCACATCAAGCTCAGCACCAGGGGTTGCATCATGATCTGGTGGTGTGAGTGAATGCGCTGTGCCATGTGGTGACTGCGATGTGTTAGCAGATGATGAATGATGTATCGGAATACCATACCAGCTGCGACTCTCCATCAATATCAGCAAGCGTATCATAGTCATTAGCACCCGATGGCCGCTTAAGCTTCATGTTGCGGATGTAGTAGCATGCTTTGATGATGATCCATCGATGCAGATGGATTTTGAGACTAGTCCATTCTTAGCGTGAGCTGCATCAGCATCATCGTCACCAACTTACATTTCCTTGTGCTCGGCAACCTCGTAGAGGAGATCTTTGTTGTAAGTCTTCTTCATGGGATCTGGGGTAAGTAGGCACGTCCGATCTGCACCCCCGCCCCAGATTGCCGGTCCGTACAGTCCGAGCAGGTCCTCGAGCTCAACATCCAAGCTCGTCGGATCCGCGGCAAAGTCGAGCAACGCATCTCGTTCTTTCGGAAGCTCTTTGCTCAGTTTTGTGACTTCACTCGACAGCTTGCGGTAATCCGGGTTGTCGAACTTTGGAATGCCGCGGTTGGTGGTGGAACTCGAGGCAGACAGTCCCAAGCCCAGACACTCCGTAACTTCGCGTATTGTCGGATTATGCGAACTGAAGACGCTGATCCAGCGCGACCTATCCCAGCGCCTCACGCCGTGCTCCAGGTCCAAAGCCAAATTGTCCTTGGAGCTCATGGCGCCGCATGGATGGAGTTACAGATGAAAGGAAAAACGAGGTCGATGAAGAAAAGATGGGGAATGACTGTGCTGGCGTGGCGCCAATCCGAGGATGATGTGTTGGGATGGCGTTCGGTAAAGGTAATAGGGGATGAGCGAAAGTACGTTGCACTAGCTTGTCTTGGAAAAAAGTTTCTTCTTTGCGCAGGACAAGGTTCGAGTCTCTGACGCCCGTCGTAGTACACCAATGCTCTATGCACGTCTCTGTCTGCAGCTGCACAGCGTGCGGGCAGAGTGTGCGGATCAGGTGAGGGCGGAGGCAGGTATGACTGATGATGTTGCAACGTGTAAGTGCCAGAGGCGATGGTCAGCAACGTCAAATGGATGAGACAGCAGTCTGGCACAGTCTCATCACCCGTGGGTCGGCGCATAACCCTAGAATACGCGTCCACACAACTCGCACGACTCGCGCCGATATTCCCACAGTCTTGTATGCGAGGGTAATCATAGTACCGCCCCGCCGCAATTGGCCAGGGATGCAAAAGCGGGTCCCCAAACGCCCCCTTGCTTCTTCACCTGTACCACGCTTGTGACTATTTGTTGTTATGCTATCGTCTACCGTACCATATGCAACCCAATACAATCTCGCCGCTCCACACACGACCACCGACGCTCTGCTACGCTAACTTACCCACCTGGGCCAAAACATCCGAACCAAGAGATGCTGCTGTGAGCGATTAGCCGCCACATGCAATCAGCGAATAAGCGAGGCTATCACGCTTTTGTAAGGCCGGGAATTACTCAAACTCATTTCGTCTATGACGCGCCGCATGTGTTTGACTTTCCTACTCGCGTAGCAGGGGAGTTTACTCATCGGCGTGACGTCGGACGCTTCTTTCCGATCAGCGATCACGAGCCCTGGATCCGTCCAAGTACAAGTACTCGAGAACGGTACGCTTCATGGCAAGCGGACCACGCCGGAAGCCACATGGAGCCGTTACCGCCAGCCTTTATGGCGTGCGTGTGTTGGTCTGATTCATCGTGCATTTCCCGAGTATGGCGCAGTGCCCGTAAGGCGACCTGCAAAGTAATTTTCCTCGTGTGGCGTAGGTCCAGTAATCTCCCTGTCTGTGCTTTTCTCGGATGTACTATCGATGTGACGACTACGCGGCAATCTCCACATCGAGGATAGCGAATGTGGCCACTATTACGGGCGTAGCTACGCCGCTTCCTGCCTGAGAAACCATCGCTCCCCATGCGAGCGCACATCCTGAATCAGAGAGTGACAACCAAGTATTGACTGATGGCGATGTGCGTCCGCGAACAGCCTAATCTACCAATCACGTAGGCTCTCGTGTGATGCACAGAAATGTCAGCTTTGCAGGGGTCCTGCAGCCGAACTAGTGTATTCCGCGAATACCACACAATCAAATGCAATTTTTATAGCGCCGTCCCATATTGTAGTCACGGTCCTTGCCGTAAATGTTGCGTAAATGTTGGTACCCGTACAGAAAGCTGAAACACAGCCTCGGTGAACCTGTCGATCGTGAAAACGCCCCACATGGCCGTGCTCAGGATCTAGCTCACGGCATATCTACTCCTGTCCCAGCGAATGGGGAGAGGTGCAGCCACTCCTGAAACTTACCAGAATAACCAAACACTCCGTGGCCGACGATGCGGGTCACAACAATCGTGTGCACCCAGCACTGTGCATGAGGCGTAGTATGCATGCACTTCTAACAACCAACTCCACGAACCCTACTGTACATACGACAAGGTCGTTTGGTTTTCTTCCTCCTCGCCCTTGCGAAACTCCTCCAGAGCCTCGGATAGCCACCCAACTATGCCCGTAAACTCAATGTTGTTCCATTGCATCTCGACAGCGTGTTTAGGACCGGCAAAAACAACAATGGCTTGTCGCAAAACCTCGTCTTTGTCGACAACAGCATTCGTTGAGAGACCAAATCCTTGGCCCACGTCCTCGAAGTTGGCGATGATAGTTTCACTGGCACCCATCAGGGTATGGTACTGTTGATGGCGACGCTCAAGTTGGGCCCTGGTGCCTTCTTCACTCGCCCAGCCTATGAATGGTCAATCTGCAGTCCTTGCGTCAATCTGTATTTGTCTGGGTTTGACTTACGATTCTCGGCTCGCTCAAATGCCGTGACGTGCCTCTTGAGCTCAATCCAGGTCAGGAATGCGCGCTCTCGCGCCATAAAGCTAGGAACGTCCTCCAATATCTTGTCAGTGTCAGCTCGTACATGTTCGCGCCATACGCGCTCGAACCGATCAAGCAGCACTTCTTCGTCTTCCACTTTCGTGAGAGACTCTTCGTTGTAGATATATGCCCGTAGTGCTCGTATGCTACCGGAATCGAGGCCACGGTATGGTATGCTGATGTCTGATCGAGGTACATGTTCGGGCCCCTGTTCGACAGCACGGAAGCTTACGATCAACTGTGTTATCTTCTCTCTGACCTGGCGTTCAACGGCAGCTGATTGCTCGGCGAGGGCAATCTGTTGTTTCACGGCCGCTTGACTCTCCCCAGGTCCTCTTGGTCGATTCATCTCGCCCGCTGCAAACCGGTTCCAGACCCCATCGGCGATGTTCTGATGTTGTTGCTGTTGCGCAGACTGCAAGGAGTCCACGTTGACTGCAGTAAAGGCCGCCGCTCTGCCATGCGATGGCTCTCCGTTGTTGACAGTGGTGAACCCCGCGCCCTCGCCGGGACCCATCATCGGACTCTCGCCTGATTCGGGGGGTGTCAGCATGGCACTCGACGACATCGGGCTTCCACGCGAACCGGTGTCGACATCGTGCAGTACTGAGTTTGGTGCGAGGGCAACAAAGGAGGCGGGTGCTTCCCCGTGCTGGTTTGCATGTTCGGCCTCAGCCCGCGCTTGGCGACTTTCTGCCTTCTTCCGCCTCTCTCGATCCAAGCGTTCCCGTGCGAGGATAACATTGCAGGCCTTGAGTCCTATCCACCAATGCAATAATTTGTGTATCCTGTGGTGATGGTCAATAAATGTGCGCCAATAATCATGGTCCTCCCTTCGGAGCAGTATAGACGTACAGTTGCCTATCTTCGTCTTCTTCAATGTACAAGTCGCTTGCGTAGAGGCCTTCTTCAACGCCGGGCTCGTTTGCTGTAAGCAGATGCTCTCTATCGCCTGCCCTTCCCCAGACCTTGGTCCCGTGCTTTTCAAGTAGCCCATCGACTTCCTCTTTTAAGCTGCCTTCCTCGCTCAGGAACTTCATAAGTTCGTCTGGCTCTTTCGGCAATGTTGCAACGACGTCGCCCATGTCCGCGACTAGATCGCGTACTAACGCAGACTCAAAGTTTGTTTTGCCGCGCTTATTGGAAGACCATTTGGCGCGCAAGCCGAGACGTTCGATAAGCTCATGCATACGCACCTTGCTGCGGTTCTTCATGATGTCGAGCCAGTCCTTGGACGTCGCGTATGAGATTGCGGAGCCGTCCATGGCGGGCGATGTTGTGCGAACGGTCAACAAGCCAAATAGGAAAGATACAGGCTGGTAGCGGGTGTCAATGACCCTTTTTGTGGTACAGACGTCCAAGTACTGATTAGTCGGGTACCCGACCCTAAAATGGTAGCTGTGTGAATGCTGGTCGAAAAAGCGCCAATAATGGTGATCATGCAGTGCTGATTTTACTCGGTAGGATTACATGCAGTCCGCGCTTAGAGCTACCACAGGGCGGATGCTGGAAGGACGTGGTCAGATGCTTATCGCGCCCAATGCAACGTAAGCAGGATATCTTGGATGGGAAGAAGATAGCTGATGGAGTAAGAGCAGATGGAAGGACTAGGGTGTCGTGATGAAAAAGATTCGCGTACACCTGCAGGTGCAACGCGCCAGGCCACAAGAAGGAAGGGCGGTCGGTGGCAACTCGATCTAATTGGTGTGCCCTACATCGCATTGCTCCCGCCTTACACAAGTAATTTTAATGCACGAGCTAAATATACAGCATCAACCCAGAAAACATGTAATCCTTTGATATCCGCACTATCCTCTTTTGGCGTTCTTGAATAGCCTCGAACAATCCTCGTAATCACGGAAAGCTCACAGTGCTTCAGGTCATTGGCATTAGTTCAACTTCGATCTCTGCGCCGCCAGACCATATTGATGGCTGCATTAGAGCACTCCGCAGGCGATTGAATGCTGTCTCCGATCTTTTGTGCACAAGGACTGCTTTCTTGGTGTCATCAGGAAGTTGGCAAGACAGACGCCACGTATTAGTCGTTGCCAAAAGTGCAGCAGCAGAAGGCGTAAACTGCACATCAGTCTGAAATAGGTCCAAAACCTCTGCAAATGTTTTGCAGTGCTTCATGTCATGTGCAAGGTCATAGTTGTGTCCGTTGTCGTCTACGCACCACACGACGGGAATATTCCGCGCTTGCGCATCACTCAAGCTCGATGACTGTCCAGTTGTGGGTATACACTTGGTTGTTGCTGTTGAACTTGCTCTGTTGGGAAGGGCCGTCTCCGTTGTATGGGGTGACCCAGGAGTCGGTTGTTATGTACGGGCCTCGGGGACAGTCGGCCTGAAGCCTTGCAGCGGATGCTTTCCTTTTGAGGCCTGCATCAAGAAGCTCTCTATTGACCGCGTACGTTGATGGTTGCTAGGAGCTTCTACAATGTCACTGCTGTATCTTAAACGAGTTCGCTTCAGGGACGTCGAAGTGCTCCGGCTTGGTGCGTCCTGGTTTTCAATGGTCTGAGTGACCCTCGCCATGGATTGAGCAGCTTTCGAGATTGGTGTCCACGAAGAGGTTTGAGCATCTAGGATCTCGCGGATGGTTTCAGCAGTACCCATATCTTGGTTCGTGTTGCGCAGCGTGACCAGCATGAAGTTATTGTCAAAGTTCTTGCTATAGCCGCCGTGCCGTATCTCATATGGGCGCCATGTCTGGAGGGTTTTGATAGATCGGTCGAGTGTTTGAGGGAGTAAGATGCAGAACATTCCGACTTCGTCGTCTCCGTCTAGCGGCATGATAGTTACACTCTGTCCTCAATTAGCACTTCGATCGTTGAGACGAGTAATTTTCACTTGCCTTGCTCTTTCCAAATGGCAATTCACGTAAGGTGAGCAATACGGAATCGTCACCCAGGCAGCCTCGGCAGACCGCTTCGCGATTGATTGAGGAGGCACGCGTGGGTGGTTGAGGGAACGGGGGACTAAGGCTTTTGAGATTCGCCTTGAGCGTATTGTACGATGGAAGCCCAAGATACGACGTGTTCTGTTTGTCTGGCGCTAGATATCCCACCCAAACACCACGAGAGTAAAGATTAGGAGCAGAGTAGTAATGGCCTCGGGGAGTGTTGTGACTGTTGAAGATCCTTGGGCGCCATGACGTCGTTGGAACCGTCAGTTTGCTGGGCTAACGTGATGTCCCTCGTTACAAGAGTCCTTACAGAGGCAGCAGCGATGTTCTTCAGTACCGTCAGCTCGACGTTTGGGGGTGGTGCCATTGTTGGATTCAAAGGACAAGAAGTGTCTCTCTCGACCGATTGCGGAAGACCACTCACCTTGGCATTGCTCTTATTTGCTTGCACCGGAGTCACACTTTGTTTGCTACGACTAGTATGTCTCTGCAGGTAGCTTGTTCTGGTATGCTTCGCGTTGCCGTTGAGAAACTTGAGATTGTACGTGGGAACGACGGTACGGTTTCTGATTGGCCTTGTGGTGCCGCCCTCACCGTCGGTGACTGACATTCTGAACTTTTCGTGCCGTGATATGTGTTGTCGCCGTGGTTTTCAGGTGGGGGTTCGGGACGGAGGAGGGAAGGTGCAGGTTGTTGCGACGTACGATTGGACAGATTGACTATTGTAGTTAGCTCATGCAGCTTTACGCGACAACAGCTCGCCGTTGAGACATACAGCCTGCAGCAATCGCGATTTCTCGCGATGTGAACTTGAGCGACAGTTATGTTATGCTGTGTGTGTGTGACTAAGGCAGTAGAATATCCGGGCACCGCAACTTATTCGTCACCTGGCTGTGGTAGGTAGTACTGGCTGAGGTTGATGAAGGTATCAATCGTTCTTGCCTCATTGGGCATCCACCACCTGCATGCACACAAACATCGCAACTTCCGTCCTTGGCCCTCCTCCTCCTCACTCTTACACTTCACTCATGCTCACAATGGATTCAACACCAAAAGTTATCCAGGCTGAGCCGTAGCACAGGCATTCACGCGCAGTTGGAACGCCTCGGGCTCCAGACTTACAATGAAGCTCGTGAAGGCGTCACAACACGTGCCATCTTCAAGTACCAGCCTGTCATCCGACTATACAAGCTAGAAGCACCGTCCCTCTTTGGAATCCTCGAACGCGATGGGCTCGATCGCGATGGTCCAATGCTCTTCGACGAGGAGCTCGATGTTCTGCTCCAAAAGTACGGCCCGCTCATCCGGCCTAGGCCAGGCGAGGCCAGCAGGGAGTATCTGCGAGAGGCCCAAGCGGGAACGCTGTACGAAACCGATCTTGTCTATCCTTGCGACACTGCTATGTTATTCAAACAAAACCCTTGGAATTGGAGCCCCATGACAGTACCAGCCTCAAAGACCGCCTCTGAAGTCTCATCTTAGCGAAGCGCCTTCGATCTGGTTGTGACCTTCAAGCTCCTATTGAAAATACACACAGGGTATGCGATTTCCACAAAGTATATGCGAGACAGGCACTGACCACGTTCCTGCATCGCCCAGGACGCACTGAGGGTGCTTGGCACGAGATCAATATCAACCACAGCTACTCCTAAGAAGACACTGCTTGCAAGCGGCACCAATACTTTGTCCCAGCGTCATGGTTCGTTCGATGACTGCTTCGATGAGGAGGATTCTGCCACCGGGTCTGAAACAGAAGGCTCTGTCATTGGAACCACAACGCGACGACGCGCCTTCCGGGAGATCACCAGTTCCCAGAACAGCTTTACCAAGGTGGAGCTTCGTCTCTACCGGAAGCTCACCGTTACTCTTCCTGGAGGTTACGGACCCGTCCATCCCTATGGACCGATGTTCCTCACCCCTGATTGCACCACAGCCCAGAGCTGCTTCAAGCGCATCTGCGATAAGATCAAGACAGACTGCAGCTTCATGGTGTTTCAGCTTCCGGAAGACATGGAGGGTGTGATTGGTGGCGTACGTGTGGACCGCGGATCTAGCGACGCTGAGACGACCTTTCAGCATGTGCTTGAAATCTTTTGCCGGGCGAAGAAGTTCCCGGGTGAACCTCAATATCGTTCGGTCGAGGTCGAGGTCGGGTTGGACATGCCTGAGGATGACTGATCTACATGGAAACTGGGTGGTGAATGATGGAGAGTATCAGATTACCTGGGGCAAACACAGATTACGGCAAGTCCGCAGTCCAGATCATTCTAATACGCTTTGGTCCATGCTCAATATGGCTCTCAGCTCCTCATCGACTTCAAACACATTCTCTTCTAGTGCAAGCCCCATAGCCACCAGCTCTGCCAGACTAACCCCCACATTCTCATCGAGCATCTTCTTCAATTCTCTTGCTCTCTCGGTAACATCTTCAATCTTGACAGTACCCTCAACCAGCTCATCGACCAAACCGCCAGGAATACCAATCTGAATGCTCCGATAGGGTAGTTTCTCCAAGTTAATTGTGCGCTCTGGATCCCATTGCACCCTCACGTTGATCGGTTTGCTTCTACCCTCCTTCTTCGCCTTTGCGCCACTATCTGTCGTATCAGCATCGTGACTCGACACGACAGCCTTCCGCAGGAGGGACAAAAAGGTGGAGTGCGTAAGTACTATAGCGATTATGCGTGCCTGACCAGGGTCTTTGTACGAGTATCCGCTGCGGTACAACATCCAGGCCCACGATGGCTTGATCCATGTCATACGCGTGGTGCTGAATTTTGGCGATGCGTTGAGTTTCTGATGCTCAACGGCGGCTTGGGCGATTGCGCTGTTGTAGGCTTGGTATACGGTGATTGTTGTCGAGGTGTAGTGAGCGCGGATTTGGCGGTAAGGGATGGTTTGGGTCGCCATGCGAGCGGGTTGTTTGGTTTGGATTTACCAACATCTGGCGATGGCATATAACATATGCGTAACGCACCCTCAAGGGCGTCGTGCCGCCCTTCAGCTGGAGTTACGTACGAAAGGGCTGTCGCACAAGGCTAGAAGCCGGTTCATCAATGTGCAATGCGCAGTCGTCAGCACTTGGTGTTTACCCTTGCGTCGCTCGCTCAGTACCTAGCGGGGATCCGTAAAGCTTTTCTAAACCTCGTTCCCTCCTCTCTACGATTTTCCACAAACAGCTTCGTATTCAAACCTCAAAAGCTGCGATGTGCTGTGCCGTACACACATCATGGCCATCTCAGCCCCCAATGTCCCGTATCCAGCATGCAGCTTCCACGACGGGTATGGCAGCCGAACGCCATCTGGTGTATTTTTAGCGCATCCTCCGACACAGACGGCATGGCCGCCTGGTGACTACGAAGACGAAGGGCTGCAATGACGACTGGCCAAAGCGATGCATCTTTTGAGTACGAGCATATCACACTCGCGCATTCACGGTAAGGGACGTACCTCGTCGCCATAGTAGGCGCCTGGAGCGTCATCACGAGTCGTGCGCCCAATTCGCAACGAGGCTGCTCGAGTCGCGACGCCCACTTGACCAACCGCCAACCCACCGGTGAAGAGCTGCAACGCTTGTTTCCACCACGCTCGCTTGGGCCAGGAACGCTCAGGCTGTGGTTTCCAAACCGGGCCGTTGGCCTACTTTTGCGGCACGGGATTGGATTGTGGAAGCGCAGCAGGCTGGCATGGGCTGAGGCTGAAGCTCGAAGCGCACAGGCTGTGAGGCCATTCGTCCAGCCGCGGGGTGCAACAAATATTGACTGACCCCAGCGCTGTGTAACTGTTCCTGCTTCTGAACTGCGACTTTTTGGACCTGTTGATTCAGACTTCACGGCACATGCACTGCTTGCGACGGGCAAACTCCAACAAGTGAATACCAAGAACCTGCGCCCCACAGCCTCGCGACAGACATGGCGGGAGTGCCGTCTCCTCTCCAGATTGGCTCTCCTACCACCACCAGAGGCCCCTTTGCAGACCCGGTCCCTACAGCTCTCCGCGCCGGCTCACCAGCATTCGGATCCCAGACGCGCCCGCCGCTCACGCGCAAGAACACGTCGGGCGGATCAGACAGGCTCTCGCAACTCTTCCCGTCTCGACCGTCTTCAGTCGTCTCGATTACTCCCCCGAGCACGACCGCACAGTCGCGCAGGACATCCCTGCCGTCACCCCTCACACCCGCTGCCGAGCCGTCATATCGCATACCCCGCGCCCCGGCGCCGCCCTCGTTCGCCGAAGACACCTCGTACAACCCTTCGGCAGTCCAGTCTGATCGGTCCCAGTCGTTGCAAAGTAGCAGTGGAAAGCGGAGGCTCCTAAACCGGCTGTCGTCTCTGAGCCGTGGCAGTTCTCAGAGTGGGAGGTACAACAAGCTCGAAGATGAGGAGTCGGGCCCGGGCAGGAGGCGGTTGAGGGGCGTGGAGGAGGAGGAAGAGGCAGTGGGCTACGACCTGAGTGGCTTTGAGGGTCTGCCGATGAAGAAATTCGAGCCACAGAGGAAATTGGCGAGCACAGCGGACACGAGAGAGCAGGCCCGGGACATGAATGAAGCAGGGTACGCTGCTGAGTTTGACAGGCTCGAGGCGCAGCTGGGCTCTGGCCTGAGTTCAGTCATCGAGAAACCCTTCACGCACACGCCGAGCACGCAGCTACAGGTCAGAAGCCCCAGTCACAAGCGGGGGCTCTCTGATTCTGAGGTCGTATCTGCACAAGCACTGGAAGCACAGAAGGAAGCTGAAAAGTCGGAGCGCATTGTGGCTATCGCAGAAATACCAGTGGACATAAGCGACTTCACTGCAGGCTCCGACTTCGACACGCGGAGTATCATGACCGCTGATACCGGGTTGGCCAAGGGCGAAGCAGAGACCAGCTACTTCTTCCCACAAGGTAGGCATACTCAATTTGACTCACATGTAGCGTGTCTGACTTATTCCAGACCCCGAACAACCCTCATGGCGGCCGTTCTCGATGGGCAAGCCATGGCTTGCGATGCTCATCTTCATTGCGCTGCTACTCGCTGGCATACAAGAGTTCTTGTGCCAGGTTTCGATACGGGAAGTCAAGAAAAGCCCTGAATACGGCGGCCTAAAACAGTTTTGGAAGCCCGGAGAGCTTTCATTCATAGTATTCTTTACGTGGAAGTACGCGCCCATTATGACGTTTGTTTGCTACGGAATCCTGTGGCAAATGACCGACTTCGATGTCAAGCGCTTGGAACCCTTCTACCAACTTTCGAAAAGGTCTGGCGCAACTGCTGGGGAATCGCTCAACATGGATTATCTTACGTTCATGAGCTGGCTGGTACCACTAAGAGCACTACGACACAAGCAGTATGCTGTCATCTACAGCTCACTCAGTACTTTGATTGCGAGTAGTCTAGTCCCTGTCCTGCAGTCGGCCTCCATTATCACACACCCTCCGAAGAATGAGCGACTCGGAAAAGATATGAAGCTGAAGGCGATTCGCGTCGACCCTCCATGGTCTCGAGCAGTCACGGGAAGCCTAGTTTTTGTAGCTTTCTCTGGAGCAGCGCTCATGTACGCTATGCAACGGAAGAGTGGTCTGCAGTCTGATCCGAAAGGCATTGCAGGGATCGCAGCCATGGCAACGAAAAGCCATATTCTGACAGACTTTCGCGGGCTTGATACAGCTCCTTTAGAGAAGATTCACAAGAAACTACGACACAGACGCTACATTCTGCACAAGAGCTCTCTGTGGCAGGGTGAGTTCATCCGGAACAGCAGGGAGAAAATTCACGAACAAGGCTCTGACCCCAGACCGCTTATGCTTCGCAAGCGCGCTGGGGGGCCCTTCATTGCCTTCATGATTGGCGTCATGGCCGCAATCCCGGTTTTCATGTTTCTGGACGGCGCAGGCATCATTACCGAGAGGCTTCCGTTCCTCATGACAGCACTGGCGACCGTTATTCGCATCGTCTGGAACACAATGAATATTGATGTACGCATGCTGCAGCCGTTCTGGATCCTAGCGCAGCGCCATGCACCGGCGAAAACACTTACGCTCGACTACACCGGCACGAACCCGCTATTGCTGCCCTTCAAAGCAATGTTTAATGGCCACTTTCTTATTATGTTGATTGCATTTGGCTCTGTCTTGGCTGAATTGCTCACTGTGTGCGTGTCATCCATCAGCATCGACGGCAAGAAGTTCTTACCCGGCAACGGTAATATCGACAAGGAGGACTCGAACGACATCGACCGCCACAACACGGAGCAAACCTTCCGGTCCTTCTGGTGCTCCTTTGTACTCACCATAGGTATCCTGATCTACCTCATTGTCATTGCGACTGTGACCTACTGGAAGCGCTCGCAAAAGATCATGCCACGTCAAATCGGTAGTATCGCGTCTGTCCTCGCCTTTATACACCAATCGCGCATGCTCATGCACTTCATCGACACGGAAAAGTACGACTCGGGCAAGATGACGAGCCATCTGGAGAAGCAGGGCAAGACGTTTGCGCTGGGCTGGATCTCGGGGAGAGATGGGGACGACCATTTAGGTATTGATGAGGAGGAGATTTTGAGCGAGTATCAGTATGGGAAGGATTGGACGAAGGCGAGGATTCTCGGGCATCAGGTTGGGGCGTGGGAGCGTTATGAGTAGGATTGTGCATTGGGCGTGGTTTGTGTTGATTGCTATTCATGATACCTACACGCTTCACGCAGCTTTGTTAGCATGTTTTGTTCTATGTAACCATACGTTATCATAGTAATTTCATGTCCTAAAGTCGTGCAAGCAAGACGTGGGGTCAACGTTTCTCTAGCAGTTCGTCCCGTGCCAGACACCGGACCCTGCAGATTCCAGACAGTCCTCACCCTTCATGTTGACCACCCTAGCTGTCGCGACACGACAATGCCTGCTCACCGGCATTTTTGGACCGACCCTGTAAAGACAGCTAGCGTGGCTGTCTGGTGTAACACGGCAGGCGCCCGTCAGCCTCATGTTTCGCGGGAGCCTCATCCACTCACCGGAAGCGCACATGCGCCCACGCAGCAATGAGCCGCCTCATTGTTTTCCCGCACCCGGGCAAGGCATGGGTTCTTACACCGTAGATTAATCGTCATATAGCTCTATATCGCGTCGCGACGTTGGTGTAGCTGGTTGGAGCTATGGTACTTCGGCTATTTGTGCCGCCTGGTACGTCTTGAGCCTACAGCGATTCATACAAGGCCATGGCTGACTTGGAGAACAGGAGAAGGACAGCACAAGCTCGTGCCTAGACGTCCAGATCCGATCGGGGCGAATGCGACGCTTCAATACTCCATTATCGGCTCGACCGCCCTCGCTGCGACTTACACATCCCTCGCCGTGAATCATGGGCAACGAGTCTCCCCAGCACAGCCGATATCGCGGACAACAATCTTCATACGGTCTTCAGCGAGGCTGGGGTTGTGGGCGGGCGTGGTTGGAGCTGCTATCAACTGGTACTATCACACCGCTTTTGTGGGAGTAGTAGCCTCAGAATTTAAGCTCAAGCTCAAACCTTGGAAGCTATACAAGTGGACAAAGAGACGCACAGTGGAAGATGGCTGCCTGGCCGGTGCAGCACTCGGACTCGCGGCCTCGATTCCAACGCTCTTCACGCGACGCCCAGCTATACCGCGATGGACACGAGTTCTGGGCATGACCAACATCGGCGCATGTGCCGGCATACTCGGAGGACACGGATACTTTGCGTACACGGGCGAACGACAGAAGGCGTACAAGCGTCTTGATCAAAGGCTGAAGCGGAGATCTTTAGAGTTCTATGCGATATTCTGGAACAAGGAACTCATGGCATGCTTCAATCCGCTCGTTCAGCAGTACATCCGGCATAACGGGATTTGGTACACATATCACCTCCCAGATGAAGTGTACGATGATGTGGATGCCTATGGAAAGCGTATAGCCAAAAAGCAGTCACCAGACACAGACACGCAAACAGCCGAGCAACCACAAGAGGCCCACTTCAAAAAACCTATCGACTATGTAGCAGACTTGAGGCAATTCGACGTCGACTTTACACGCACAGCCATAGCGGAACAGGAAGTCGAGAAAGAGAATTTGTTGAAGGAAGCCGAGTATCTGTTCTTCGTAATGGCGCAGAAAGAGTACGAATACTGCCGCATCAAAGACATGGACGACGACGAACGTCAACGCCGCCAGCACGAAATTCAGGTCCTCCAGTTCGCCTACAACAACGTACGCTCCGCTGTCACGACCATCGAAACCCGGCTCCTCGGATGGACCATGTCGCTACGTCACAGGGCACTCCTCGACGCTGATCAAACCGGACCGGATGATTTAAAAGCTTGGCTCCCGGCATCAGCGTCAGTTGACTGCAAGGCCCACGATCCCACGCTATCGATTCAGGAAATGGAGCGGCTGCAGGCGCAGATTGGACCGCAGGTTAAGCAGTTTGAGGAGTTGGTGGCGCATCCGGGGTACGAGAGGAGTCAGAGGGAACAGTGGAAGAGGGATATCGAGGATGGGAGGCGTGTGCTGAGGGCGTTGGATAGTGTTGTTTGGGAGCTTGAGAAGAGGAGGAAGGCGCTTGAGGGGAAGAGTGCCGGGGAGGGCACGGTGAAGGAATTGGAACAGCAGATGGATGTTGGCAAGGTCCAAGCTTCGCCGACGGTAAATGCGAATGAGGAGAAGACTACAGAGAAAGATTCAAAAGACAAGCAAGTAAACAAGGTGGAAGTGAAGAAGTCGGAGACAGGCAAACCGCCGAATGAAGGCTTAGATCCGGATAAATCATGATATGACTATATACCCACCTTTACGATTCGCTGCATCGGACACTCTTGCCAATTCTCCAATCTGTCCCCACCACCCCCTCCCTTCCTCACTCCCCCAAATCCACCCTCCCCATCCCCTCCATAACCCCCCTAATCCTCTCCCCCAGTGCCTCTCCTCCATTCTCCCTCACCCCCTGCAACAACACCATAGCATTCTGATACTCCTTCCCGCCACCACCCCCATCCTTCTTTTCTCCTACCTCCCTCACCGCATCCAACAAACCCCCATCCTCCTGCATCTCAACCACCACACACGCCGCCCCCTCAGCGCTCTGCGCCATGAGTCCGAGTCCGAGTAGGCCCTCGGCGCGCGCGTCGGGGTAGATGTGTTGCCGAACGAGGCGGGCGAGCGGGAGGGCTATGCGGGGTGTTGAATATATCGTGTTGTAGAGCGTGAATGTGTGGGGATTGGGTGTGGGTGTGCGGGCGAGGTGCCGTAGTATATTTACTATTACGCGTGGTGTTTCGATGCTCGGGTTTTTGAGGGCTGTGCTGGGGAGCGGGGAGGCGGGGCGTAAAGATTGTGCGACTAGAGTTTGGAGACATGTTGTGCTGTTTTGCTGTTGGGAGGGGGCGACGACGCGTGTGATGTTTGGGAGGTTATTTGTCACGAGTTTGGCTAGTAGGGCGGTGGTTTCGCCTGTGACTGGTGCATCGGAGGGATACTGGACAAGGACGTGTTGGCATGCATCGATTACGCCGTCGTCGCCTAGTATACTGCGATTCTCTTCCGGGAAGGCGAGGTGCCGCAAAAAGCCTGTTGCAGCGTAGAGCAGGGCGGAGTGTGTTGTTGTGGACAGGATTTGCGTCAAGGTGGTGTGGATGCGCCAGTTGCTGACCATAGCGATGCAGACTTCATCGCATGTGGCGAGGTTACCGAGGGTGACGCACGCAGCCATTGTAGAGGGTGACTGATCGAGTGGAGAAGCGACGCAATGGGATTTGTCTGTTGGGGGTGTGAGGGTTGCGCGGATGCGTTCGATGACGGGGGTAAGGACGTCGAAGGTTTGGGCGAATGCGTTGGTTGCCGATATGCCGGAGATGGAGTTTATGAGTTGTGACAAGAGGAGTACAGTTGTCTCTTCGGATGGTGACGTATCGTTCGTCTTGGTGAGAGCTAGCTCACTGAACACGGCTTCGATCTCTTCGGCTGAGAGGCGCGCTTCGAAGTCTTGCATCAAGATGACTAGATCATCGAGAGTTGCTGGAGTGCAGATCTTCTCTTGAAACTCTGGGTCCTGAAGGTAGTGCACTAGAATAGCGACATACTCGTGGTAATGATCTTCATCATGATGTAGAGCCACACGTAGGAGATTGCGGAAAGAGGAGACGGAACTTTCGTTATTCAGTTGCTCAGCTGTGAGCTTCCCAGTGGTCCAGGTAAGGAGATCTACGGCGTAGTCGATGGCTTCTGGGGCGAACTTATGGGAGGCCAGTTGAGCAGTGATGAAGGCATCTAAGCGAAGAGACGCTGCTACAGCTTTTGCGGGATCTATGAAACTGTAAATAGCGGAATGCGTAAGGAGACGGATGAGAATTACCAAAGTCGTTGCAGAGGTTGAAGAGGACAATGAGGGTGATGGTCGAGTGGGTGTCATCGATATATGTGATGAGATGGTCTAGTCTTTTCGTAACGACCTCGCGGTTTAGATCTGTAGTGGCAAGTCAATTTTGACGCTCCAAGAACTGAACCACGTAGGTAGTACCGTTATCTGCAACGCAATTTCCAATGACACGGAGGAACTGTTTTCTTAGAGATGATACGTCTGTATCCAGTCCATCTAAAGCAAAATCAAGAAGTCCTGCTTCCCTGAACGGCGTCTGCCAGTCTTCTGCGCTAATGTCAGCCACGTTGCATTCTAGTTTTGTAAGGTCTTACTTTGCTTTCCAACAGCTGTGCCCAGGATCTGTATCGTCTGCTCCAGGGCGTCCAGACTGGGTTCCTCAAGCATTGTCCTGAGCTCTTCTTGCAGGTCGCAGAAAGCGGCATCTTGACCTTCAGGACTTGATTCGAGAAGAGTTTGTACCCGATCAAGCATCCCTCTAGACTTCTCGGAACTGAGTTCCACCGCTGCCATAATAATCAATCCTAGCTGTTTTTTTTTGAGATCGTGTAGATACACCTTTCAAGCTGCTGCCTGTGCCAGGGCTGATGAGAGAATCTTGGGCGCGCTCAGTTCTTGCGTATGAGTATTTGCACCACTATGTACAGTGAAATCAACAGCTCAGTCCTCTAGTCTAACTCTTGTAAATTGGTGTTGTACGTGCAGTGAGATTGGTCATCCCACATTCTGACTTGAATGTTCGCTCCACCCACTCCCGGCTGCACTTGCCCAACTCGGCTACAGCTCCCCACGACTCAGGGGATCTGCCAGCGATCCCTTGGCACGACTTTCGAGATCTGGCATGCACCCTTTACTTACCACCACTCCCCGCGGCGCAACTCCAAGGCTCCTTTCACCGAATACCCTCATTTAGAAGCCACCAATACCGCAATCATGACGCGCGCTCAGCAGACCATCAGTATTGCTATGATACTGACCTCCGTACGCTCCGATGCAGCCCCTGGAAGCCATGTATGCTAACGCGGTGTAGATATACCTTGCCGTATTCTTGGAGATTGTGTCGTTCCCTGAGAAGATTCAGAAGGAAGTTGTGCCAGTTGTATGTTCATCAGCCTACCGCCCCATACAAGGACATGAACTCTAACACGCATGCAGGTCCCCTTCTGGGCGCTCGTCTCCTTCGGCGCATACCTCCTGTTCAAGCTTGGCTGGGGAGTCTTCACCTTCAACGATGTTCCCGAGGCATACAAGGAGTTGCAGGCGCAGATATTGGAGGCGCGGACGGATCTGAAGAGCAAGGGTGTAGAGGTCGGCGAGGACTAGGAGCTGCACACTATGGACGACGATGCATGGATGGAGTAACATGTACGACTATGGCAGAGTTTCCAGAGGCGCGTAGGTGGGTACAAGCGATCATATTCATGGGTATACGCATGTTCTACAACGATCAGTACGGTGCCTAGCTCGCTCGCTATGCAGCAGCCTGCTTCCCCCTCTGCTCCTCTTGCATCATCTTCAACTTCTTTTCTGTCCGCATAAATTCTCGAATGCCCACAGGAATATCATCAAACAAAGTGCTCTCGCTCGACCCACCCCAATTACTCTCACTCCCACCTCCATCGTCATCCATGCTGACAGCCACATGCGTCGGCATACCGCTGCCTGCCACCATCTGTCCTGTCCCTTTCCCTTCCTGTCGTTGTGCTTGCATCGCTGCCCTTGCCTGCGCACTCTTGGCGGCCCATTCTTCCATCTCATCGCGGTACATCTCCCACACACAGTTCACGCAGCCAGACATGCAGCAGTTATCTGGCTCTTCGGGCCTCGGTGGAACTGTGATACCTGCAACAACTTGTGAAGCAGCCTCTATTTCTTTGCGGCGTTCGGCTGGGGCATCGAGCCTAGAACCAAAAACTGTGCGGGCTTTTTCTAACAGAAGTTCTTTTTGAGTCTTTGTGAGAGTATCTGGAGGTGGTGGCTCGGGTGCGGTTTGTATGAGGGGCCGGACTTCGGAGGGATGCTTCTTGAGCATCTCTGTGGACTGTTAGCGTGAGGCGGGAGAAGTGGCGTGGGAGTTGAATCACCTGCGTAGAAGCCGCTTATCGGTCTGGCTTGTTCGCCTGCTGGTGCTATGTATCCTTTGTAGCGTCGCTGCATCCGGCTGCTATTCTGCAGTCCCACTCTTTTCGACGCTGGCGTAGCAGACGATCTGTACAGTGCTCTCCAGCACGATGCACACATGTTGTGTGTGGCAAGTGGCCGTACTGTTCGTTCCATGGGTGTGTGGTGAGGTGAAATGGTGGTGAAGGCAGGGTATATTATGTGTACCACATGCTTCAATACTGCACATTGAGTGTCCTGCAATTGGTGAAAGTAATCTTGGGGATATCAGAATGATCGCTCGACAGACGTCATTTTGCGCCGCGGTCCGAGGCCTCGGCAAAAATTGCACTTGAACGCCGACAGGGTCTCGCAGCAACAACACGCGCCGTCGCGTCCACCATCCCACCAAAACACGCGATTCGCAAGCATATTCCTACACCACTATTCAACTAAACTTCGGGGTCCAAATAACTGTCAATCGCACGCGATTCATACTATCCCTCAAATAATGGACGAGCCCGCGCGCAAACGAAGGAAGACTAGTTCACCACCTGCGGAGATGCCATCGAGTCCTCTCAGGAAACCACCGCGACGACCGTCTTTTGCGTCGCCCACAAAGGCCAGCCTTGCTCGAAACTACCCCAGTCTACTACCATCTCAACTAGCTTCCGCCGGATCGCCGTCGAGACCGAGCAGTCGTAGCGATACCCTGGCGCGAGGGAAGCAGGCGCGTGCATTCGTACTCGGCGAAACGGGTGTACAGGACACTTCGAGTCAAGAACGCGCGCAAGAAGCGGGAGGTGAGGATGCAACTGTCGGCGCACAACAAAGGGCTACCACCGCCCAGAATGTGACGCCCCGCGCAAGACGGGTAGGAGGCCATAGGAGCCCACCAAATCCAACAGATGAAGAGCCGGAGCTTCCGGCAACGCCATCCCAACGAGGTTTGGAAGACGAAGACGAACCACGTCGAGGTGTCCTGTATTCTTCCCCCAGCAAGCGGCCACCACGGGCGAAGGGCCCTGTGAAGCAGTCTTCACTACGCCCGAAAGCACCGCCCGTTCAGGAGGCATCTCCCACCCAGCACATAGAAGATGGCCCCGAAGAAGCGGATGCTCGAACAAACCCGGGAAAAAGGCAGCCTCCAGACCCGGAGCTCGAGAAGCGGAAGCAGGAGAAGGCGAGGCTTGAGCGCGAAGTGGCAGAGGTGGAGGCTCAGGTGTCAAGATGCCTGGAAGAGATTACTAAGGAGCAGCAAAGAAGTGCGGTTGATGTGTTGCGAACATCTGAACGATCAGACCTGCAAGGCTTCATTGCTAAGGTCAGTGGTGCGGATAGTAAGGCGGATGCTGTGACACCAGTCTCAACTCTGCTCTGCTCGTTCCTACCCTTCTCGACCCTTGCAATCCCTCTCCCACGGCGAAAGAACGAAGAGAAGCCTATAGCCTCACACCGACCTGTCGAGCTCGCAGACCCGCTACCCTACCTCGAGATGTTCACCTCCATGAAGTACTCAACGCACGTAAGCCTACCACGCGGCAAGATCGTTCCCTCCTCAAGGCGCGTCCAGCAAAAGCACACAATCGACATCGTCGGCCCGCAGAAGCTCCTCACTGCGCAGATCTCCCTCATCATCGACGTACTTGTAAATCAGGTTATCGACATGCACATCCTCCGCCTTTCCCCATGGGCAGAGCGCGAGCTCGGCACGTATCTACGCAAGCGCGCGGAAGAGAAAGATCTGAGTAATGCATGCTGGGCCATCGAGTCATACTTCACCATTGCACAAAAGCGAGCGCAGTACTGGCATAGATGCGAGACTACATATGCACACCTTCTAGCCGGCCACACCCGAGATGACACAGAAAACGCGCGACCACCGGCACTAGCAAAGTCAAAGATGTCGCGCAAAGACATAAACCGCCATCTCGGTCGCGACAGCCTGATCTTGCAAGACTCGCACGTCCTGCTGAAACTCAATTGGCGGATAGGATTCGACTGGACAGGCGAGGCGGAGTCGCAAGTCACTGTTGACACGGCGTTTCCGAGTGTATGGACTGAGGCTGATACGGCGAAGACGTTTAGCAAGGTGCCTGAGACTTTTGCGTCGTTGTTGCAGGGGCGAGGGGCGTTTGAGGCTACAAGGGTTATGGCTGCGTTGTTGTTTAAGCAGTAGAGATGCGAGTTGTTTCTTTCGGGCATGCGTTTTTCAATTCAGTCATTGCGACTTGCATGTTTGATTACGACTTTTCTTTCAATTCTCGCTTTGAACTGTCTCACGATTCCAATCTCACAGGCGAAGCCAAAATTCATGCAGTTAGAGATCCTCGGTCATACTTGAACATCTCTGTCACTCTTCTTGTCCTTTTCACCCCTGCCTATATCACGACGTGAGATCGCGGCTTATTAGTTCTACGACCCGCTAATCCTTTGGTGCTTAGATATTTCTGGTGGTCACTATGGAAGTCTGTCTTGCCCTGGGCGAGAAAAACTTCAAACCAAACATCGCAATAGGACCACGTCTCCCGAGTATTTTTGCCCGCACAGTTGCCGAGCTTATAAAATCTTCAGGGCAAGGCTGTCAAAGTTGTAGTATCATAGTCGGGGTGCTGCGTTACCAGGTACAAGATTTTAAAACTGAAGCTACGTAGCACGTCACGAAAAGTGGGCTGGAGCGTTGGTGAGCACCTGGGCACCTCAATCTGGAGAGGCACGTGACACAAGTAAAACGCAGCTGCCAGCAGGTGCTGTTGTCGCTTCTTTCCTCGAATGGCACCTCGACTCTCTTGGTTCCCAACCCCACTTTCTTAGTTCTCATACCACGGACTTTTTCGGGCGCTCGATGGTGATGCAAACGCGTTCTGGCGCCGTTGTCGAGAACAGGCCTCATCGGTGGTGCACCTGCACCTCTTGCACGTGTCGCGATGATTGGCTGTAGAGCATCGACGAGATCTCGTCGTCATCCCCCACGCAATCAGCTCAGCCTCGATAGCATCCGATGGCTAGATCTTAGATGAAAGCGTACCGTGTCCATGGTTCTGTCATTCTGCCTCTACCAGCAAGATGTCGAACAATCCGTTCCTACAGCAGACCGCCGAATCACCACGAAACCAGAAGAATGGCATTGGGTCACGGACTTCGGACGATGCATTTGCGGTGCAACATCCATTCAATCAGAACTCGCCAGCGATGACAACGTCTCAGAATGGCCTTCACCATGCAGAGGATGACCTGGCCGTTCAAAAACCTCCGAAAGCACGTAGTGCTGGCTCGGGGTTTCCTCCAATGTCCTCACTACCAGAGGTTGTACGAAATGATCACACGACGATGTCGGATTATCCCGTGTTGGTGCCAGCTTCGTTTGGACAAAGGAATCACAGGCAAGATGAATCGCTTCCAGAGGTGCACGATGAATTTCTTCCAGAAGCGGTACAAGCTCTCCAAGTCGAAGATCAATTCCCAGAATATGTCGTGCAGACCCGCCATGGGCATGTGCCTTCGTTTTCGCATGTCAGAAAAGAGAGCCTTTCCAATCCGCGACCCACATACGTGCGAGGGCTCTCAAGTCATATTTCTGAGATGCCCATGCAGCAGATGGCGCCCGGAGAGGCACATGCGGAAGTTCTCCGTCGGCTCGGAAAAGCAGATAGAGTTGGCAAGACTCTGAAGCGGCGTGGTTCAAACGAATCCCTGTCATCTCTGATCAGTTATTCGATCCGAAGACCGAGTGTACCTGCACGTCCGGAAAGTGGATATTCCCTGGATTCGCTAGCTAGTGTTCTTGAGGATGCTGCGCAAGAGGGTAACCTCCCGCTTGTGGAGGCCACAATGGCACTGGGAGTTAATCCCAACTTCCGCTCCGTCCACAGACTCAAGAATCGTCGGCACGACGCACTGAACAAAGCTACTGCGGCCGGTCATGTTCACGTTGTCGACTACTTGCTTAGACAGGGTGCCATATATAACCTCAGCGAGAGCCAAAAGAAGGACCCATATACAGGAATGGACTACAAGCTTTTAGACGTGGCATACTCCGGGTATGGCGAAGTCGCTCGCTGTCTTATCTCAACACATGGCGCAAATCCGTTCGTTGAGCAATGGCCACGGGAGTACTTTGACGCCAACCGCACTGTTTACAGAAGAGTCGTGCCAGCAAAGGTCTACCAAAGAAGTGTTCTCGACGCTATTTCGAGAATGGGAAATGCCGCACAAGATATGGACTTGCTGAAAGTCATCATGAGCAATCCGGGATTCAATCCATCAGCGATCACGACAAGAGTGTATGAAGATAAGCCCTATGATGGAGATGGGACAAGAATGATACAGACAACCTATCACTACTCCACACTCTCGAGCTTCGTGAGAGCCGGCTGGGCGGATGCAGTGGAGCTGATGCTGGAGATGAACAAGGGCCTGTTAGCATACGAAAAGCAAGAGAAGTCAACTTCGGAGGAAGGCCAGATTCCGAGCGCGAACTTCCAGCGCTACGTCTACCCTGTCAATGCCTTGATCAAAGATACATGGCTGTATCGGCGGCAGGATGCGCTCCGGATTCTCGAGCTCCTCATCAAGCATGGATTCAACCTCGGGTACGCCCAGCGCACGGCGGATGATTCGGCACCCAGAACCTTACTCAGCAGAGCCATTCTCGCAAATGCAGCAGAGGGCGTTGAGATGCTACTCAAAGCGAGACCAGAACTGACAAGAGAAGAAGTGTCCTTCAGGCTTCTCCTGAAAGAAGGTTCTGAACAAGAATACAAAGCTCAGCCTCTCGCTGCTGCAATCGTCCAAGGAAGTTTAGAAACTGCAAGGGTCATCCTTCGAAGTGGCGCACATCCATATGACCCAGCATTCTCATCTCCAAATGTCCTGCAGTTTGCAGCGGGACATGGGGGAGCTACAGCAACGGCAATGCTCAGAGAAATGATCAGCATGGCACCAGACTTGTTTGGCGAGGCTCTTGAAACCGCCATACTGAAGTTCAAGCCAGACGCGGTTCAAGTGCTGCTGCGACCAGATGCTGCCCAGAACCTGTCCAGATTTCGGCTCTACGATATTGTCCTGGCGTGTAAAGGAACAAACAAAAACGATGAGGTCAGGACGCGGTACCTGCAAACTATCGATGTGATTGTTGGATCAGACACGCACCGGCAGGTTCCACGACCAAATGCGCAGAGTATTCGAGTGGCGTTGGAGACCGGCAATGATGTGGGCGTTCAAAAGCTCCAGAGTTTGGGAGTCATAAACTTTTCATCATAGCCAACATGATTCTCCGCACATGTGATGGAGAACTTTATCGATCATTGCTTTTCGAGCGATCATCGGACTCGCCCATGAGACGGGATTAAGCTTGTTGTTCACTGAAATTTCAATTGCGGTTTGTCACATCATTGGGCTCGTCGATGAGTCTGTCACGCGGTATATACAGCAATCGCAATTGGGTTTCCGTTCATATAACTAGAGTGTCATGAGTCCTGACTTCGATCATCATACTGACATCGACTGCAGCCCAGATGGAGAAAGACGTTCAGCTAGATACCTACCGGCGGTTCAAAACCAACCTAAATATCTTCTGTCAGTGGACAGAAATAGGCCATCGGACTATGGGCAACGGCTTCATGCCCGAACGGCTGTCAAAAGAGGTGACCATGCCTGAACATATCGCGACAAACCTGAAAGATGCATTCAAAGGATACAAAGATTGCCTCAAATGGTACACCAGTCTTCAAGGTATCGGGAAGGCGGAGGACCAGAAAGATACGGCTGCGTATGATAACATGTTGCACAATCAAAGCGAGCTCAAAAAGTACCTACTTAAGCTCGCGCGCGCCATGAAATACTTCAGCAACCCACTAGCCGAGTCAAGCGAACCGGGTAGAGAGAATGAGTCTGTGCTCGATCCTATGGCTAGTGCTGCCACTGACGCCGGATCGACCGAATCTTCTACCATCCAGCACAATACGACCCAAGCGGACCATTCCAGTCAGATCATCCCAACTGAAAAGACACAGGCGGCTGTAGCCTTGTACTACCTGCTGAAAGATTGCACAAATATTCGGATCTTCGCTCAGCGCGCCTGGCAAGATCTCATCAGCGATAGGATCACATTGCAGACTGCTTCGCTTGTGACAAACGCAGCCATAGCGATGATCCGAGAGCTCTGCGACCACATACAGGATTTCCCTCACATCAGCGGCAGCCCAAGGCTCATGCACACCAGGCTGATTCGTTTCCTATGCGAAGAGTTCTGCTGTCCGGGACAAAAGACCTCAATTTTCAAGCTTGGTGACTCCAAGAATATAGCCTCATTCGAGGATCTGAGCGTCGAGGATGCTGTTTGTTCCGACATGAACATCGCTTCATACATCGTCCTCGTCATGGGGCCAGGCAATGAAGAGTCCGATTCGCGGGAGCTAACTGCACAAGTGAACAAGTTCTTCCGCTGCATCACTCAGCTCTACGGATTGTTCACTCAGAAAAACAAACTCCCTGAGACGTTACCGCATCCGTGGTGGGAGGACTACGTCTATAAAGCGACTTCAACTATGTTAGCAGAAGGGGCAATGGACACGTGGGTTGTCTTCGCGTTCCAGATGCTTTGGGATACGCACTGCACTATAGCGTCAGACTCAGAACAGCAAGGCGCTCAGATACTCAAAAGCACCGGCGAGCAACTCCGTCGACAATACCAGCGCTACCTAGATGCTAGCAGCATCGATCGAAGTACGTTGGAGCAAACGAATCTAGACAACGATGTCCGACGACGCATTACGCATATCGAAAAAATTGCCCTCGGAAAGGCTTTTCAACTTTATGTTGATGCATCAGAGAAAACATTCCCCGATATTGACCACAGCACCAACGACCCTCTTCTGCACATTCACCCGACACTATGCGGAATCACTCAAGCCGAATTTCGACAAAAGTCTCACAAGCTTGCCGTCGACACAGCGAGCAGCCAAGGCCACATCCTTGCTGTCGCCCAGCTCTACCGCGCCATTCGGCACTTTGGATTTTTGCCTGCGTGGCCCGACATGGACTTCCTCATTGGTCGACAGCAAGCAGATTGGGCTTTCAGGAGCACGGCTTTTAGTCGGCCTGAAGACTCTTTCAACGGCATATGTGAAGCTCTCGGCTTAGTTGCGTCTAAGCTTGAGTTTACGCCTGATATTCACGATAGTAAACAACGCAAAAAGGCAAGAGAGTTCCAAAAGTCAAACTTCCAGACAAAGAACAGCAAACCGTATAGACTCCGTTATTTAGCACGGTCCGTCGAGTTGAGCGGAGAGAACATCGCCTTTGGAGCTACGGATGCGGACGAGCGTGACGTTCTGGGTATGGCTTATGCAACGGCGCAGGACTTCGACGCGGGCGCAAAATCGGCCTTGCAGATATTGACTGCGTACAGAGATGCGCTTGAGCACGACGAGATAGCGCAGAGTTTCGACGTCCTGGGCTTGCATGTGAGGTGCCTCGAGCTGCTACAAAACATACAACATGACTGCGTTACCAAAGCGCCGAATGACTATCCAGCAGATGTGTACGTGGGCACGGAAAAGCTGAACGCGTTGTCGGCGCAGATGGTTCGCGACTTGGGTGGGTGCAAGCGGGAGGGCGAGAACATGTTGCCTCATGCTGTGAGCATGACGCGGACGATGATTCTTGAGCGTGGCGAGGAGGGACTCGCTGAGGCGAAGGGTATGGTAAAGAGCAAGGGAAAGGGCAAAGAGAAGGAATGATGATGGATGAAGAAATGTGTTGGCAAGTATGAAACTCAGGTGTCAGAACGGATGGACAGGTTAGCAATGTTGCGTTTTTTTTTCGATGTCGTGTAACAATCTTTCGTCAATGTAGCGGATACTCATCCCAGGCTCTACCTGATGCAACAGTACACGAATGAGTTAATATGTCTTTAATTCTATTCTCAGAACATGACACATCTACACAGCTAACACAGGCTGTTATACAGTGCACTGGTCGAAAGAAGCTTACGTGGCGTTACATACCTAGGTAGCACCATCACACCGTCGCAACTTCTATCAAACAAACTATTAAATTTCTGCACAATTTACTAACTACAGGCACTTCTCTCCTGTAATCTCTATATATTAAGTCTCTTTACCTCTATTAGAGGGACATATACATGTTCTTTTGTAACCAAGTCTAGCTCTAAGTTACTAGATTATCCTATACCCATTCATCTGTAACGATGAATCCTCGAGTAAACATTTTCTCGAAATCATCCGGCGCGCAAAGCAATGAGCGCAGATTCTCGACTGGATCCGGACACCACTCGTTACGTTTTGCTCGAATAGGATGGTGAACGATAGAGACACCAGGAGTATCTCAGTGCTTGTTTCAACCGCTCGCGCATTCATATTAACGCCATGTATACAGCAGCAGCATGCACGGCGGTACCGTCATCTCGCTATGATACACCAAATCCCTACGAGCTAATGCGTTCGCGCATCTCCCTCGTACTCAGCCACGGCAAACGGACGATGATCCATGCCCCTGAGCCACTCGTCGACGACATCAGCCGCTATCTCCCACCCCCAGGCGACTACCACGACATGTCCAGCCTGGAGAGCAGCTTCGCAGAGCGGGACTTTGAGATGGACGATATTGTCAAATGCACGTCGTGCTGGTACGCGCGCCATGTGGCCAATGTGAAGAGATGTAAGGAGCGCTGCAAGGTGTGCAAGGAGACGACGCATAGGGGGGAAGTCTGCCCAACCTTATATATGGAATAATCTTTCTGGAAGAGCCGTGGAGGTAGACCGAAGCGGGATATGCAGCTTCGTCCAAGGCCGGATGAACTCGCATACTTGATCGTCGCAGGGGTGTTTATGTACAAGCAGGACATGCATTTCTGGGATCCGCTTGTGGTTTTCTTGGATCATCCGGCTGTGAAGAAGTTTTACAACAACAAGCCAATGCCGAAGAGAATTGGGAGGGTGTCGCATCAATTCAGTGTTGTTGGGTATGGAGTATATCTTATTCCTGCGAAGCCAAAGGGGCACGTTTGTGCAAGCGACAGCAGTGGCGGCGCGAGGGATGGCACAACGACGTCTGCTCAAGATCCCGCTTCCCTCGCATCCCAGGAGCAAGTTCTGGCCCGAACCAAGCTTATGGTTAGACAGCCACCAGCTTCGCGAGCAGTCCCTGCTCCCGTCTCTGGAGGCTACATTGCCCCATCTCAGGAGCAACTTCAGGCCCAAACTAAGCTTGTGGCTAGACAGCAATCAGCTTTGCAACCAGTCCAAGAGACTGAAGAACGCCTACTGCCTCCGCTTAGAACGATTATGGCTAAGATGCCAGAACAAGCATCTCAGCCCCTCCTCCAAGACCATCTCCCTCCCCTCAACCCCATCCATCCTCACCCCCCTCTCCAACAGCAGCCCATCTCTCTCCTCCCACGTCTCCTCAGCGCACTTCTCATACCCCTCCGACATCGTCCCAATCGTTACCCACGCGCACTTCCGCACCCGCGTAGACGACAAAGACCGCGATCTGCGCGCGCTACGAGACAGAAAGAAGCGCCGCATCCGCGAGCTAAAGGACGGGAACGCCGAGAAGGAGCAGTATATTTACGAGCTGGAGGCGTTGGTTGCGAGGCTGAAATCGGAGGACAATGTGGAAGGGGGTGCGAATAAGAGACCTAGGCTGGATGGCGAGGATAGGTGTCTGCGTGTTATGGCGTATGTTTTGGAGAAGGGGGAGTAGGACTAGGGTGTGGGATTGGTGTATATTAATTACGTCCAACGGAGAGGCTCTTAAGTATGAATGTCTTGGTAACTGAGGATACACTACTTATTTATCTATCTATCTCTCTTTAGTATTCACACTGCATGTCAAGGTGCTACTACACCCTACGACCCCCTCCCGCACCCTCCCGCACCCCTCTTGCAATCCAGACCTTGGAGTCTACATACCCTGCTTCTCGCGCGAATACCACAGATCTAAGCTCGCATTATGTCAGGATGAAGTGATGGCTTAGCAGGCGAGATGAAAAAACCCCAAGTCGGTATGTGAATATTGCGTATGTGTGTGTTGCTGTAAACGTCAACTCCTAGGGAGGAAATCTGAGCTCAAGGGCACAACAAGAGGATCCGTTTCTGGACTTGAGTTAAATAACAAGTAGACTAATGTCACGCTTGACTTTCTATAAACAAAACATAAACAATAATCCAAAGGCTCCTCTCCAAGAAGCACGCTATCTAAGCAAGAAAAGCGCATCCACAAACATCCACAAACATCCAAAAAGAACAGCCCTAAGCCCCAGAAAGTGCAATGCAACAATCAGAAAGAAATGAAAATCAGTTGATTTGGATGCCATATGTTCGTTACTGACACCAAACATCCCTGACAAGTTTCTTTTCTCTTCCATGCTCTTCCTATTCTCATCTACAAGCAACAACCCCCCTCCCCACACACATCAACGAATGACACACACACACACACACAAAAGCCACAGACAATTCAATCCAAGCTCACTACGCCTATCGTGTCTTCTTGATTTCCGTGGACCAGCCCTCAATGCCCTCGCCCTTACTTCCCACCGGGATACCCAAATCCAGATTCTCCATTCCCTTCGTATCCTTCAAGAACTCGTGTCCCGCCATGCCGCCCGCATTAGCACGATCCGCAGGCATGAGTTCGAGCATTGGCAATAAAAAGGAGCCGATTTTCTTGCTTTCCTCGCTGGCGAAGTGATATTTCTCATGCAGCACGTCGGGGAGCGCCCAGTGACGTAACCGGTGGATGTTTCTGAGCTCGCCTTTGCGGTTGAAAATCTCTTGCGACCATTTGCCCGACATGCAGAGTTGCTTGGGGAAGGTGCCGAGGAGCTCGATGATTTGCGCAATGTGGTCGTCGTCTTTGCCGTACTTTGTGCCCGATTGGGGGTCGAAGAGGTAGTCGCCTGTGATGAGCTCGAAGGTCTGTCAAGTGTTAGTCGAGCAATGGATTAGCGGAAGCGGTATCATACCATCGCGGCCATACTCCAGACGTCAGTACTCGCGCCCCATTTGCTGCCTAGTATGACTTCTGGCGATCGGTACTGTCTGGTCTGGATGTCGTTTGTGAAGTGGTGTCCGACCCAACACGCGTTGCCAAGATCGGCGATCTTGACTGATATCGTCTCGAATGCAGCCTCGGCTGCTGATTCTAGATCTGTTTTCGACGAGGCGCTGCTGCCCTTGTCGAGGCTGATGCCGGATACTTCTTTCGTGAGAAGGTCGCTGTGTCTGTCAGTATGCGCTGGACATGGTAGATGAATTCGACTTACGCGGTCTTTTCTCGCTGCTTCTGCACGTCGTCCTCGTTACCGGCGCTTTTGATGCCGAGTCGTTCGGCCATGGAGAGGCTGGCTGCGGGTGATGAAGTTGCTAGAGCACCACTCATTACAACGCCGTCTGGAGAAAGAGAGTGACTCGGGTTGTTACCTGTGTTTTCGTTGACGAGCTGGTTGAGGCTCGGGCCGCCCATGCCGGGGAAGTGCTGGAGGTCGGCGGAGTTGAAGCTCGCGTTGAGCGGGCTGGGGAGCGGCTGGCTGCCCGTAATAAGGGTCCGCCGTCTCCGCCGGCCATTGCGGTTGCTGTCGTCGCTGTCCTTCTTCTTGGGCTCGTTGACGTACGTCTTCACAATCTGCTCGACGTCGCCGATCTCGATGAGGACGTTCTCGGGCTTCAGGTCGGTGTGGATGATGCCGCACTCGCGGTGCAGGTAGTCGAGGCCCAGCAGGACCTGCTTGGTGATCTGCTTGACGAGCGGCATGGGGATACCCCGGTGGTTCCAGCGCTTGATCAGGCCCAGCAGGTTCTCGCCCAGGACCTCGAAGACCATGCACACATGCACGCCGTTGGGGCCCTTGTGGTTGAACGAGTCGAGCAGGCTGACGACGTGCTTGCGGCCGGGGTGGTCCTTGTTCGCGTCGACGACCTTCTTGAGCAGCTTGATCTCGTCGAGGGCCGTCTCGGTGTAGTGGGCGGCGGAGCGCACGACCTTGAGAGCGACGTGCTTGCCCGTGTTGTTGTCGCGCGACAGCCAGACGGTGGAGAAGTGGCCCCAGCCCAGCTTGCGCACAATGGTGTACTTGCCGTCCTTGTACTGCTCGCCGACCTGGACGGGGTGGTAGCCGCCCTTGCAGTAGTCCTCCGAGTCCTCCTCGTCGGCCGTGTTGTCGGCCTCGTCCACCGACGACGACGACGAGTCGGGCGAGTGGCTCAATTGGTTCCCGTACATTTTGTGCTGGGCGAGGGGCGAGGCCGTGTTTTGGACACTGCGGGGCGGATTAGTAGGCGTGCGACGATGTGGGGGCGAGGGGCCTACTTGTAATGAAAGGCGCTGGTTGAGGCGGCCTGCTGCTGTTGCTGCTGCTGCTGCTGCTCCTCGGTGGTAATGATGGGCTTTAGGTCCTGGCCCTTCCGGCGCTTCTTGCCGCCGTTGCCGTTTGCTGCCTGGGCGACCTGCTTCGCCTTGTTGATGGCCGCCTTCTTGATGTCGGCGCCATTCATCTTGCGTGCGCTCGGCTTTCCCCGCCACGCGCTGGGCTGGGCTGCAGCGGACGCTCGAGGGCTGCGGGCTGGTGCGCTGCGCTGTGCGGGACGATGGGGTGTGCGGTCAGGCGCTCCGGACGCGTCTTTCTGGGCTCATCGGCATGCGCGGGCGGCGAGAATAATACTGCGAGGGCTCTGTTGTTGTGGCACACGCTGCGATTTCTTCAATTGCTGGATGCTGGCTTAGCGCTTGCTCCTCGGGCCTGCCCACTTGCCCCGTCTGATTGGCGCACGCGCGGGGAGGGTTGATATCGCGGATCTGACGTACCGTGAAGGCGCCTTTATGTATTTGCAGCGTGTGTGGAATTTAATTCATATGGTTCGGAAGGAGCGGTAAGTAAGAGTAGTGGTTCGAGGTGGGCGCTGCAAGACGTCATCGCCCTGCCATCTTGTTCGCATCGCCCTAGAATAGCTCGCTCGACCGCAAGGGTGCAGCTGCACAGTCCTAATCGCATGCTGAGGGCCCAACGTGATTGATGCCAGCAACATGTAACCACAATCGCTGTACAATCACCGCCTGACACCCTCGGACCTGTTTCGCCTCACTATTATCAAGGGCACAGCAAGCATCAAAGTATACACGTGCATTGTCCCGCGAGTCATCCCGCCCTCTAGCGACGAAGGACGCTGCAAATAGTCTGACAGATAGTGATACAAGAAAAATCCCATCCAACTCCAGTCGCTATGCAAACGTAAACCACAATCCTTGCTCGAGTCCGACAATACGGTACCACGTAATACAAGCCGTTCCCAATCGGTTACGCAGAGCCGCTTCATTTCGCCGACACTGCAGCCATCCATTTCTGTTCGTCCTTCTTGTCAAAGTGCAGCAACATGCCCAGCACCGGAATGAGCTGCTGTTGGTACTTCTTGTCGCGCTGCTCGAGGAACTGCAGCAGTACGTTCTTCAAGTACACGTAGTCGATCGCATCGGTGGACTGCGATGAAGCCGAACCGGACTTGGGTGTGGGGGACGCAAGTCGTGATCGCGACGAATCGATCGAGGTCCTCGATGATTGTGTGTTCGTGTCGGGCCCCCGGACCTTTAGTGTTTTGATCTCATCCGACATAGTCTTTACAAGTCAGTACATCAATGGCATATTTATGGCACAAGGGAAGCATACCTTGCTCGACTTCTGCAGCTTCTCCAGCCGGCTCTGAGTCTCGTCAAATGCGCGTCGAACATCATTCTTCTCCTTCTCCAACTCCCGAGCCTGCTTCTCGCTTTCGTCCAGAGCATCTCGAAGCTGGCTCATGGCAAGCCTGACTTCCGAGGCTTCCTCGCTCGCCTGCGCGGCCCGCTTCTCGAAGTCTTCCTTTTGTCGGCGAAGTTCTTTCTCAGACGAAGCAAGGTCGTCTTTGTCTTCTACTGCGCGCGCCATTGCACGCTCAGCGTCGCGGACCTTCTGCTTGAGCTCTTCGAGTTCTCTCGCACGGCGCCTACTAAAGTTGCTGGCTTGTTCCTCCGCACGCTCTCGTTCCTCGACGGCAATGTCAAGACGCTCCTGCATCTCGCGCACTCGCGCATCAGCTCTACCCTGAGCATCCGCCAGCAACCTACGCATGGTTTCTGCTTCGCGCCCACGTTCACTAAGCAGACGGTGGGCGTCAGCAAGCTCCTCTTCCAGACTTTCGCTCCTGGCGCGGATTTCTTTGACCTGGGTGCCCATTTCCTGTGTTTGATCCTGCATGCTGTTCATAAGATCCTGCGCGCTAGTGTACTGGGCTGTCTTGAGTTGGAGGTCATCTCGGAGGCTACCGGCCTCACGCTTGAGCTTTGACACTTCTTCCTCGAGATCACGCAGGCCGTTGCGAGTGCTTTTGAGGTCGTCCTGTGCTTTGGCAAGGTCTTTAGTCAACTTTTCGCGGCTCTCAATAACGTCCTTCCGCTCAATCTCAGAGTTCTGTAAGTCTCTCTGAATCTTCCTATTCGTCTCTTCAAGCGCCAGCCGCTGAGTCGTCTCCTGCTTCATCTTATCGTTCAGCGTCTTGATGTCACCTTCCTTGTCTGTGAGCTGGGCACGGTATGCCGCAATCTCGGACTTGAGATCCTTCTCGCGTGCTTCCAGTCGTCGCAAATCGGCAGTTTTCGCTGACAGCTCTTCTTTGGTGCCTCGAAGCTCTGCAACCTCTTTGCGAAGTGAGGTCAGCTCCGGTTGAGCTTTCTGCAGAATCTCCCGCATGTCAGTGAGGTCTTTAAAACGCGTCGCTGCTAGCTTCTCCGCAACGGATAGATCTGTCTGAAGCGAAACGGCCTTGGTCTTGAGCTCCTCAAACTCAGCTGTTAGTGCTTTGCCCGCTTCCTCAGACGTCTCTTGTGCAACCTTAGTGGTCTTGAGCTCTGCAATTTCTTTCTCGAGAGCAGCCAACCTCTCTTGCAATGCAGTCCTCTCTGCTTTGAGCTCCTTGACCTGGTCTTTGGCTTCCGTGTGCTCTGAGCCAAAATCAAGCAAGTCTTGTCTCAGAGTGTCGATCTCCTCCTGCATATCCTCTTGATCTTTCATCTTCTTCTTGAGACCATCGAGCGACGCTCCCTTCCCAGCAACCTCTTCCTCGAGCTTCTCGATCGTGGCGATCTTCGCTTCAAGATCATCCTTGAGTTCGGCAACGGTCTTTTGTGCTTCTTCTAGCTGGGAGATTGAAAAGTGTGCGTCGTTGGGACTGAGTAGGCCGTTGGCGTCACCAGCTTCGCTTGGCGGGGCAGAAGGAACTGTTTCTGATGCTTTCCCGCCCTTCTTGTTGCGTTTCTTATTCCTCTTCTTGGACGATGCGGACTCCGTAGCAGGTGTGGATACGACTGAAGCCTCAGGAACAGGCTCGGCTTTGCTCTCCTCCTTTGCGTTCGAGGCTTCCAGATTCTCCTGGGCCATTTGCAGGTCTTTCTGGGCTTGATCCAGATCTTTCAGGGCTTGGTCGCGCTTTGATTCGGTCTCTTTGAGTTGACTGCGCACATTGCCCAGAAGACCATTGAGCGTCTCGCCGCGCTTCTCGGCCTTTGCATGGCTGTCGCGCAACTGCGACAGTTCGGTTTCGAGCTTCTCGATCTGTTTGCGTAGATCCTGAACCTGATCGTCATTTACAAGCTCCTCTCCCTTGGCAGAGTGCAGCTCTTCAAGTTCTTTCAGTGTCGAATCAAGCTTGGTTTTCAGATCAGTGATTGCCTTCTCGTCTTGCGCATGGTCGTCCTTGTGCTTTGTCAGGTCTTGTTCTGCGCTCTCCAGCCGGGTTTTCAAGTCCGCAATCTGACCATTGAGCCCCCTTTCTCTTTCGTCGGCGTCTTGTTGCAAGCGCTGGTGTGTATCTCTGAATGTGTTTAGGTCGTTGGAAGTGGTCTCGAGGTTCTTCATGAAAGACTCGGCAGATTCCTGCGCCGTGGATAGCTCGCTCTTCAAGGAGCCATTCTCCTCTTCCAGCTTTTCAACCTTCTCTTCGCTTTCTTTGAGCTGTGACTGCAGGCGCGGGAGCTCGCTGTCGTAGGAGAAGAAGTCCTCGCTATCCGTCGCTTCCGTCTCCTTGGTTTCCTTGGACGTTGTGGAAGGCGCGATTGAGTCGGTGGTGGTCGCATCGTCTTTGGCGGTGTCGGCATTGCTGGAAGCTTTCAACTTGAGCGCCTCAACCTCTTGCGCGGACGCCTTTGCTCGCTTTTCCGAAGCCTCCAACTTCTTGTTGATCTCATCTCGCTCCTTGGAGACACGCTTGAGCTCCTCCATCAGCATGTCGCTCTTGACGTTGAGCTGGCCCAGGTATTCGACAAATGCGGCAGAATCGGCGATGGAGGTAAGGGGGGTGTATTCACGAAGAGAGCCCTCGAAGGTCTCAATTGCGCCGATGCGCGCGTGTGCGATGCGGTACGACCGGAGCAGTTCTACAGACTGGATCAGTGTTGCGTTCACATTCAGGACATTTGGTCGTACCTGTGTACTTTGGCTCGAGCTTGTCCAGCTTGCGCAACCGTGTTTGTATCTCAGGCGGTATTTCCGGCGCTTTGTCGGGTTTCTCGTCCACCTCAGCCTCCTTCTCGTCCTCTTTCTTGTCGCGACCACTTGCACTTTCGGTAGCGCCTTCGACGGGCTGCACCTTCTCCTTTGGTCGCGGGGTCGCTGCTCGGCTTGGCTGCTCGTCCTCTTCTCCTACAACAAACTCTGGGTCGAACTCTGACGGATCGGGACCCTTCCCCGTCGGCGCTGGCTTGCTGTCGCCATCCTTTGACCGCGCTGACCTTTTCGACGGTGAGAGATTGCGCGAGCTTGAGCGTCTCGCTGTAGAACTGGATCTTGGCGACGTGGACGGTTGCGTGGCTCGTTGCTTTGCCTGTTCCTCAGCTATTCGGGCGTTGATGGCACCCGAGATGCGCTGTGCATGTTAGTCGCTGCGCACGAGAACATGGAGGGCAAGCGTACCTGGAATCCTTGAAACATAATGAAGCAATAACGGTATAGAGAGACTATGCAAAAGGGAAAAGGAAATGAATAGATGACAGCTATGCAATGCTCACAGCCTCAATGCACACCTGTAACCATGAATGGGCCAAACACGGTTCCGAGACGCTTCTAGGGTCCAAAGTCCGTGCAGGGGTGCTCAGCTTCGGTAAACCGCTAGGCTGAGGTGGATTCGCGCCAGCCCAAAATTTATCTGCGCCGCCTTGTCCCTCCCCACCACCACGACAACACAATGGCCTCTACCGTGGAGATTGCACTGCCACTGCCCGTCTTGCCGGGCGGATGGGCTGGCGAGAAGGACTTCAAGCCCGTCGGCCAGCTCAGCGCAGCGACCGACCGCAATATCGAGCCTGTTGGCCCGCACTTTCTGGCTTATGCCCGCCGAGTACGTCACATGGAGTCATTCACTGCTGCCCTCACTGACGAAGTCTTGTTATAGAAGCGACACCAGCGCACCTTCTCCGAGGATGAGCGCATCCAGGCCCAGTCCAACGTCAAGAAGGTCGAAGAGGAGGACCCGGATGACGTTGACGAGCCCGAAGACCCCGTCATGCTACAGCGCGAGGCTAAGGACTGGAAGGTACGAAAGTTGCAATAGTCAATCCTAATGCTGAGGCTAATTCACCTGTAGTCACAAGATCACTACGCTGTGCTCGGCATAGCCCGCCTGCGACACCGTGCCACCGAAGACCAGATCAAGAAAGCTCACCGCAGGAAGGTGCTGAAGCACCACCCCGACAAGAAGGCCGCTGCCGGTGGCGACGAGGGAGATCAGTTTTTCAAGTGCATTCAGAAGGCGACTGATGTGCTTACCGACCCTGTCAGGCGTCGGCAATTCGACTCCGTTGACGAAGGCGCCGAAGTCGAGCCGCCAACGAAGAAGGAGACGCAGAAAGGCAACTTCTACAAGCTTTGGGGCAAAGTCTTCGAAGCCGAAGGACGCTTTTCCAACCACCAGCCCGTGCCCAAGCTCGGAAACGCAAAGAGCTCCAAGGAGGATGTTGAGAACTTCTACAACTTCTGGTACAACTTCGACAGCTGGCGAACTTTTGAGTATCTCGACGAGGACGTGCCGGATGACAACGAGAACCGCGACCAGAAGCGTCACGTCGAGCGCAAGAACCAGGCTGCCCGCCGCAAGAAGAAGACAGAGGACACCGCACGCCTGAGGAAGTTGGTCGATGATGCCCTTGCTCTCGACGAGCGCATCAAGCTGTTCCGTCAACAGGAGAATGCCCACAAGAACAAGCGTCGTCTCGACAAGGAGGCTGAGCAGAAGCGTCTCGCAGAGGAGGCTGCGAAGAAGAAGGAAGAAGATGCTAAGCTCCAGGCCGAGAAGGAGGCCACGGAGAAGGCCCAGAAAGCCGATAGCAAAAAGGCAAAGGAGGCCGCCAAGAACGCTGCGAAGAAGAACAAGCGTGTAGTTCGTGGCGCTGTCAAGGATGCCAACTACTTCCACGCTGGTGGGGATGCTCCGGCGTCTCAGATCGACAGCGCTCTGAACGACACCGATCTCATCATCGCCAAGATCGACCACGAGGAGCTCGCAGCCTTGACAAGCAAGCTCGGTAACGAGAAGGATGCAGGGAAGATCAAGCAGATCTTCAAGGATGAGGCTGAGCGTTTGATTGCCGCTGGCAAGCTCGCACAGGCGGATGTCAAGTCGCTTGCTTGAGGTAGTCATTCACTGGAGTCCTCGGCTGCGATAGAAATATAGATTTGGGCCTTGACGGTATAATGAAATGATTCATGGATGCAACTCGTCCTATAACAGACTGGGTGAGAACTCTCATGCATGATATTCAAAGACCTTCGGGCTGCGCTGTGATTGACGGACACAACTAAGTGATCTTCACGTCATGCACGTCGGCGCGCCCCGCGGCTGGGGTCTGGCGTTTGCTAGGACTTCCGTCTGAACACCAAGTCTTGTCGACTGGCAAGCGCGAGCAACTGGAGGGCCAAGCCTGCGGGCGTTTGGCACCGCCTTCATCTCTCTCACACGACTCATCTTCGCAAATATCCCTACATCGCGTCTCACGACACAGCATCACAAAGCTACACACCGCACAGTCCTCGTGTACCCCGCGCTTCTGCTCCCCCGCGCCAAGGCCACATCCACGACGCACAGCAGCACCTGTCGCCTGCAAGAGCCCACGTTGCCAGCAAGTGTATCGCGATCGGACTCTCTGACATCCATCGAGCCTGCGATTGGGCTTACTGCCTCCGACGCTCTCACGATACCGCAATGAGCGGGTCCCCCACGTCACAGTTCCCGCGAACTGCGTCCCCGGCGACTCGCAAGACGTCTGCGGGCTATACTGTGAGCCCTCTGCAGCTTCCGGTCACCGGACAGCTCGACCAGGACGAACCACGTCGTCCGTCTATCCAGTTTCTGGCGCATAGGAATGCATCATTACCCAAAGGCAGCCCGAAGCCCCGCCAACGACGACGTCTGTCGTCACCGCCGCCGCCTCCGTAAGTGCCGGCCTCTTACCTGCGCCCTGAAAGATCACGAGCATATATCGATTCCTTGCCGTCATCGTTCTTCCTCCCCTCGCATTCCTAGTCCACACATGGCGGGCAAGCATGGCGAAGTATGCTTCACAGGCCACGGGTGGCTATCGCAGCGAGCAATAGGCTTGGCCGCCTTCTCATGTTCCTCATTGTTACCCCAAAACATAGAGCGTTCTGCTGACTGTTTGCGTATAGCGTCTTCCAACCCCGTGTGTCCTTCGACACCTTCGACAAACCGGCCGACTTCATTGAGGAAAGCTCATTCACACTCATAGCGAAGCACAAGGACTACGAATACACCAAGCGCTCCCGGACCTTTTTGTGCGGTTTCGACGAGAACGAGTACTCGATCTATGCCCTCCAATGGCTCATCAATGAGCTGGTCGACGATGGAGACGAAATCGTGTGTTTGAGAGTTGTGGAGAAGGAGGATGCAATTGCCGGCGACCGCAGTGTAGAAACGGGACGTTACCGCACAGAGGCTGAAGCCACCATGAGGGACATTCAAGGCCGAAATCACGACAACAAAGCTATCAACCTGATCTTGGAGTTCTCGGTTGGGAAAGTGAACAAGGTCATTGATGACATGGTGAGTTCGATTCGTAGCTTGGCAGCTTGCCCAAACTAAATCCTGGTAGATCAACCTCTACGAGCCAGCCATTTTGGTCGTTGGAACAAGAGGGAAGAGTCTGGGCGGCTTCCAAGGCTTACTTCCAGGTAGTGTGTCGAAGTACTGCCTTCAACATTCTCCAGTACCCGTCATTGTCGTTCGCCCAACCTCGAAGCGTGACAAGGCCAGAGATAAGCGGAAGAACGACCCAGATCGGCAAGGATATCGAGATATTCTGGCGAAGAGCGAAACCCTCATCGACGTCAACAGCCCACGTAACAGCTTTTTTGCAAACGATGAGGAAGCACTTGCAGTCGCGGCAGCAGCTGGCAGCAAACAACCACCAGACACCGCCCATCCGTTGGCGCAAGTTGCACATGCAGAAGAGAGTGACGACGAGCAAGGGCCAAACAAAATGGACGATCCTCGCAGCCCAGGTTTCTTGATGAAGAGCCCACATCTTCAGAACCTAGAGAGCCCAGACTTTAGCGATGACCCAAGCAGTGGTGAAGAAGAAGACGACGGAGTCGCGCCAAAAGTAGTTGCAGGTTCACGTGCAAGTGAAATTGCCCAGGGGCGAGGAGGCTTGAGTTTTGACGATGAAGACGTCAGTCCTCGAGGGCAGGCAGATGCAAACCCGCTGGAATTGGTGAAGCCGACGACGTTATCAGCACCACAAATAACCGTCACAGACCCAGATGATCCGAGCCGGGTATACGAAGATACTTCTGGGGCGTAATTGTACCAGTACAGGTGGATATTGAGGTGCCAGGGCATGATTTGGTGGGGCAGGTGTAGACACGAGTCTAGGGGACTTCACTTTATCATTCGGAGTTGAGATGATTACGAATGGTTCAGCAATCCAGACAACAGATCTTCTTCTCATGACCCATAAACCTTATGCCTCATGTCAATCCAGTAGTTCGAATAGTGCACAAGATATGGTTCATCGGCGATGTTACAGTGTTTCTGCTTCTCGAAGAAATCCCACTGAAAACTGCGTGCGCCGTGAACACGAATTTCAAGAAAGTGTTCCGTCGGGATGAAACGTTGCTGAGCTGAACCCTGGTCGTCGATCGCTGCGATGACGTGTGACAGCCACGGCTAGCGGACGCATCGCGAAACCGTGTGGTACCTTGCGTGCCCTCCATCTCGCCCCGGGACACCTGTTGTACCACCGCAGTTCGATGCACTTACGTTACCATCGTCCGATGGACCTGCCGTGCCTCTCTACAAATAAACCGAAGTAGTCACAGCTAGCCTCGTGAACTCCGCTGCGCAGCCACACTCGGCTCCATGCTACCACCTCTCGAAGACGATTGTAATGAGTGCGTTCCGGAATACATGGCTCACCGAAGCCCCATGACAACGATCATTTCCGCGCTGCCTTTCCTCCTGACATTCCTCTTCGTCGCGATAGGAGTATCGCACAAGCTGTTTCCGCTGCTGTCAGGCAACGACCGCAAGGCGCATCAGGATGCCAGCCATCTCCCTGCTGTCGCGTCGCGAGCGAAGTCTTCTTTGCTCAAGAGCTTGCAACCCAACGCTCGATCTGTAGCGAGCATCATATTCTCTACCAACATCGCCCTCTCCGCCGTCCTCGCTGAGCTCATCTTTTGCGAGATCGCCAACACCGTGAACCCCGCAACTCGAACCCTAGCCCTCAAGCTCACGCTCCCTTCGCTGCTGTTCTTACTCATCGTTGCGACACCCGCATTCGAGATACATTCCGTCGTGTCAGGGGCAGGCCTGAACGCGAATGGAGGGCAGAAGGGACAGCGCAGGATAGCTTGGCTGTTGGAAATCTGTGGGCTTGCAGCGTGGCTCGGAGGGTTTTGGTATCTGGGAAGAGGGCTCCTGGGCTCTTACCTTCAAGAGGAGTCATATCTGCATGAACACACGTTCAGTGAAGGTTGTCTGGAGAGAATTGGTATTATTGGTATCAGTCTCATGGCGTCGCTGGCTGGATTCGCCGCCATATCCTCGTTATGGCAGACGTTCGGTGTCAAGTATCGACCAGTGAGTATTTCCTAGATCGAGGAACTACATCCAGTGCTAACTACCACAGGTCACGGAGTCAGATATTGCTCGCAAACAAGCCGGCATCCAAGCTACCAACGACATGCTCCTTACTAAAGAGAGCCGACTTCGAGCCGTCGAGCGGAAGCTGTCCGACAACCCACAACAAGGCTTTGTGACCCGCGTCGTTGGATCGATCCGAGGAAATCCCGACGTACAAGAGCGCAACACCCTGCGGCTCGAGATACAAGGCCTTGAGACTATGCGACACACCTTACAGAACTCTATGTCAGTCTTGCAAAACCGGCGACAAACTCAACTCCGCTCGCATACAGCTTTTGGTCGCGTAGTGAATATGTTCTCGTTCGTCTTCGCTATCTATTGCGCATACCGCATTTCCGCAACAACAGTCACAACCCTCCGCCGCTTCTCATCACCCAACACCAGCTTCTCAAACAGCGATCCGATAAATAACTTCCTCGCCTTACTAGCAAAGCACTGGGATCCCACGATCGACCGTGTAGCATGGAGCCGCACAATTTCCTTTCTTCTCTCCGGTGTCATGCTCCTGCTCTCCTTCAACAGCGTGTTGCAAACCTTTTTCCTATTCGCACGCGTCGTGCCTGGCATTTTGCATCACACCAAGACCAACTTTGCGCTTATCATCTCGCAAATTGCGGCAACGTATGTCATCAGCTCTGCGTTGCTGCTACGGAGTAATCTTCCGCCTGAGATGAAGAGCAAGATTGGCGATGCACTGGGCGCGCCACTAGAGCCAGCGTTCACGGAGAGGTGGTTTGAGGGGTGGTTCTTGGTGGCAAGTGCGGCGACGGCGATGGGATTGTTTGTTGGGAGGAGGCTGAAGGGGAAAGAGTGGGATGATGACGGGGATGGGGAGGCAGATGTGGAAATGGGGAAGAGGAGCTGATTTTGAAAGCATCAGTATCCCAGCATAGTTCTTCTGTAGCATCAGTACTAAGCATAACGGTATCGTCCATGCTCCGTGAATTAATGCCCTCATGATTTCAAGGTGCTTTTCAGATCGACCGAAGATCGACCCATCAAAGATAACATTGATTCCCAGCATCTCCGTAAAGACCTCAGACTATATTCTCTGCATCTCCGGCTCGAGCTTAAGCAGCAAGTCTTGACGCCCAAACCAGCCCAACGTCAAAACTTACAGCCACCGGAAGATTTGCTCCACGTCAATTGGTAGCCTCCCGCGCTTCGTCAGCATGCAAGTCAATATGCAAACGGTTGAGGTTGACGTCGATGTTGTGCATGCTTGCCCGATTGACCGATGACGTAGACGTGGGGCAGCTTCGATGCGTAGGTCAAAAGACTCGCGCTGCACGCGGGGCAGCGACTTCTTGACACGACACGCGCAATTGAACTTTCGAAAAGATATTAGTATGTGCTAAGACTGAGAACAATTAGGGAGAGATGCTAACTGTATTCTACAGACTCGAACACACAAATCAATCGTACGCCTCCCACCCCATCACCATCCATCACCATTCTCGCCCCTCCAGCACCACCCTAACGCCCACCTCACAGACCCATTCAAACCAAACCAAACCCCCAACACACAACAAATATGTCCGCCCCCAACGCCGGCCGCCAGTCCCCCGAGCCAGAGAAGCAGTCCGACGCCCAAGCCGGCCAGACAACCAGCAACGTCAACGACCAGGGCGGCGCACCCGAGAAGGGCGCTGAGAAGGTCTCGGATGACACCAAGAGCGGCTTGAGCTCGAACCCGGAACATCCGCTTGCGAAGCATGCCGAGGAGGTTACGAGTAAGAAATAGACTCGCTGTGGGTGTGCAGGTCCGTTGAGCTGGAACAATGATGTGTGGATATGATGGATGATGGAGGATGGGTGTATACGATACCAGAGATGGAGATGAAATGCAATCATGATATGGATTGAGGCTGTGGGTGTCTTGGATGAGTTGATTATGTGATGTTGTGCTTGCAGCGTCGTTGTTTCATATTGTCCTGGATGTACTCACGAGTTGGACCTAGCAAAGAGTGCTGATCCTCTCGATGCTATAAGGTCATGTTAGTCCACATTAAAGCCAGCGACCAAGTACATGTCCTCACACTAAGAACACGACCGTCGTGGTACCTGAGAGCTTACACACCTTCCCAACACAACCTTGAGTTGAATTACGTTGCCGGCCCAGCGCGATAACATCAAGCAATTTGTAACACGATTTACATATTCACTGTCTAATGATAATGTAAGCTGTCTATCCTCACACACCTAACCCTAAACCCCTCTCTTTCCATCCTTAACCGCCCTCTCCCAAAAAGCTCACACGCCTTCCCAATACAGCCTTGAGTTGAACCACACTGCCCGCCCTGCGCAATACGTCAAGCAATTTGTAGCAGGACTTACATATCCACTGCCTAATGATAATGTAAGCTGTATATGCTCACGCAACCCAATCCCTCTCTCCATCCCTTCCCACCCCTTCCCATCCTATCCCATCCTATCCCATCCTCAACTGCCCTTCCCCCAAAATTATCAACACCCCTACCCACTCTACTTTCTCCCATCCACACCACCCAGCAAAAATACTGGACGCTGTGGGAATTGAACCCACGACCTTTCACAGACATATAACATGCGAAGCGAAAATCTATTCAACATTAGGAATTAGAAGGGTGAATGTCGTGGGTGGGGTTAACGTACCATACCCCTAGCTGTGTTGTGTTAGTGAGATGTAGAGGGAAGAGAATGGAGAGGCTTACACCAAGCGCCCGGTAGAGTGGATTGTGATTATGTCAGCTTTGGAAATTTAGTTGTATGGGTATCATGAGAAAGATAGTGAGAGGAGAGATGGTGATGGTGATGGTGATGGTGATGGGAGTGAGGAGTTGGAGTTGGTTTTGGAGTGGGGCTCTCGGTACTGGGTAAGCCGGAATTGAAATACTCTACTCCGTTTATCTACAGAGCATGATCAGCATTTAGTACAACTTTTGCATACGTACATATAGTCGCTAAGCTTAGCCGTTTATTAGCTTTCTCGATTTACTAGGAGCGGGGTAAAACATAGTAAATCTGCAAATTTGCTGCAACCGTAATTGTTCTTCGCTTGCTCTGCCCAACGCATATATCTAAATATCTCAATGTCTAGGTTTTGGATTTTAGAAGTAGCTGGCAGAATTTCGTCTGGTCCTCTTCATGTTGTAAAATGTACCCTTGAGAATCTAGGATGAGTGGGATTTGAACACTTCGATCATCGGACCTCGAAGAGATGAAGAGCTACACTTCAGTTACAATAGACTATATTTATGTTTGAAAGAATAAGCATGGTACCCAACATGTCTTTATTGGTCTGAGAGCGATGGCAGCTCTGAACTCGACGGCAAAGGACAAGTTGGACCTGTTTACGTGGTACTACGGCCCCAAGAACAAGACTGCCGACCCCAAAATCAAGTGGATTTCAGCCAGGTCTGAAAAGAGTGGGTTGGAGGCTGGCTTTTCTTTTACCAAGCACTGGTGCATGGTGTTACCTGGGTAAAATCGCATCTAGTAGAGCCGACCTTACAAGAAAGTCAGGATAGTTTGCTCTTGTTTTATAAACCACAGTAAGCCCTGGCTATACTCGCTAGGTCATAGTTTTCTCGGCTGAGTTCGGGTTTGGTTTTGTGAAGGCATGTTATTAATACGCTTCGCTGCTAAAAGATAGAAATGTGAAGCCAGAGTCAGTACTAGAGAACAGATCTTTTAGATTCATCATTCATTTATCGAACTAACCACTCCAAGCTCGTTGCGAAGAGTAAACCTCAGATCAAACCAAAGATCTCAGCAGTGTTCCTAAAGCATAACTCATATTAGCACATTCATTGGATGCCCACCAGTCCTTCCACGTATGATAGTCTGCGTAGCCTAAACATAGACCGAAGCGTTCATGTGAGTTGCGTCCCCAGGACCTAAGGGGAAAATCGCACCTCCATCTCTTGACTTGGACGTATCCAACTCTTCAGCCGTGTACTGCGACATGTTCTTCCGGAAATTAGGCGGGACAAAGTTCTGCGCCGGGTCTTCAAAGCACTCTGGATCGTCCTCTGGGTCGACTGCAGTCCCTCGCTTGATTCCTACGCGTGCTTCTGCTTTCAGATACTCTGCATTACCCTCCCTGATAATGGCATCGACCACAAGTGCACATGCTTCAGTGAAACGAGTGGGTTGCGCGCGTTTGACCCCGGCAACACCGGCAAACATGTGTCGGATGAATCCGTTCAAGTGACGGTCGCCTTCCCACTGCTCAAGCGGACAGTCCAGGGGTGACTGCTCAAGACAGATCTTCTGAATGCCTCGGAGGAGCTTGATGCATCGCCATTTCAAGCTCATGAGGTCGAGACGGAGAGGAAAGTCGTCCTCCTTGAGGGCTTGCTTGAAGATCGTGAGGGACTGGATCGGTGACATGTGGCGTATCTTTTGGGCGGCGCTCTCGTCCTGTGGGTCTGCTGGGCAGGTAATGTCCTTTGAGTTGACCAGCCGATTGACAAGGAGCTCCATCATAACAAATGTGTCGTCTGCAGCACGTGTAGGCCTGAAGGTGCTGGCGTCTAGCTTGACACCAGCTTGTGCGTAACGAGATATCGGATTTAGGCGCCGGTGCAACTTTTGTATGGATGGCGGATCTTGTTGCCTCTTCAAATACCTACTATTCACGTTCCTCTTTTTTTCCGCAGAGAAACTAGAAGTGCATGTACCGAAAGAGAGACTCATGTGGCGGAAGCAGTCGAAGAGTTTCGTCGGTCGGTGGCCTACGAATAGATACGCGTCACCATGCTTCTCAATGATATAGTCCAGGTCCGCCCAAGCACGACCCACCGGAGTAAATCCTGCTAGAGAAACTGCATGATTGAGGTGTATGGCTGTTCCCACAGGGCCCTGATCTGCCGCAATCCGCGTGCCCATGCGATGGCCAAATACCAGTTTGCTGTGTAAAATGAGGCCACACATCAAAGGATGATTCCTCATGAGAAAATGACTTCCCCAGTTGTATCGGGCGCTCCTTCCGGGATGATCTTCGAAAAATTCATTGATGATCTCTTGAACTAGGTCTCCTTCCACAGCTTCCCTCAGGCCGTCCATATATTTCCGTATGATTTCGTCGTTGAGAGTATGGAAACGGTTGACAGCGCTCTTCTTGCCAGTCTCTAGACAATCAGCCCAAACTTGCAGCATCCATGATCCTTGCTTTCTGAGATCTTTGTGGCCCTGATCAAGTTGGGAACGGAGCTCTCGTCGAGTATCTACAAAGACTTGGCATGTGAGAATAGCCCAGGTAGGAAATTCTTTATCTTTCCTCATCGTACGCACCGCGCGCAGCACTAGGTCGTTCATATATACCTCCCCACGGTTGTTTTCATAGTCGGGATCGTTGAGTACCCAGTCCAGCATGTTGAAGTGGCTCAAGCGTTGCAATAGTGTATGCTCCTCGTCAGAGATGCCTTTGTGCTCCATGCTTTGTCTCTGATACATTGGCAAGACACCTGAACCGTAAAATTCAATCACCATAGCTATGGTATGGTCACAGAAGAATGTCCTTGACGAAAGCCGTATTCCGACTCTTCTGGATCCCAATCAGGGCAGTCTTCGACCTCGAGGAGATCGAATAGATTGGCTGGTTGCGGTGTTTCAGTGGCAGTCTTTTTCTCTGTGGGCTTCAACCGCTCCTGTAGAGGCAGCAAGGTATGGTGGACTTCTTCCAACACTTCGATAATGTGCCAATGTTCTTCATTGTGTGGCTTTGAAGTATCCGACTCTTCCGTCTGATGGGCGCGGTACCATGCAGCACATCCCTTGCGCGCCTTGATGACGTCTCCAAGGATGGTCATGATATAGCGAGGTACCTTAGAAGTCCTGGTGTCCTTGATAGCGTCGGCGAGCTGGGTGAAGGTGTTGATCGGAATTTTGTATGCCGCGGTCTGTTTACGAGGCTTTCGGTTCTTGCCCTTCTTGCGTCCTGTCTTACCCGAGTGTTGCTGCTTAATGCCATCTTCAAAGACGTCATCGACCAATCCCGAAGATCGCGCCATGGTACCGAGTCATTGCGAGAAGGCCTTCGTGTTGTGTTTGTAGCGCCGGTACGTGTCGACCAAGAGCGGAGAGAGGCCAATGGTGATTCGCGCTGCATTGGGCACCCGCAGTGTACAGCTCAACGCTGGTGTTGATAGAACTAAGCCGCAATGAGTGTAAAGATTGTGAAGATTCCAAAACTTGCAAAGTTGCGATGGAGTGAGTGTCGCGCAGTGCGGTACGATAGCCGGGCCGGGCCACGTGCAAAATATGACGACAATGCCTCTTTCACCTCGGGTACGCACGGTTATAGCGTGAGTGGAAATCTACCATATTGTCGTTAGCAACTAGGAAGACGGAGACGAGATGTCAAGCGGTCGAAGAATGACCATGGGATGCAATAAGTAAATGTTTCTCATGCAGCCTCGAGATCCCATCCGTCAAATGCGCCTGTACGAGACCTCTCTTGAATCTCGCATATAGCCAGGATCGGCTATCGGCGAAATAAGATAATGATGCGTTATTGACGTGAAACTGCACAAAGCTTGGGATACAACAGTAGCAAGCTTGTGAATGGATAAACATAAGAGAAAGAGAAGTCACCGGATAGGCTCCTACCTATTTACATCCAGAACCATTACCATACCATCAATTAATCACCATGACTATCTTTGCCTCACCATCATTCTATAGTTCTTTCCAAACTTGGGATGTATAGCGCCACAAGAATAACAGACTCTCAGGTTCTCCGCCGCATGCCTTCGATGTCGATCCCAAGGTGATGACCAATCGCGTCCAGGTCTCCTGCTCCCAGTCGACAGCCATCAGCTTCTTCACAAAGTCCCGACAAGCCTCATGCTCTAGCTTCTGCTTCTCACAGTACAACCGAGAAACAGATGAGCTGTACTCATGCGAAGTGGCCTTGCACACCAGATCCCCAGAAAATCCTCCAGCACTGATTTGCTTCGGCGACTCTGATCCTCCAAAGATGACACTGACTGGCAAGAAGTAGTCCTCGGCTACCGGGTTTCGCGGTCCATTGAGTATGCATTGGTCGCGTTCAGCCTGAAGGTAACAACAGTTACTCACTCGATCCATGATCTCTTGCAGCAAGGCCCATGCCAACGGAGGGCCTCCGAGCGCTTGAAAGACGGCGTGGGCCGGATCGGAGAACTCGAAGAGCTTGCGTGCTGCCCAACCAAGGTCGTCGTCTACTAGGGTGTCTGCAAACCTGCCAAGCGATGCTTGTACGATCCACATGGCTCCCCAGGCGATGGTGTTGAGAGTCACCATGTCGAAGCGTATCGCGAATTCATCCTGTTGTATGGCGTCGCGAAAAGCTGACAATGTTTGCAGTGGCGTTAAGTCTCGGGTAGGTGTGTGACGGTGTTGCGATCGCTTGACATTTAGCTTGGTGGCCTGCTCCTGGAGATGATGTCGCACAATGTTCTCGAGCATAAATATGGGCCCATCGCCTACCTCTTCGGACGCACCTTCTATCAAGATCCTCTTGTGTTCTTTATGCTGATAGCTTTGTTTGACAAAGGTTGAGAAAATACTCAGCCGTCTTGTATTCTTCCGACGTTGGCCACGAGGTATCCTTCCGTATGGCAAAGTCTTGGTCTGCTTCTTGAAAACAACGTCACTCAGCTTCGCCCCCATAGCAAGGGAAAGCCGCCTATCACATGTTGCCAGATCTTTCGGGCGATCCCCTACAAACATGAAGGAGTCAGTTTGCTGCTCAATATGATATTCGAGATCGGCCCATATGCGATCCGTTCGTAAAAGGCCACACTGCTTCCCAGCATTGTAGACGTGCGACAGACACATGACACGGTCCTGGTAGGCGGAAGTTTCTACACCACAGAGATGCAATTGGCCCATCTCGTGCTGCAACGCATAGCCATACAAGAAAGGAAGGCTGTGAGGGAGCCATTCGTCACCTGGGCAGTGTTTTACATGTGGCTTCTCCCCAGTCCGAATTGACACTCCTTCAAACCAACGCAATCTCTCGAGAAGATTCTCCTCATTCTGGGTATACCACGTGGTCCTGCACACCTCGTGCGAGCGTTGAAACTCTACGAAGTCACGGAGCGAGTCACATGTCTGAGAGACGGCGTCTCTGAAATCTTGCACGCCTCGCTCCGCGTCAGCGCCGAGTTCTCGACGCATATCCACGAACGCTTGAACCGTGAACATTTGCCAGGTCGATGCAGTCCCATCTTGTTTAGCCTTGCGTATGGCCTGTATGAAAAGAGAATGTGTTGTCATACCTAGCTCGGCATCGGACCACTCACCCTCAGACTGCAACAGGAGAGCGGCCACGCATGCTCTGATATGAGAGTATTCGAACTCTGCTGTCTTTCGATGACCGTGATCTCTGGGTAGAGCGGTTTTGCGAGGCACAGCATCAGGACTGAGTAGGAAGTCGGGAAAGACTTGGGCCCATGTTCGCTTGCAGACGAAAGTTTGCGGAGAGTCGGAGACCTCCTAAAGTATACCAGCCACGATCGTCTGTCTCGACGCTTGCGTGAAGTCCAGGTTTGGGGTTGGCGTGTGTCCCGAGCAGATATTCGATGAGATCGCCGTGGTTGCTGAATTCCGGGCGAAGCTGAAGGAAGGAATTGTTCACTCGTCGAAAGATCTCAATCGCAATATTGTATGTCAATGATGCCGTGGTAAGAGATATTTGCGCTCGTTGTAATCTCTCCAAACGCTGTGTACATATACACGTATGGCTGTCATGTCTTTGAGGAAGCAATAGACGACAAATGCCCTCTCCTGCTCGTCAGCGCCAGGCGAGCGCTCCAATTCGTACTTGGTCGCTTCTTTGGTCGGAGCGGATATCTGAGGCTGTAGCGTGCCTATCTCAAACTCTTCTAACTCTTCCAACTCTTCCAACTCTTCCAAATCAAGGAGCTCGAACACGTTGGATTCCCTGGTGGACTCTTTTAGGGGAAATCGTGAATCGCAGCCAGTCGAGGTCTTGAGTTCCACCTGGTATTTGAGGGTATCGTAGACTTGTCTTAGAATCTCGATGAAAAATTGATGACCGCGGTCAGAATCGGTGGTGTTACCTGATTTGTCGCCGGGAGTTCGATAGAATGTAGAGCACTCTTTGCGGGCTCTGATGACATCGTAGAGGATCGTGTCAATGACACTAGGCATTCTGACCTTGGCTTGTGCGAGAATTTCTCCAAGCTTACGAAGCGAGCTGACTGGAGTCTGAACCGCGGCGTTTGAGCCATCTTGCTTTCGAGCAGCAATGCGGGCCTTTCCCTTCAATCTGGGGCCTTTGACGAGCAGATGATCGATGTTTTGGACTTTCGCAGTAGAGGTTGCTAGCTAAGAAACAACGGTTGAGGTTTCTTTCTTGTTACACTTGTATGTGTCTACCAAGAGTGATGAGAAGTCCATAGTCGCGGCAATGGTTGACGGTGAACCTGGTTCATCGATAATTTGTAAACTCGGGTGGTGATCAAGGTAATTGGCGAACGACTGCTAGCAGAAGTGTGCGCAGAGGAATAGGAAACACATTAAGTGGGGCGGGGCTGCAGGCAACGTCCCATTGGGGCTTGGAGTCGATGAAGGGGTAGGAGGATTGATAGCGCTCATGACTACGACTTGTATAAAAAAGTGAAAGCAATTCCTTTCTGAGTAAAGCAAAGACTGAAGCAAAGCGCGGTCCTGCATCAACCACAGGTTGTGCGTTCCCACTCCACTCATAATGGCGCCATAAGATCTCCACCACAGTAGGAAAGATCATCGATGCTATACTCAGCCACGCGTTTTCAATGTTGTCATCCTGGAGCATTGTGGTGAAGTCCATCATGCATCGCGTCGTTTTGTGACGAATCGTTGCGCATACGGAACTCCATCTCTGGATACTAGAACAATTACGATGCGATTCGAGCGTGATCAGGCAAGAAGACGCTGACGAACGGTAAATGACGGATGATGAATGCAGGTCGTTGAAGTCAGGGAGCGTGCGAAGCAACGTCTGAATCTTGACGAGACGTCTGTGCGCTGGACTAGTGTGCTTCCACACTCCGCATCAACTTCCACCGTATCCATCACCATTGAAAATGGCAAAGAAGCTAACAAAATCCGATCTCTTCCGTGAACAAAATCCCCAACTTATGTCTACGATATGGTAACGGTGTAAGGCTTTCATTGTAACGAAGTTACAGAATTAGGTAGCTACCTAGAGTCCTGCAATGCGCGAAGAAGAGTAAGGAACACTCACCGAAAAACCCCCCACACTACTTTGAACTGAGCTTCAGAAACCAGTATCAAAAGAAACAGAAACTGTACGTCCCAAAAGTGCCCACAACACTCTTAGCAATCCCTACATTCCTTAATCTATTCGTAAGCGTAACTAAACACTATTATACCGCCCCACAAAGCATCACTCCCTTGATCACATCTTTGATCTTCCTGTACATCCCCTTCCCCTTCTCCTCCCTTCTCTTCTCCCTCTCCCTCACCTTCTCCCCAACCCCCTGCACACCCTCTCCACCACTCACCATCGTCGCACCCTCCCCTACCAAACTCCCTTCCCCCACATACTCAACCGCCGGAGCGCTCATCTCAACATTCCCATTCGATAAGAAATCATCCTCACTATATATCGTAGTATTAGCATGGACCAAAAGTCACAATAGAGTTTGAGAAAAGGAGAGGAAAAACGTACATCCCCTCCACATTCAAAAACCCACCACTCTCCACCCAAGACGCAGGCGTACAGTTTGGCGCCGTAATCCTATTCCCACACACATTAGTCCATACCCTTTAAACCCCCTTCCCCCTTCCTCCCCTCCTCCCTTATTCACTCCTCCCCTCCCCTCCCAAATCGAAATATACATACCCACTAGCATGCCTCTGATTCTGATTCGGCGCCCACGAGCCCTCCACAGCGCGTAGGTGTGCGGCATACCCCTTACAACGCGGGACGTCGGGCCAGGCTGGATCTGTTCCCGCGACGGGGAGGCGTGTTACGCGCGTGGGGTGTGTGATTTGGAGGCCTGGTTTGGGATGGCATGTGCAGCGGGGTGTGCTGGTGATGGGGCAGGAGGGCATTTGTGTGTGTTTGCGTGTGTATGTGGTTGGTGGTAATGGAATTTGTAGTTTCGAAGGATTCGTGTCAAGGACGGGAAGTGTGCAAAATAATTCCTGGGTGTATTCTCATACTTGAGTCAGATCGCGCGCGAAAAAAAAAAGTCCCGCTCCCTACTCTGAACCATAGTTCTGCCATCCACATCCACACAACCACCCTTAACCCCCTCATCCAAACGTTACAACCAAGAAAATGCTGATATCGTACTTTTGAGCGCGCCACTCCAAATATGAGAACAACGCCGGGTCCGACCCAAGAATATACAGTGAAAGAAGTTACACGCGCGGGGAAAAGCGCGGCTTAGCGACCCGATCGTTCCTTGGTTCGGGCTCTGCGGTCCTTTGCAACTTCTGTCGTACTATTAGCAGTCTGTCTTTGTCCTTAAGAAGGGATGAACGTACTCTCGTCATAAAGAATGAACTCGTGCAGCGCATTTCCACCAGGTACCATGGGCAGCACGGGGACCTTTTGGTCGGTAACGACCTCAAGCAGAGCCGGCCCTTCTGAGTTGAGCAGCCACTGGAGGCTGTCCTCTAGATCCTCAATCTTGATGCATCGTCGCGCCTGGACGCCCATGGCATCACCAAGCTTGACAAAGTCGGCGTTCCGTTGATGTGTGTGCGAGAAACGGTCCTCGTAAAATAGGGTCTGCCACTGCGTGACCATTCCCTGCTCCTCGTTATTGAGCACGATGATCTTGACGCCGATGTTGAACTCTGCGGCAGTGGAGAGCTCCGTCAGAGTCATGCTAAAGGATGAGTCGCCGTCGATGTCGATGACGGTGCATTCAGGGCGTGCGACCTTTGCGCCAATGGCGGCGGGGAGACCGTAGCCCATGGTACCGAGACCGCCCGAGGTGATCATGGTACGTGGGTGCCTCCACCGGAAGTGCTGTGCAGCCCACATTTGATGTTGGCCAACACCCGTGGTGATGATGACCTCCTCCTTGCGGTGTGCTGTCAAATCTGAAAGCTTCTCGACGACGGTTTGCGGCTTGATGAAGCCATTCTCGCCCTCCTTCTCGTATGCCCACGGGAAGCGCTTCTTCCAGTCATTGATCTGTTCGAACCACTCGTTTCGCTCCTGGACGGTGTTGACAAGCGGCATCATTAGCTTTAGGCTGGCACCGACATCTCCTTCAACAGCCTCTGTGGCTTGTACGATCTTGTTAATGTTCTTGGGCATGATCTCGAAGTGAACGATGCCGCCTCGGCCTTCCGCTGCGGCCGCCTTTGCTGCCGGAGCGAACTTTGCAATGGCTCCCGTGATGCGATCGTCGAAACGAGCGCCGAGGGCGAGGATCAGATCTGCCTCCTGCATCGCCATGTTGGCATACGCAGAACCGTGCATGCCGAGCATGTGCAGGGACTTGGGATCGAGCTCATCAAAACCGCCGAGGCCCTGGAGAGTCGTTGTCACTGGAATCTTTGCCTTGTCTGCGAGTTCCTTCAGGAGTTCGGGGCCGTTTGGAGTTTGGAGGATACCCTGGCCAGCGTAGATGACGGGCTTCTTTGCGATGTTGAGCAGATTGGCCGACCGTCGGATGGATCCCTCGAGCTGCTTCTTGCTCAGGTCCCTCGCAGCGAGGGTTGCTGCGCTGACGGAGGTTGGGAGGGTGCTGCTCATGGGGATAGCTCTCTGCAGAGTGCCGGCGGTGACATCCTTGGGCAGATCGACAAGCACAGGGCCCGGTCGCCCGCTCGTGGCAATCTCAAATGCCTCGTTGATTCTGCGCGGCAGCTCGGCAATGTTCTTAACCAGTACGTTCCACTTTGTGCACGCGCGAGTGATACCGACGGTGTCGGCCTCTTGGAAGGCGTCAGAGCCAATGGCGCTTGTGACGACCTGGCCGCAGAAGACAACCATTGGGGTTCCGTCCATGAGTGCGTCCTGCATGGGTGTGACGACGTTGGTGGCACCGGGGCCCGATGTGACGACGACGACGCCTGGCTTGCCACTCGCGCGGGCGTAACCCTCGGCCATGTGGCCGGCGCCCTGCTCGTGGCGGGGCAGGATGAAGTCGAAGTGTTTCGACTGGTATATCGCATCGAAGACGGGCAGAATGGCACCACCTGGATATCCAACTGAGTCATCGTTAGTGTCTACACGGGGAGCAATTGGCGCAGAAAAATGGCGTACAGATGTGCTTGACGCCCTGGCGGAGCATCATCTCGTGGAAGATCTCGCCACCCGTCATCCCGACGAACGAGTGGTCCATCTCGGGCGCGCGGTACGGCTTCAATGGCGAGACATTGTAGTCCTCGCGGTTGAAGGCCGGCGCCGGTCGATTTCGCGGCTGCGTCTGTGTGGCGGCCGCGGCGGTGCTCTGTGTTCTCCGGACATCGTCTTTGACCACCTTGGGGGCGGCTGCTTGTGCGGGTCGCTTGAAGGGCGAGACGGCGGGTCGTTGTGCGGAAGTGGAAAAGTTGCGCCCGCCCTTCAGAGTCTGGATGGCTCGTGTGCGTGACTGCTGCATGCTGAGGATGGGCGTCCCGCAGGACTATTATACACAATAAGAGTGGAGAGGGTGCAGAGGCACGGGAAAAGCAAGTTGACGTGGGGAGAGCAGAGCAGTGTCAAGGGCAATGCGCGCCTTTTGGTTTGCCGTCGCTTTCGCACAGTCAGACTTCTCGAGCACCGCGGCCGAAGTAGTGGGACGCTAGACACGCATCGGGAAATGGTCGTTGTGGGGTAGCCGAGATCGGATGAAGGGCCTATGACATGTGGCAGGCCAGGCGTTGACGTCCGGGCAGCAAACAATGCAAGTTCCACCTGCATCACCGAATACCGAACCGGCGCGGAGTCATGGACGGCTGCCCGCAAGTGGCGATGAGCGACGTCGAGGTAACGCCCGCCGTCGTCACTCCCTCGTGTTTGCAGCAGGCTAAATGAAGCAGTCGCGCCTCTGACCAGGCAGTTGACGCGGGGTCCCCTCGACGCCGATGGTGATGAGTAAGTTCTTTTCTAAGTGTACGAAGTGCAGAAACACGTCTTGGAACATGTTTTGGAGCATCGTGTTAGTCCTGAGTACTGTCAAGAATGGCAAACCTCACGACTCAACACCGTTACCATGGCCACATGACTAACACCACACCGTAGTCCTCTCGCGACATCCACACCAACCACCCTCTCCCCGTCAACCCTCCCCACACGCGTCAGATCACCAGCACGGTCTTCACGCCCCCTATCACCCCAACATGGCCCCTCCTCTTCTCGAGGCATCGACGACATGCCTTCGAAAGACTTCAGCTTCGTCCAAGATCCGGCAGCGTACCACATTCTCCCGACCGCCACCATACCGCCTCCCTTCCTGAACGCGCCGTATACGCCCTCTCCGTCCTCACCCATCGACACACTCCTCCTCACAGGCCACTACCGCCTCGCTGCCGTCTCCGCCGCGCGCAGCATCGTGACCGGCGCATCGCCGCACGACCATTCCACACTACTACATCTGCTCCACATCCGCCTAGCATGTCTATGCCTGATCAACGAACACGCTCTAGCTGCGCAGGAGAGTAAGGTGCTGGGCGATCTGAGCAGCGGATTCTACCGCCACCCCCTCACCAACGCGCATCTCGTCCCGTGGGACTTGAGGTTGCTGGTCGTACGGCTTGCGGCGCTTGGCTACGGAGATTGGCGCAAGGGCATAATGGGCTACTACGAGCTCGCGCGCGAATGTCGCGAGAGCATCGTAAAAGCAAACACATCCGACGAAGAGAAGAATATCTGGCGCGCACGACTACGCGACTGCGGCATCAGAGTCGCAAACGTTCTCGTCGAGATGGGCGATCTGGAAGGCGCAGGACGGCATCTAGCCACGCTTTCCGACGGAGACACAAGTACACAAAGCACGCGCGAGATCTCGCTCATGGAGACGCTCGTCTGGCTGCGCGTGGGCGACATCGCCTCAGCCCGACGCTGCCTCGCGCAAGCATCCTCCGCGTCTGACTCCACCGCGCTCATCGACGCCACGCTGCACGCGCTCATCCAACTCGCCGACTCCGAATTCGAAGACGCGTCGACGTCGTTCCGCGCACTGCACGAAGCACACCCGTCGGACGCCATGATTGCTCAAAACTTGGCCGTGTGTCTAGTGTACACCGGTCGAATCGCAGAAGCAAACGACATTCTGGCTAAGCTCGTGGATGAAAGCGCGCCGTTCCACTCCCTGGTGTTTAACCTGTCTACGGTGTACGAGCTCTGCACCGAGCGCAACAAGGACAAGAAAGTCGACCTTGCCTCGCGGTTAGCACGGCGGAAAGGCGGTGATGGCGTGGGGTGGGAGATGAGTGCGTCGGATTTCAAGTTGCAGGTTGCTTGAGGTGTTGCTCTTGATCTTGGTTAACAGCCGAAAAGAAATCTGTCTTGGGAAGATGAATACGTTTGTGATCCTAGCGATGCACATAGAGTAGACACATAACGCGAGGAAAATAATAACATCCACTAGATGGAATCAACAAGTACAATTATCTTGAGTATAACTCGGTGCTTACTTTCATGTCGCTATACTATACTTTACTATATCAACCAACCACGCAAGCCTACAATGTCACTTTAAAAAACATGCACATACAAAGGCCCCCACCAAAAGGGAGGAACCAAAGCTTTGCCGACTCGAACAAGTAAAAAGTGGTATCCAACCCGTCCAGTCCATGTTTTCGACTTTGCCTCACAACTCACAAAAAATATAGCGCCAAGAGAAGGAGAAAAACCAGCGCAGCTACATGGAGCCGGGGGTGCACTCGACATTTCGACCCTTCTCTGCCACCAACAAGTGCACAATGCGAGATGGACTGCTCACACACAAAATCCCAGCCCCAATCACAGCTCCTCGTCCTCCTCCATCTTCGACCCGTGTATATTTCCCTCTGAGTTGCCCCTTTCTTTCTGCGCCAGCGCTTGGCCCAAACTACGTCGGACGCTATCGTCAAAGCCAGGAAGGGAAGCGCGCTGCTTCTTGAACGGCGACGCGATACTCGCTTCCGGGCCCGACTCCACTGGTTTAGACGGCGCGGCAGACGAAGACGAGGGCTCCGTGGTAGTTATGCCCGGCACTGGTGTTCCTGAGAGGGGCGACCCAGACGCATCTGATGCGGTGGGAGCGCTGGGGCGACCGAGAGGTTCGGCGGAGTGTTGGCGCTTGAGTTTGATTTTCCGCACGCCTTCTGCGAGTTCGCCTTGTTTGAGGGCGTCTTCGGGGGATAGGAGGCCCTTGGCGTTGTCGTCTTTCTCGTCGTCTACATCCTCTACTTTGACGTCGTCTTCATCGTCTGCGTCGCTGTCCATGTCGTGCTCGGCTTTCACTTTGGACTCGGGCGACTGTACTGTGGCGTCGCGGTATCCGCCAAAGTTCTTGGTCCCTGAGGCCGCGTCCAGGGGCTTGAGACTGCCAAAGTTGAGGGCGCCGGATTTCCGCCGTGAGGCTACTGGTGAGACCACGGGAGTCTTGTCGAGTTCAAGTATACCCATCTTGCGCAGTTGGCCTGTAACCATTAGCATAAACTCGAACAAAATGAGACCTAACCACTCACGCTCTCCGCGGTACAAAAAGGTAAAGACCGCGTAGGGCTTGTCCGGAGGATCGATTCCGGTGACTGTCTGGGTGCTGATAGACTTGGGGTCCAGCGTCTTGGGCTTTGCAAAGCTTGTGGTGTGGTCCACGTCCTCGCCCTCTCCATTGCCGTTTTGCTCGTCGTCGTCATGTGCGTCGAACTGCGGGGAATACTCGCCACGCTTGATCTCGCCAGAAGCTAACACACGGAAGAGAGCGACCTTAATCTGCCCTGCCGCCTCGGGCACTGGCCCCTCGTCGTCTGTATCGTCCGAATCCGTGGTGAAGAAGTCGTCGTTGCCCGATAACGACTCGACGGGCGCGTCCTTGTTCTCGCCGTAGCGCAACACGCCGTTCTTGGGTGCTTTGCTCTCGTCCTCGTCGCTGCTGCCCTGCGCCTCCCTCCGCTTGCGACGCTTCTTCTCCAGGCGCTGCTTTCTCCGCTCGATCTTGGCGGCCACATCCTTATCTTTGCCCTCGAGATCCAGCCCATTGAGCCAGCGCTCGAGCCCGACCTCGCGGAACAGAAACTCGCGCTCTGCGAGGCCTCCCCCCTCCGAGTCTGGGACGCTGACCCACCGCGAGTTGACCCAGGTCTCTTCGCCGCGCCGCAGCAGGGTCGCTACCTCCTCCTTTGCCCGCCCGTCAAAGTATATGTATGCGGCTATCGTCTCGTTCGGAGAGGTGGTGAGGGGCTTGTAGGGGGTTATGGTGGGCGTGTACTTGCCCCGCTCGCCCGTCTGGCCTGGGAGGCCGCCGACGACTTTGGCCTTCGGGTTGGGGTCATCGGAGCTGGCCTTGGGGGTCGAGTAGGGGACGTGGAGGCCGGGGGTGAGCAGGGTGATTGAGATGGCAAACGTCGACTGCTCGGGCTTGGTGGCACCGGGGGGCACCGTTGCGGGCGGGACGGGAATGTACGAGGTGATGCGGTGGAATTTGGATTGCTTCTGGATCGAGTACTCGGCGAGCGGTCCGTTGGGCGTGTGGATGGAGACGGCCTAGGGAGCGGCAGGAGCAGTCAGCCAATGTCTCACACGCCGCCCATATATACAGCTACTCACCAGGCCCAGAAAGCAAGGCATGACTGCGGAGTGGGCTAGATCTGGCGCTACGGCGTCGAGATAGCGAGCGAGATGATGCGGAGAGAAGCGCCCGCTTGGCGGCCCTGGGATAGATTGGGGCTGCCGTGTGCCTGGGGCTGCGACAAGGAAGGGAGCGGTGTGGGGTAGGAGAAGTTATCGCTGTCGGCCGTCTGCTGTGGAGAGTCGGAGCGGAGCCCACCAGCTCTGTAGCCCGAAGATCGTAGCCTAGAGGCCAATCACGGGAGAGCCGCCTCGACACGGGACCGCGCGACAATCGGTGCTGGGCATGCGCGTAACTTCACCTTCACGTCACGGTACAAGCGTTTGGGCGAGCAGGCACGGCTGTGGTGTGTTGCTGAGCTCCAGGCGTCTGCCTTCGACGCCGTCAAGCGAGACTCTCGGGTGCGGGGTTGTGATTGGGTCTCTGTTTCGGCACGCAGGAGCATGGGAGCTAGATAGCCGCGCGATTGACAGGCGACCCTGGGCAGCATTCATATACACATTCTCATGATTGATCCATCAGAAGTCATATGGGTCTATCCTAGGGTATCACCAAGTCTATACATGACCTGCTTCTCCTGACCTGCATGTGTGAAACCATCCCGTGCTTGAGATGAGTATGCATTCATCACTCTTCGTCCGAAGCAAACATGTCCTCTGCCTTTGGTCTCAGCCTACGGGCCCGTGCAGCTGCCGTCTCTCCTGGTATCTCATCTACCATTGGCAATGTAAGGACACTCGTTTCGCTATCTTGGATGGCTGGCGCGGTTGGAGACTCTGCCGGAGATGGTGATGGTGGCCTGTCTTCGCCAGATTCGTCGTCCACTTCGACGTCAGGCGTCTGCCCTTCATCAATCTCCATGTCTTCCTCCCCCTCGTTCTCCTTTTCGTCCTTACTCTCTTCCACCTGCTTGGTGGGTCGAGCCTTAGGAGCCAGCTTGCGTTTCCTCCTCTCTGTGAGTTTTCGCTCGTGTTCATCCTGCTCCCTCTGTCTATCGCGTGCGTTAAATACCTCGTCGAGATGTTCCAGTGTAGCCTTCTCGAAGAATGATTCGTCCTCCCATACTTTGAGGATGATGTTCACTTCGTCTCTGTAACTTCGCTCCGTCATGCGACCCATCTCTAGTTGCGCAGGCAGCTGTGCGAGGTGGTCGAAAATCTTTTTTTCCACAAGCTGGGTGCCTATGGTAAGACGATACCTGTATGCAATCCCTGACTCCTTCGAAGTTGTGAACAGCACATCGTGCACAATTCGCAGTGCGTTGAGCGTCACTTGCCGAATGTCTGGGCGCCGAATATCATCTTTGCCATCTACTTCAGGTATGCGCTTCCTCGGGTTGGCATCTGTCAACTGAAAAGGTTCAACAACGTTGGCGAGAAGGATGTCAACCACCTCGTCCATGCCATGCGCCGCGTGTTCAACGGCAAATACAGAGATGGCGGCAATATCATCGATCACGATGCTTCCTAGCGGTAGTGACGTGAGCATCCATAGTAGCATAGCTCGAGACCGAGGGCTCAATATCCCATAGCCATTATCAACACGACCAGGGTAGTTGTCGCCGATCGGTAATGGCTTGTGTTGGGGCTTTTGCTCTTCCTCATCACTATCCGAATCTTCATCGGCAGGGTCGAAAGCACCAAGGTCATCAGCAAACTCGTCCGAGAGCGGCTCGGTCGGACCATTCCATAAGCCGTAGTCTTCGAATATTTCAGAGTTCGAGGTATCGCAGACTACTTGATGTAGTCGCCATCGATAGTATCGATTCAGTGGGTGCTTTTGATCGTACAGCCACGCAAATCGCTCTTCGTCCTGAACTTGTGGATCGTTCATAAGCGCCGCCTCGAACTCGACACCACCCAGTATGACTCCCTCAATGGTCTGATGGATGAGCCGAAGCGTTGCCATGTCTGGTGGTAGGTTTGCGGTGACAATCAGCTGGTCTCTATCTTCACGTGGTCCGTCTCTGCTCCCTCCTCCCAGATCTGGCGGAGGAGCGTATCCCTTGGTCGCTTCTGGAGCTTGCCAGCGCGCACCAAACGGCTCTTTGACATGTGCCGTGTCTGCAGCCTTTCCACCGAGGTATCGGTCTAAGTGTAGGTAGTATCCTCTTCCGAGATACTTTTTGTCATTCAACTTCATCATGACCTCGTCAAGGTCGCGTGCGACAGCATCCTTGTCAAACACGACCTTCATGGTCGCAGATGGGCGTGATTTGAGCGCAGGCCCCCCCGGCGGTACCTTTTCAACCTTTGTGACCTTGAGCGCAGGGAAGCCTGCGAACAACTCTTCGACGCGTTGCGGGTCGATTGTGGGCGGAAGATTCGAGGCCTTTGCCACGAGGGTTGTGTATACGTTCTCGGCTTGCTTCGGGCCCTCTGAGGCTGCAGGGCCTCTGGGCATCCCGCCGGCGAATCTCGAAGATGCTTGGGGTGCGAGCCGACCAGGCACGCCTTGCCGTGTGAAGCCATCGAGCGGTTCGGGTTCGAGGGTTCCGGGGCCGCTCTTCATAGACCGTTGCCTTCCCGTAAAGTGTCTCTTGCTGCCTGTGGGAACAAACACGTCTTCCTCGTCTCCGTGATCCCGCTCTGGCGCGCCCAATACGCTCTTCCCACCGCCGTGCTCTTCCTCAAACTCAGCCATGACCTTCTCGAGCGCCGCCTTGTCCTCGCGCTCTTTTGCCTCCTCATCCGCCTTCGCTTTGGCGTTCAATTGCGGTTTGTTGGCTTTCGACGCCCCGAGGGAGAACTTGAACGCCATGTTGGCAAGTTTGACGAGGGGAAGATGTACGAGGTATTTTGAGCGCCTCGATGTAATCGAGGTTGGTAAGGTCCTATGATGACATAATGTGAGTCGGGTTGATGTATAGGTCGGCTGATCGCTTGTTGCGTGGTGTAGTTCACAGAAAGTCGGCAACGTGGGGAAAGCTTGTGTGAACCCTGGGGCGATCACCCACTTAGCGCGTCCCGAGGTCGTTGGTGCCTGCGAGGCACCGACATCGAAGGAACTCCAAGAACACACATATCAGTTGAGCTTGAACCCGAGAATTCATCCACACCATGGCTTCGGCGCAAGACCTCCAGTCCTTGCTTCGTTTTCTCTCACAAGACGCAAAGGTGCCGCTTGCTCAAGCTCTTGGCAAAGTCAAGGACCTGCAGGCCGCGAAGCTCAACACGTAAGCACGTGAACACGCATCGCTCACTTAAATCAAGCGTCTGACGTATGCAGTGCATCCGACCTTGCTGGCGCGGACATCGACAGTCTCAAAACGGTATTTGGAGACGAGAAGATAGCACGTCAAGTCCTCAATGCTGCCAAACGAGTCTCCAAGAAGCGCAAGGCGAGCGAGTCGTCAGGTCCAGTACCACCTTCGCCGAAGAAGGCCAAACCATTGTATGGACAGCCGCTCAACCCCGCCGAGTTCGAGACGTCACTTGCTCTGCCTGAAGCCCAACGCGATGAAGAAGTGCTACGATCCGCAGTCGTCTTCACAAATAGGGCTCCGTTGGTGCTAGCGTTCGCTGTTACACTGCTGAAATATACGATGCCAGACCAGCCAATATCAAGCAGACTAAGCCTCGCACAAGCAGTCACTTCAATGAACAGCAAGAATAAGGCCATCCACATTGGTATCGACCAAGGTCACGCAGCTGAAGACGAAGGCTGGGGCGAGGGCCAACCAATCCTTCGGATCATGACCCGAGATGTTCGCGTGATGAAGCGATGGGGCTACGATTGGGAAGAACCCTCCACTCAAGATACTCTGAAAGCTTCTACCCAGGAGACACTCGCATCATCAGAAGCCACCCTCGTAGAAGAGCCAATATCGAAAGAGCCAGCGCTCTGGGGCGTAGACCTCGAGGCACTCAAGAAAGCAGCTGCACCCAATAATGCGACCGGACACAAGGCATCGTCGAGTCAGCTTCCCATTTTCACGGCCCAGTCAGCACGAGCGTATCTCATGAAGGCCTTTGAGACACCAAAGGACCCTAGCAAAGCGGCACCAGCAAAGAAACAGTCAGGATCCGTCATGGCGGCCGAGAAAGAACGCAACCTTGGAATGGTCTTGGGCGCGCTTGAGCTACTATATGAGTCGTGGGTGCATGTACTGGGCAAGGAAGATCTCGACAAGAGGGCATGGGGTTGGTATGTTCGTGTGCGTCCTGAAGTGGCGACCGGTGCAGCTGGATGGGGCGGGAAGGGCAACGTGAAACTCTCTGATATACTAGACCTCCGGCGCCCTATACAAGACCCGAAGCGAGAGCCCGAGTAGGTGCAGTTGGGCTGCGATTGAGCATGGCCAACTCAAAATGCTCAAGGCAGACGGCAATTCTTTCACTTCGAAAAACTAGACTACTTGGGCTATCAGCCACGGGGTTTGTCTCATTTAAACATTGTGGTCCAAGGAGTTTAGACACCTCTAGGAGGACTTCCACCTTCTCTACTTGAATTCGAATTGGGGCCGTACCTTCAAGGCGACATGTGTTTTCGGATTCGTGGGCTGGTAGATACTCGCCTTAGTCGTTGCCAAACATCTATGCCGTCGGTCCCGATGGGCCTCCACAGCTCCAGATCAAGGATCGACCTAGCCATCACCCTCTTCCCTTGACCATGCTTCTTCTTCATTCTGATCCGACCAAGGCGAAAATTCTTGACTTTATCCATGACACCATCCCGATCTAGCAGCACTGCGTGCCATCCGGCTGCTCGGGCTCCGTCGTAGTCCTTCTTGAAGTCATCTCCCACGTACAGTTTCTCGAAATCCTCCGCGGTCAGCCCTGACTGCTCGCCACTGACCATCTCGGTCAGCATCGTTGTTGCTGCATCGAAGATACGACGATCGGGCTTCTCATGCCCCACATCGTAGCTCAGGACTACGAAGTCAACGTCAGACTCTACCGAAGTATATTTGGCGGGCTTTGAGGATGTGGTGAAGCGTCTGGAGTCGATTCTTAGGCCGAAGGATTCAAGTATCCCTGGGACGCGATCATCGGAGTTAGTGATGACGCCTACGATGATTTTTTTGACAGGCCAAGGGCAACTTCCTCCAAGGGGCGAGCTCTTGTAGGACTGTAATCTTTGGAAGAACTCCTTTACACCTGGCTTGAGGTTATATCCTTCTCTTGTGGAGTACCTGCGTAGCAGATCTGTGATCAGAGCTGGTGGTACTTCCTGGCCTGGCTTGGTGAATGGGGTGAATGTGTTACGGATGACCTACACTGCGTTAGTATCATCACGTTCAGCGGACATTCATGACTCGATATGGATAGATGCCTTGGATATATGGTGTTCAGACTCAAGTCACAGCAATAAATATGAGAGGAGCACACTCACATTCCCCCACCATTTCTCAGCACCCAGGCCGGTAGCTCTGCCATAGTTCGGATTGTTCTTCGATTCATCCTTGAACGCGTCTTTGAACCGAGCTCCTACTTCACGTGCATTCTCCGTGTCACCGCAATCAATGCCATGTTGAGCTGCAGCCCGAGCATATGCGACAGGTATGGGTACACTCGGGGTGAATAGAGTACCAAACGCATCTAAACACAGCAGCAGATTCTTTTCAGCTGCCAAACATTTGGTGGCTTGCATGGTCGAGGTGAGTGTGGGGTTGAGGAAGAGACTCAAAAGGGGTACCGATGAACTAGCGCCATTTGCGGCCACGACCACCTCCGCGATCCACCACATCTCCACCTGGCACTCCGCAACCACGAGCTCACATCAACTGCAGTCGCTCATTCCCAGTCCGCAGCCCAACACCGTCAACATGGCGCCCACACCCAAGAAAGACAAATACTCGGTCCTCCTCCCCACCTACAACGAGCGCCGCAACCTGCCCATAATAACATGGCTGCTGAACAAGACCTTCACTGAGAAGTACGTCGCAACAACCTCACCCTTGCACATCCCTTCACACCAACAATGCTGACTAACACCTCCCAGCAACCTCGACTGGGAGCTCATAATCGTCGACGACGGCTCCCCCGACGGCACCCAAGAAATCGCCCTCCAGCTGCAAAAAGCCTACACCCCTCAGCGCATCCAGCTGCGCGCCCGCGCCGGCAAACTCGGCCTCGGCACCGCCTACGTGCACGGCCTGCAGTTCGCAACCGGAAACTTCGTCATCATCATGGACGCGGATTTCTCGCACCACCCCAAGTTCATCGCCCCCATGATCAAGCTCCAGAAGAGCAAGAACTACGACATCGTCACGGGAACGCGGTACGCGGGTGACGGCGGTGTGTATGGCTGGGACTTGAAGCGCAAGTTTGTCAGCCGCGGCGCGAATTTGTTCGCGGATACGGTGCTTAGGCCCGGTGTGAGCGATCTCACGGGTAGCTTTAGGCTGTATAAGAAAGAGGTGCTGCAGAAGGTTATCAAGCAGACGGAGAGCAAGGGGTATACCTTCCAGATGGAGATGATGGTGCGCGCAAAGGCGATGGGGTGCACGGTTGCGGAGGTCCCGATTAGCTTCGTGGATAGGCTGTATGGCGAGAGCAAGCTGGGTGGAGATGAGATTGTGGAGTATGCTAAGGGTGTGCTGAGTTTGTGGATGAAGGTTTGAGGGATACAGCGATTGGGGGCATCAAGTGGCGTTAGACGGGCATTTGGTTGTGGAGAAAGAGATGGGACTCAAGCTTCATTCTGCATGATAGGTAATTCCTTTTAACTCATAATCTTCTCACAGCAACAATACCCAGTCATGCATCTCAAGTCTCAACACTTCTCTCCATCCAAGGCGCAATCACTTCTGCCCAAAGAACCCAGTCCCCTGCCTAACAAGCTCACTTGTCGGCGTCTCAAACCTGTCCGCGCTCTCCTCGCTCTCCGTATCCACCGCAACAATCGGATGGCTCGTCAGCGCCGCTTCTCGCCCCGGCGACTGATACGGCGCGTCCGTGACAGGCAGGTGCCCTTCAGTCCTGTCCAGAGCTTCTGCGAGACTGATTGCGCTGGCGGGTGTACTGGCAGATGCGACGAGGGAGTTCCGTTGCGTCGTCAGGTCCGGCGAAGGTATATTTTTACTCTTCGCACTACTGCGCCTTTTCTTGAACGAAAAGGTACGCTGTCTTGCTTTCGGCGTCTTGGGCTCGGCCGTCGTGACTCGCGGCGAGATGACTTGCAACGTCACATCGTCTTGTGTCGTTTCCGTCGGCGCAATGCTAACAACACTTGGTTTCCGTTCTTTCTTGCCGCCGAACATGTGTTTGAAGCTCTTCCTAGCGGAGTTACAGCGCGCTGGAGCGGAAGATGCGGATGACGCGTCGCTCTTGGAGGGTTTGGAGTCGCTTGCGCCGTCGAGCTGGTCCATTGTGAGGGTAAAGATGTTGTGTTTTGTGCTTGTGCGGTCGACGGTGAAGGAGCGGGGTGTAGGGTCGGAGTGTGAGCGGAAACGGAGGTTTAGGCTTAGGGAGGTGTTGTGGTGGTATGGCATGGTGGGTTTTGGAGTATACACTTATTGCTGCGTTGCGCATATGTCATGGTGGTATGATTCTCAGGCTGCGACTTCCTTATGTACTGGATGTGGATGCTGGTTTGGGACAGCGTGTTTTCTGTACTCGGGAAGGTACGATCCGACAATTATGTGGGAGTTCATACCCCACATATTCAGGTCCTTCTGAGGCAATGTAAGACGGAGAGGAAATGACGGATCTTGAACATGCGCAATGTGTGTAGACTACAAGTCGCACCATGCCCGAGACGGCTAGACCTCGACCAGCTACGATGTGGACGGGAGCGTTTACATCAGCTCCTGTTCCCGCTGACGTTCCTTCACGCTACCGATGCATCTCAGATAAGGCTGGTTGTTGGCTTCAATGACTTAATTACAGATAAACTTCTGCCACCCGTTTCAACCCCACGTTTCAGCCGACGAACCCACGTTTAGCGAAATAGAAGGACATACCACGCCGGGCATGTTAACATTCCGGGATCGATAAATCCTCTTACGCTGCACACTTGATTTGTTCGGCTCGCTTTATTACCGATAGAAACTTATTGCGCGATTGCCAGATGTTCCTACTGGGTTTTGCAGGGCGATGTACATTGTATGCATCGGGGCTGTTTAAGATATTACTGCCTCGTAGAGAATGCGACTCAGGCTGTACGTCCTGAACTGAGAATGGGTAAATGCAGTATTACGCTGGCACAAGAAGCATTGTGAACCATGATACAGTGGAGGGAATGGTTAGGCAAAGCCTCCAGGGCCGGGCGCACAGCTCTGGTAAGAAGGGAAAGTCAACCACCAAATTGAATTGAGAACACGAACATAATTTACTTAAGAGGTCTGCTTTCACAATTCGAGACACCTGTGCCTGACCTTCGATCACACCTGCAGCAACAGCCAGTCGCCGAGGCACGCTGGAGGAACAGCAACGCGCACTTGCCTTGGATGGACTCTGGATCTTTCCCTCCTCTCTCCGATATCTGGACCATATTAACACTACTCGACTGACACCGCAAACCATGGCGACATCGATACCACTGTCGCTACCACGCTCTCAGCCGTTCCGATTCATGGAGTTACCTACCAGGCTGAGACTTATGGTGTACGAGCGCCTACCCAGATCAGTGAAACACATCTACACCGGGAGATCCTCAAGTTCAGTGCCTAGCCCTCGGAACTGCAAGCTCATTCTTATCACACGGCATGTGCCCACGTCTATCCTCGCCACTTGCAAGAAAATTCGGGCCGAAGCCTCCAGCATCATTCGAAGGCTGATCCGAAAGTTTATTCTTGGACATACTCCCAAAATCATCGACAACTCAGCATCGCAGGAAGAGCTCGTTGAGATTCTGGAGATGTTGGGACTTCAATACGACACTGTCAACGTAAGATAGAGCCCAAGCTGCACTCTTCGACGATGACCTTATATTTGCAGAAACACTTATCGAGTCTGTTGGCCAAGAGAAGCCGGAGAAGGCTCGAAATAGGGAAGTATCAATTGAAGAACGGCAACTATCTCGATGTTCACACAGCCGAAAACTGCTTTTTGCAACAAGCTGCTCGAGCTCTAGATCTGGCACGTCCACTACCGACAAAGAAGAACTGCATCGTCAACATACTGAGCATCGTACCGAGTAGTACCGATACCAACAACCCAACGTCCATGCCCATTACACGCTTGACCTACCACACCAAGTATCAACAAATTTTTCACTATACAACGTTCCTGTATACTACGAGGATTAAATGTAACGAAGTGGGCATGGTCGTGGCAGGGGAAGAGGGTACCGATTTACTTCATCGCGATACTTTTCCCTTTCGGTGGGAAACCTTCGATGACTATAGGGATTTTAAGGGTCTTATCGGTCATGAGTCGCGAAACCTGGATTGACGAGTGGCTGCCATCCTGACCTATCACAACACCGGGTTCAGACAACTTCTTCGTATATGGCCACGCATGGCTAACGCAGAAGACGGAAGAACACGTGTGTACTCTCTAGTGTCATCTGGGTGAGTTGTCAGAAGGGTCGTGATGGCAGGAATGGAGATCGGCTGGTATTTTACAAACCCGTCACGAATGCACAAGCATCTAATAAACTACTTCAGTACCGCTGTGACGATACCGTGAAACTTCACATCATCATACTGATGCACATGCGCTATCTTCAATCCTGCCTTATCCAGCAACTTCTCCCAGTCTGCTTTGCTCCTCTCGGTACCACCGAGGCACGCCATCATCGACAACACCATCGCAGAAACCTGCCACGGGACTTTCGTATCGGGCAGCACCACCTCATCGATCAGAATGAGCGAATCAGGACTCATCGCCGGGATGATGTTCTGCAGAATGCGAATGCAGTCCACGTCAGGCCAGTCGTGCATAATATGACGCAGGTAGTAAAACTTTGCGCCACGGAAGGTCTGCGGCGTAAAGAAGTCGTACTCCTCAAACTCGATGCCTTCGGGCTTCGTGGCGGGGAGATGCATGAGTGTCGAAGGTAGATCCTGCACTACGACGCGTCCTGGAAGCTGGGGGTACTTCTCTTTGAAGGTGATCGAGTGCTGACCGAATCCTCCACCGATATCAACTAGGACCGCCGAGTCGCTCGCGGGTTTGAAGGCTCCAAGCTCTTTCTCCACGGGATAGGAACTGACCCAGCTCTGCACAGCATCCAGCACCATGACATGTCCAAGCGCCTTCATCTGCACCGGATCTTTCTTCAAGAACTCGAATGGCGTGAGGTCGGTACCAAGCGCCTTGTGGAACGGCAGATCCTTGAGATCGGTCATGTCCTGGTAGCTGTGTTCTTTCAGGTACTTTGGAAGCACTTGGGCGACTGGGACGTGAACCTCCGATATATGCGGCGCTGCGCCGGAGATGTGCGGGCCAGCAAAGGTTTTGGTGATGCGGTTTGCTTGGAAGGTGTCCTTGGCTGTTTCCTGGATCAGGCCGAACGATGCCATGGAGCGCAACAAGTGTTGGAGTAAATTGGGGGAAGCAGTGGTCTTTGCGACGAAGTCTTGGTGGGTCCCCGGGCTGGAGGATGAAGCGAGTGTCGTGAAGATGTTGAGGTCAAGACCGATTTGGATGAGGGACCAGCGCAGAGGCTGCCGATTGTTAGCAAAGGGATCGGCACTATTGTGCTGATAAACTTACGCCCATAGCAAGTCCAAAGAGCACTTCCCAGTCGGTATCTAAATCTGTCTGAAGGTCGCGGAGTTGCTCTTGCATCCCATGTCGCTCAGAGGCGTTCGCTTTGGCGTACAGGTCACGGATTTGGTCCATGGGAGCTTCCATGTTGGTGATGAGAAGGCACTAGTCCGAGTATCGAGGTATTTGCTTGTAAACGTGATGATAGTTGAGTGCTTGAGGTCATCATTGCAGCTCCAGCATCTCTTATAGCTTTCCACGGGTATTCCGTGGATATTCCATGGCAACACACCGTGCTGTAGCCTGGTCTCTATCTCCGATATTTTCCATAACTTCGGCGAAGACTCTTGGTTTTTCTCCGACGATATCGTTTGCAGCCGAGAAGCGCGAAAGAGTTGAGGGAAGATAGGTGAGGTTTTGTAGCAAGCACCGACAAGGCCGGAAAAGACCGAGTTTGCCGCTGGAAGGCCGAAATCTTTACATCCGACCTTCGTCTTCACAAGAACCTTGAGACACGTGCGACATTTTTCACCATGTTTGCTATGATGTTGCCGCCTCTTCGTCTTTGTCGGTATCATCAGCCCTGGGTATTCTTCTTCCGCGCGCTCCAGCCAGGTGGCATTTCTTAGCGCGCTTTGTCGCGTCGGGAACTCTCGTCCGCGCCTTTCTCTCTCCGTCTGCCTTTTACTTTCAACATGCCTCTGCTTGATACAGCTTCGTATTAGCAGATGCGCCGAATTTGAGTGCTTGCGTCGCGTTGCTTTGTCCAGACGCATATCTGGATCCGTCTGCACGGGATGGGAAGGAGCATGCACGAAATAATCTCCCACCCTTTCAGCCTGTGCAACCCATCAGTGATCTGACATGCTTATGTTGTGGGTGGTACGCACAACCCCACAACACCATCTTTCCATCGCAGCCCCACAACGTCAATTTCGACTTCGTGAATAAGACGTCCGTGAAGCTGACCGGGCTGATCTTTGAGGCAAGCTATTCCACAGATCGATATTGCATGCCTAGGATCTCTAGTCGCGCCGCGTGCATCGTCGAGCGGTCCCTGGGTTTTCAGAATTGCTACTGGATATCGGTGGCTCGAAGACGCCAATCGCGCAGCATCATGTAACCCAAGAGGAGGATTTTCTCTTTGGATAAATGCCCTTTGCATACCATGCACCCGGGATACTGCTCTTCTGGACCGCCACGATACCAAATTTACACTTTTGGAATGGCGATGGTGTATATTACGCGCGACCGTATCCGTATCAGTTCGTAGACGATGGCGATCAAATTTTACTCGGGATCCAACTTTTCATCTGTCCTGGGTGTCAGCCTTCATGCAGTGCCTGGACGGCGGTCCACGTAGTTACATAAAAGATGTCGCTGGTGCCTACAGTGCTGCAGAAGCACTTGTGGAGTCTCTTCAACGTCTTTCTACGATCAAAAAAGTCGTGGACAGTCCACTGACCATGGGTTCCTCTTCTCTTCTCGTTTTCTTGTTGGCTGCACGCGCCGCAATGGCGATCAACTTCCCTTACGAGAGCATCCAGCTGCAGCATTCGGAGATTGGAAATAACTCCGACATATTCTTCGGCAATGGCACGAACCCCCAGAAGCCATCATGTAAAAGCTTTCCGGGCTTTGAAGGCTGGCCATCAGCTGAAAGATGGAGTGCGTTCAACGCGAGCTTAGGAGGTGCTTTGATCAAGGGCATTCCTCCGGCTGCAGCTTGCTACAATGGCGAGTTCAAAGACAAAGCCCGATGCACTGTGGCTAAAAGTGTGGCAAATAACGCCCTCTTTGCGTAAGCTCCGTCATTTACTTCTGTTGACATCTCTGATCATGATTGTAGGAAGGAAGATCCATTAGTACCTTTCAATCCATGGCAGCTTCACAACCCATGCCCAGTCCCAGCCGCCAACCTGACCCTTCCGCTGTCCCAGTGTAAGATCGCGTCATATCCGGCATATGTTGTAGCTGCGTCAACCGTCCGAGACGTACAACTTGCGGTGAATTTCGCCAGGAATAACCACATTCGCTTGACCATCAAGTAAGATTGCTTAGTTGCATTATTTGCTTCGCTAACGATCCCAGAAACACTGGACATGACTTCGTCGGTCGAGGTACCGGTGGCGGCGCACTTCAAGTCTGGGTCCACCCTTTCAAAGCGTTCGAATACCTCCCGTCGGTCAAGATAGCGAAGTACGAGGGACAAGCAGCGAGGGTCGGCGCAGCACTCGAGCAACACGAGGTCTACGCCAACATGGGAAAGGCCAATATCACTCTATTAGCACCAGGATCTTCGACAGTGGGAGCGTACGGAGGGTTCATGCAGGGCGGCGGCTTCTCGTACGTCACGTCAAAATACGGTCTTATGGCAGATCAAGTACTTGCTCTCGAGATTGTCACCGCCGATGGCAAGTTCGTGCACGCTGATCCTGAAACCAACGCTGACCTATTTTGGGCAATTCGTGGCGGTGGTCCGAGTAAGTATCGCTTCATCCCATGCGGTACGTCTCTGACTATGCGCCAGGCAACTTTGGCATTGTGACATCTGCAATCGTCAAAGCATACTCACCGACCACCATCGCTCGATCGAATTTCTCGTTCCAAACGGGCCCAGTCTTCGGGAACTCCAGTACCACAGTCCAGGTTGCCGACAACACGACCTTTTGGAAAGGCGTCGACATATACTTCTCCCATAATCTCCGTATCCAGAACGCCAAAGGAATCATGTCGAACTACATTAGCACGGCGGCCTCGAGTACCTTTCAACCACGGCGCTCGTTCACCCTCACGAGTGAAATTACCAAGCCTGGCGTCTCGATCTCGGAGATGAAAGCTCTCTTGGCGCCACTCATCAAGGACTTGAGCGACGCGGGAGTGCCCCTTGCTAACCCCGAGCCTCGCTTCTGGCAGACTTACGCTGCATTCGGCACCCTTCCAGGCGGTCCGAACGGCGGCGCAGGTGCAGGTCGCTTTGGCTCACGCCTATTCCCACGCTCCAATTTTGAAGACCCCGAATCCGAGGAGTTTCGCGCTACAATGAATGGTATCCGCAGCTTCGTCGAAGATGGCGGGTACAGTTTCCACTCCGTTGACTTTACGCCCACCTACGAGACCGCAGGCTATCCAGGCTCAAACTCCGCCGTCAATCCGGCTCTTCGCAACGCGGCTATGCACGCCACGGGCTTTGACACCTTATCCTATGGCCCAGAAGCGACCGACGAACAGTGGAAGACTTCACATGCGCGGCATGATTCGTTCATCCAGAAATGGAGGGATGCCAGCCCTGGTAGTGGCGCGTACATGAACGAGGTTGATGTGGAGGAACCGAACTTTAAGGACAGCTTATACGGCAGAAATTACGATAGGTTGCTCAAAATCAAGAGAGAAAGGGATCCATGGGGGCTGTTCTATGCAGTCATGGCTGTGGGAAGCGATGAGTGGTTTGTCGAGGGTACGAACGGATTACCGACACAGCAGGGTCGTCTCTGTAGGGTGGACTCGGCTTGAAGCTCATTGGAGAGTAGGTTGCCGTACCCACGTCCTCGGGAAAGTCGAAGCGAATACCATGGGGTTCGAGGCAACGCCCGTTTTGGGGCAATGCCCGTGAACACCAAAACCTGCCCACCAACTTAAGTGAATTGATTCACCACCACCACATGCTGCAATTACCTGAGAGTGAATGGAATAGTCAAACAAGGCAATGCGGTCAATTTCTACAATCTAAGTTTACTTGGAATAGTGATGCTGCGCCCTGACCTGGTCTTTTTAGGTGGGGGTGCTTGGGATAATTCACTACCACCACCACCACCACCACCTTCAGTGCACTCCTCTACAACCTTCCTTTTTAGGCCCTGTTTCTTTGAGCCTGTGAATTGAGCCTTTTAGGGTTGACGCGCAAATTTCCAGGCATCTGCAGCTTGTTTTTTCATCTCTTTTTGTTGTTTCTTTTGGGCCTGTTTCTGAGCCTTCCTTTCCTTCTCCTTCTCCCTCTCCTCTTTCAGCCTCTCTCTCTTAACACGCTTCTCTTCTTGAAGCCTCTTCTTGAGGAGTGCATTAGAAGCCTTGATTTGCTTCCTCTCTGCCTTTTAGAGGTTTTCCTCCAATTCATCCTGTTCCTTTTGAGCCTGTCTTTCACTGGCTCTCTTGAAGCTCCTTGGAGACCACCACTCTGCACCTCCATAGTATTCACCCTCCTTCTGCAGATCAAGCTTCCTGCCATGGTTCTTGCGCTTCTTTTTTGTACTTAAAGATTCTCTCAAGCCCTTGTTCTCATGGAGTAACAACTGGTTTTGGACCTGGTATGAGTGAAGGGCTTGAGTGACTTGATTAGCCTCTCTTTCAGCCCCAGCTTTCACTACCTCTTGTACCACCTCTCTAAGCTTCCTCTAATCAGCGTCCTCAAGTGAGGTGAAGTTGGAGGTCTTTGAATTGGCAGGGTGTTGTTGTTTGAATTTTTTGAGTACAGCCTCTCTGTTTCTTGGCCACACTCCAGTAGCCTTGAAAGCCTTGAGGATGAGGTCTTTCTTGAAGGAGGAGAGCCAGGCAGTCTGAAACAACGGGATGAAGTCACCCTTCTTGACTAGGAGGAGGCCTAAGGACTTGTGGGTGAAGGTGGTGAGAGCTTAGGAGTACTTGGATGAGAGCGACTTGAACATGACCACATCTAAAGGCTGAAGGCTGTGAGTTGCATGAGGTGGAAAGATCATCACTATAATCCTATTCATATCACAGAATGAGAGGAAACCTCTTGTGATATGAGATCCATAGCCATCCAGAAGGAGGAGCCTCCAACACCTCCCTGCTTTCTCCTTAGTATAGCGTTGAAAGATCTGAGTAAGCCAGGCAAGTCCAATTTGGTCGTTACTCCATCCAGTAGGTGATGAGGTACCAAAGATAGGTGGTTCCTCAGGTATCTCAGCTACCCAGGTATCTCTGATATTACCGTGAAGTCCTTCAAATATGACACCAGGTGGGAGAACAGTTCCATCAGCTCCAATACAGGCTATAGTGGATATCCACTCTCTACTCCCATCTTGAATAGCCTCTTTCACTTGCCCACTCTCCCACAAAGCTCTGCTGAAGATCCTCTTGCTTTTCCTAATCTTTCCAATCATGAAGCCCTTTTCATCCATATTGTATGAATTCTCAGGGAGAATTGAATACTCAGTGATCTTAGCCTCCAGAAGATCAAAGTATAGGTTGTACTTCTTCACTGAATCAGCTTTGTGGCCATTGTGGTCCATTCCAGCAGTCCATTTGAGGATGAGAGATTCACTGTGGCGCTCCACAAACCTCCCAACCCACCCTTCTCCTACATCCTTTTTGGCCACCCCACATGCAAAGTTCTGCATCATCTCTCTGGTAGGTGGAAGGCCTCTCAAGGTCAGCCCATTGAGATACTTCACCAGCTCCCTCTCTTGGTGGACACTGAGTAGTTGCATGGTGGCTGCAGCCTCTTCTCTTGTGCCTTGAACACCTCTATGTCTTCTGGACAGTGTAGATCTGTTCACACCATATGTGTCAGCAATTTGTTGGTACAAATTTTTTTTGCCTTTATCCAGGCTTTCAATTGCTGCCAGTGCCTCCTCCATTGCTCAAATATTGGTGGTGTGGTGGGTGATTGAAGTTTGGGGTGAATACAGGGGTTGAGTTTCCCTGCGGGCGTTGCCCCGCACCGGGCGTTGCCTCGGATCCCACGGTAACCTTGCCGTTGTATCACTTAAGATAGATTAGTAACCTCCGCTGTCACCAACACCTTTCCTTATCGAACCTCCGTTAACCTATCTTTTCGCTACATCAAAAGCGATATTGAAACTGTTCTCTGTGTGCTACCCACACTTGCAAGGTTATGGTGGCAACCCCGACGCTCATTGGTAGCCTTGATTCTGAGGATGTTTGGCCCCGCGAATATGCCTTTGATAACACGGCCCCGGCATAAGTCTTCTGTGCGTGATAGAGCTTGACCTTTGACAAAGCAATTAATTTTTTTCCAGCTCTGTTTAATGTGCCACCAATATTCCCGTGCACTGAAGGGGCGACGTCGAGCGGCATCTCGACCTCGGCGTTCCGCAAGAGGGCACTTCCAGCGCCACAATACCCATCGGTCTACCTCGTTACGATCTCTTATCTGATCTGCAACATGTGCCGACTGAGTCTTTGGGTCGATGCTAATACATGTGCGTCTTGCTGGTACGACTGTCTGCTCTAGCCGTGAAATTTTGGCAGAAAATATTCGCAAACGCACACCGCCTGAGTTTATCAACCACCACTTTTCCATCCCGGTAAAGCTTCTCCGCGTACATGGGTCATATAATCAACCCCCATACTTCTCCGAGATTCTGAGTGTAAGTGTTCCCCACGAATACTCAAAGCAATGAAGCAAAAATACATTCCATGCGAGTGCTGAGGGGGCTGAGCGACCACAAAGTCCAGACTGGGCACCCACACGTACTGCCTGCATATCTGTTAGGCCTTTCAGCCTAACATGTATTCTACAAAGGTTCCGACTGCAAACCTTTGCTTTCTCACCAAAAGATTTAGTGCCTGCACGGACAGTTGAGTTGGAACCTTTGCTCACTCAAAGTCAAAACCATTGCTCAATATTGCTCCAAAACTAATGCAACTTTAGCAGAATCTGCAGCCACTATTTGTCAATTCTCCACCGCAATTTCTAGCAGAATCAATAGTAGCGCTATGCCGAGGTTCACCCCGTGGCGATCCGCCCCGCGTGGCGACCACCCCCTCATGGCAACACTCAACTTTCAACACGCGATAACTCTATCAATATGAGCCCAATCGAGGCTGCGCTTGCAGCTATAGCATCGCTAGAACCTGGAGAATCTTTTAGCTACAAGCAGGTTGCTCAACAATATGGTTGTAAT
>MU006247.1:20001-34844 GCA_010093685.1 Ophiobolus disseminans | reverse complement strand
AGAGAGGCCTACCACCTACACGAGCTATGATACGACGCTTTGGCTCAGATATAGCTAAGAGGGAGCTTGGAAAGAACTGGGTTGATCGATATATCAAGCGACACAAGGTCAATCTCATCTCACGCTAGGCAACTGGAATTGATCGCGCGCGCTACCACGCTGATTCTATATCAAAATACACCCTCTATTTTAGCCTCCAACACAGAAAAATTAGCAAATACAACATTGAGGCTTGCAATATGTACAACATGGATAAGAAAGGCTGCATGCTAGGAATCCTCACTTGCTCAAAGCGGATATTTAGTAAGAGGCTATATGAGGAGGGCAATATCAAGGCTCACATCCAGGATGACAATCGGGAGTGGATAACGCTCCTCGCCTGCATATGCGCTGATGGATTGGCTCTTGCGCCTGCGCTGATATATCAATTAACCTCAGGCTTAATACAGGACACCTGGCTGCAGGCTATAAGGCCTGAGGATCAAGTGTATATATCCTCCTCACCCTCTGGATGGACGAACAATGAGATAGGACTATCCTAGCTTAAACAAGTATTTGATCAATCCACAAAGGAGAAGGCAGGGCAGAGCTATTGATTACTTATCCTTGATAGCTATAGATCTCATCTCACAATAGATTTTATCGAGTACTGCAATCAGAATAGAATCCTCCTTGCAGTATATCCTCCTCATTCAACTCATACCCTCCAGCCGCTTGACGTTGTCATGTTCAAGCTATTCTCATCAGCCTACTCAAACTAGGTAGCTGCGTTCATGGAGAGGTGTCAAGGACTCACATCTATAAGCAAAAGAGACTTCTATCCTATGTTTATGGCTGCCTGGGAGGCCTCGTTCAAGAAAGAGACTATACTTAAGGCCTTTGAGGCAACTGGCCTCTCACCTCTTAACCTAGAGGTGATACTCAAATGATTCAATCAGCCAGCTCAATCAGGCCAATCAAGTGATAGCAACTCCTCAGCCTTGAGCGCCTCTGACTGGCGGAAAACTGAGCGCCTTCTACGCCAGGCAGTAGGTGATAGGAGTGATCCACAAGCTCAAAAGCTCAGCCGAGCTTTCCACTCTATCTCAGTTCAGAAAAGCCTTCTCACACACGAGGCTCAAGGCCTTATGCAGGCTCTTGTTAATGAGAGGCAGCGTAGAAAGCGAGGCAAGGCTCTCCCTCTAGAGGCAGGCAAGGACTATCACGGTGGGCTGTATTCTGGTCTCCAAGGAAGGTGAAGGAGGCACGTGATTGCCAGCTCCAACAAGGGCTTAAAGAAGAGCAACTACAACGCTAGAGAGCTGAGGCAGCTTGCCTACGTGAATTGAAGAAGCAGGAGAAGCTTCAGGCAGCTCAACAGAAGCGTGCAGCAAGGGCAGCAGCTCAAATAATGAGGCAGGAGGAGAAGGCTAGTAAGGCTGCTGATTAAGCCTTACGACAAGCAGCTCGTAAGGCTCAACAACAACTTCAACAAGCTCAAAAAATTGCTCAAAAGGGTCAGAGGAGGAGCCTTAAGGCTCCTATTAGGGCTCATCAAAAAAAGAGGCCTATCGCGAGGCCTCAAGGTGGTGCGCAGTCTCATGAGCCTCATGAGGCTCTTTCAGCCTCAACCTCGCGCAGCGGGCGTGCGATCAGAACTCCAGTGCGATTTCTATAGCTATATATATCAATCAAGGCGTATAGGACTCAACTCTAAAAAATCTCATAGTTATAGCTATTGTACGTGGCTCAATAGCCTCATATTGAGGTGTCAATTTTGGTGTTCAGGGTGGTCGCCACGCGGGGCGGATCGCCACGGGGTGAACCTCGGTAGAGTTGCAGCTGCGCAGTTGACAAGTTTTGGTCAAAAATCCGTGCGCACCAGCCGCGAACATCAAAACTGCGAAAGATGCTGCAGAACAGCGCTGCTGGAACATCAAGACATCTGCGGCCCACAATGCCCTCTTTTCATTACACTTGGTAGACAAGATCTATCCTGCTACCGCTGCGCTACACCGTCAACCAGGTTTCTAGCGTATCGTGTCGCATGGTGTGTGGGTGGCAGGTAATGGAGTTTGGCTGGGATTCTCTCAACTGCCTGCCGCACCCGCTGCGCGCAACACACGACTGCCCGCCGCGCAAAGCACCACCCTACCTGTAGCTGCACCTCAGCCTGCTGAGCCTTAGCTTGCTGCGCCTGCACACTCCTTGGTGAACCCTATTGCGATAGAGTTCTGCTGGGACTTACGACTGCCTGCTGTGCCCGCTGCGCGCGACACACCACTGCCCCGCGCAAAGCACCACTCTACCTGTAGCTGCACCTCCGCCTGCCGCGCCCGCTGCACCCGCACGCTCCTCGGTCAAAGCTATCTTAGAGACAATAGTATACCTCTTTGATTACAGATTGCTTATATGCAAGGAGCACAAGACCGCAATATAGAATCTAGACACACATCTGAGTGATCATCACGCTATCCTAAACACATAGACGAGAGATTCTAGAGGGCTACAATTACTACACATGGATTCAAGAGCTACAGTGTGGGTAGGGAATCGGCACAGAGAGCAAGTTTGGGGAGAGTTCTTCAGCAATGCTATGGTGGTAGCAATCCAGGTTATCACCTTTATTCAGAAAGGTAGATAGGGTAGCATATCTGGGTTGGTAGATAGGGCAGAAACACATCATCTCCATGACCTCCATCATCTATGGCCTCCATCATCTATGGCCTCCATCATCTATGGCCTCCATCATCTCCATGGTCTCTATTATCTCTATCATCTCCATGGCCTCCATCATCTCCATGGTCTCTATTATCTCCATCATCTCCATGACCTCCACTATCTCCATGGCCTCTATCATCTCCATGGCCTCCATCATCTCCATGGTCCCCATATCTCCATCATCTCCATAACCTCCATCAACTCCATCACTTGCCTGCACATGCAATTGCTACCTGCCTGCCTGCGCGCTCCTTGCCTGCCTGCCTGCGCGCTAGCTGCTTGCTTGTCTGCTTGCGGCGTCTCTACCTGCCTGCTCGCGATGCCTGCCTGCCTGCCTGCCTGTCTGCTTACCTGCTCGCGACGTCCCTGCCTGCCTGCTCGCGACGTCCCTGCCTGCCTGCTCGCGACGTCCCTGCCTGCTCGCAACGTCCTTGCCTGCTTGCAACGTCACTGCTAGCCTGCCAGCAATGCGACGTCACCGCCTGCCTGCCTGCATGCGCCTGTCTGAGCCATTGCTGCAGTGTATGTATATATAATATGCAATTCTCAACCTTGCCATGCACAGTTGACTGACAACAAAAGCGGCACTACACCTTTGGGTCGAGTGCTAGGGGGTCTTTGGATCAAATCCAGCTTCTTCTAAGTCTTGTGCTTATTGAGGGCCCAAAAAGTGTTTACGTACTGAACCGTAGAGTGGAGTAAGTTACCCATTATACCGTCGCTCTAGCAGGCTGAACACAAGTGCAGTGAGGTAAGGAAGCAGAAATGAATAATATTGATGTCTTGTGTGTCTTTCTGGTGTCGTTTCGTGTTGATGACGATGATGGCTCCTGTCAGGAAGCTGTCTCGTGCTGCCCAACTAGTACTTCCCCGCACGTGCTAAGAGTCTCCGCTCTCACCGCGTGCAACGGCACAGTACTTTTAGGGAGCAGGGTTGTCCACGTAATGGTGTAATGCTCCTGTCTACTGCTACATAGTTATTGTTTGAACAGCAACGTTATACTACTGTATAGCGGCATCTACTCAGAAGTAAACTATGAGATTATTGCGCTGGAGATACTATGTAAGCAGTAGGCGGGAGAGCGCATGCGTTCTCTGTTTTGCTTTCTTCAACTTGTTTTTTGTTCAAACTTTATGTAGGAGAGAGTGGAGAAGCAAGCAATTAACACCATCTAGGCGGGCAAGCGCGACAAGGTGAACCGGACGCAGTGGCTGCCGTACCTAGTGGGCATGGAGCAGGCGGACTTGATGGCGTGCATTGAGGAGCCGGTGGCCGAGCCCGACCCGAGGAGCGACGTGGAGCCCGAGCTGGACCAGCGATCTGGGAGGCCATGGATAGGCTCATGCGTTCCAGCTAGGCGTCAGTGATTGAGCGCATTGGCGTGTTTGTACGGCTAGAGGTAATTCGAACGGAGTAGCACTTGACGCGGTTCCAGCCGCTGCAGCCATACATAGACAAGGAGGCAATTGTCAAGTACATGCGGCTATAGCTGCAGGTGTTGATGTTCTTTGCGCATACGCAGAAGGAGTACGCATAGAAGAGCCTGCAGTACTGGTTCAAGCGACGGCGGCGCGAGGCATTGGAGGCGTTGGCCCACAAAGCAGAGAGGGCAGCAGGAGGAGAGGCAGAAGAGAGGGAAACCAAGGCGGACGAGGCGGATGAGACGGACGAGGCGGATGAGGCGGACGAGCAGATAGACGAGGCGGATGAGCAGATAGACGAGGAGGCAGACACGGAGTTGAAGGAGCATAAGCGTGGACAGCAAGAGCAGCAAGAGCAACAAGAGCAACGGGGATAGGGCAAATAGCGAGAACAGTGCGAATAGAGTAGACAAGGCAAATAGCAAAGACAGCAACAGCAATAACAGCTCAAGTAGCAAGAGCAGCAAGAATAGAAGTAGCAGTAGCCGCAAGTGTAGTATTAGCTGTAAGATTAGTAGAAGCAGTAGCAAGGTGTGGGCGAACAACAGAAAGACGAACTGGTTGATTCCTATCTAATGGAGTTTGAGAGATTTATATACATGGAGTGGAGTATCTGGAAGATTCCTGATTAGCGGTGTCACGTGACCATGTGACGACATGGTAGAACATTCTGGAGTTGTAGACGTCGGCTAACACAAGGATATCAACAGCAGGCCGAGTAGCGAGGACAATTAGAGCAGCAGCAGTAGTAGCTGTAGGTGTAGTAGAAACTGTAGAGTTCGTAGAAGAGACAATGATAGAAGCAAGGATAGCAAGAGTAGAAGGCGTAGATTTCGTAGAGTAGAAGCTGCAGTAGCAATAGAAGCGTACTTGTCACTGTTTGGGGTGTCTCCTGCCTCAGCCGCAATCGCACCTCACCTGTACAGTAGCAAGTTGCGACTACCTACATTGAACTAGCGCTACCCACAGCCACATACCTATATATACAGTTTGTAGCTTCACTCAATACAACCTTAGTTTAATCCTTCAATTTTCTTATCCTAATGCATGTTTTAAACATCTCGCCAGGCTCTAAAATAGCATGCAGCGACTTGCAGAATGTCTGCACGCTCGCGCATGTTGAAAGGGGCCAGGCTGAAGACAGCAGGAAGGCTAAATTTAACCGTGATGAATTCGATGGAGACTATCCAGAGCCAGAGAACAGGCTGTTTAAATAGGCAGACTGCTGGTTTCTGGAAGTTTCTACATACATTGGCATATGTCATCATTTGTAATCTTTTGCAATGGCTGGAACATTCTGGGACATTCTATGATGCTCCATGGTGTTCCATGCTCTTCCATGATGTTCCATGTTGTTCCATTGAACCAAAGTGACTCCACTGAGGATAGTAGAGGTCTAACCTCTTACAATATACGCGCCTAATCCATCGACGTGTAATCTAATTGAGATTTTGCTTAATACTAAGAATAAGAAGAAGAGAATAACCTTACGCGGAAGTGGAAAGATAATAAATTAAGCGAGTTGAATTTCGTAGGCGTTGTAGTATGTATTCTTAGGCTGGTAAATGGGTTCGGGGTACCCACCGCTGGGTATAGGTTGGGTAGGGGTCGCACGGATCTTGGGTTGAGGCTGGGGTTGGGTCGCACGGGCTATGGGTAGAGGTTGGGTAGGGTTATTTTAGGCTGGGTATAGGTTGGAATAGGGTCGCACAGACGATGGGCTGGGGTTGGGTTTACCCAGCTGGGTTGACTGCCGTTGAATTCAGTGTGGGGTCTGTGCACTGGGCTATCACGTCTTTTTATCACACCCTAGCATACAGCGTTACATAAACATGACGAAACTCTAAAATGATCAATATTTATGCACGCGCACCACGTCTACTTAATTGCTTATTTGTCTCGAGTTGTTTATCAAATAGTGTTGGCCTAACCCGTTTTTGAACTGGAAGCTGCCGACGCGAGGGTGTTGAGTCCCCATGTTCATCCCTATCCTTGTCCCTATCCTCATCCCTATCCTCGTCCCTATCCTTGTCCCTATCCTTGTCCTTGTCTTAAGAACTCTACAAATGAAAAGTAGACTAATACATAACCCAACTGTGACCCAGTCCGTGTGACCTAACCCTAACCACAGGTCAGTGCGACCACAGCCCAACCTATACCCATACTAGCGCAAGAAATATGGGTTGGGGTTAGGTCATAGTTGGGTCATCACGTGACTGAACCCAACCCCAACCCAACCTATACCCATTTACCAGCCTAGCAGAGGCTGTAGTCGTATATAAGGTAGATTCAGGTAGAGATCTAGGCAATTTGCGTTGGAGTAGACGCGGTAACAGTGTGTTGTAGTAGACGCGGTATAGCAACGTGCGACTCGAGCAGAGTGACGATTGCAGCAGATGAGAACAATCCTAGGTTGCAGCCGGGCTCATAACTGTTGCAGTGTGGGAACAGCACATATGCAGGAAGAATTGAAGGATTGAACTGAGGTTGTTGTCAGATTCACAGTAGTCTTTGATGTAGATGATGGAATCGTAGAAATTGATTATTGATTGATTGTGTTCGTCCTGTGGTCTCCTGTCTAGGACGAGATCGGGGTTTATTGCACGTCACGCCGACTCTTCTTGGCGTAGCCAATCAGCAGTTCCAGGTCTCGCTTAATCGACCTGGAACCTCCTGATTGGCTGCACGAACGTCACGTGCCGGGTCCCTGTTCGATTGTACAGCTCCGACCTCTCAGCACTCGCCGTGCTATCTGACAGTTGTATTGTGTGAAGCTATGAACTGTACATATAGGTAGGGGCTGGAAACAGCGCTAGTGCAATGTAGGTAGTCGCATCTCAGCAACGGTGAGGTGCGATTGCAGGTGAGGTAAGAAACACTACAAACCGTGACATAGACCCACTAACGCGCTACTAGCCTTCGCTGCACACCCTTACACAAGCGCATTCTCTTTGGGTATGCGTCGCCGTCTACCCGCGCCATTTGGAAGAGGGTCCTCTGCCGCAGCGCTGCTCGAAGGCTATCAGTAGAGGTAGCCCAGGTCCACCGTAATCATGGCGAGATGGCTTCGATGTCTGTGTGTGGGCGGCAGAAGGCGCATGCGCTAGTCCTGGATGTTTCGCTCCGAGGCATTGACAAAGCTACCCAAGAACAACATCAGTCTCCTCTGGCTCCTGTTTCTCCCAAGCCTCCTCCCAGACTCTGCCGATCGCTTTTCGATACGCCACTCCGCCCTGCCATTCGATCCATAGAACGTTGTGGAACCGGTAGGTCCAGTCGCTAGGAAGAAGGCATTGTGTCCGATCATTACGGCACTTGAAATCTAGTTCGGCATATTCCGTGTTGATTCTGCGAGGATATTGAGGGCAAAACCGATGGTGATAAGCGCATCCGCTGGCTCTTAGATCGTCTTGCTGCCTTGCATAACCCATGTCCATGCCTCCAATGCTGATTAATTCGATTCCATTGCTACGCAGTTGCTCTCCCAAGGGATAATCGTGGCTGTCCTTAACTGGAATGTCGATACATCCTATAATACAGCCGTCGATGCCTTGGATAAAAAATACAGGTCTCCATTCAAGCTCCCACATGGTGTACCCTGTATCTGGACAAGTCTTAACTAGATTTCCAAATATTCGACTTGTATGGAACTCAACGATGGGAAGCACTGGCGTTTGTGTATCGAATGGGGCCATATAGGGATCGCTTGTCAAGGGCACATAGCATTTGAACTCGTAGCCTTTAGGCAGGCAGCTGCTGTCAGTCTTCTTCTTGGGCTGACGAGCTCTCCAATAGTTTAGATCTTTGATGCGCTCCCGCGTTCTCCCACCATTCGTTACAATAATCTTGTATATCTCTAGGACAAAGGTATGACTTGTTGGTGGAGTTAGCACCGAGAAACTAAGGTCGTTGGGCTCCGAAAGATACTGGTAAAATGCCCCCGTGAGGCTGAAACTGAGCCCACTTGTCCATGCTACCCATGACCATGAAGGTAACAGCGCAGAACTTTCCTCATTTGCGCAAATTCGCCTCCAAGATTTTTGAAAGGGGTTGAACGTGAACAGCAGTAGGCCATGGAAGAAAAGCTCTGGAACTCCATAGAGCATGTCGCCAGTCATTGTCCGTCCGAAAACATTGGTAAATGCAGCGAATGCGTTGAGCATGTCCTCCTGATAGCCAAGAGTACGCTCACTATAACGCCGCGCCACATCCAAATAGGTTTCCAAATTAGGCCAACTTGTCCACATCGAGTGCCTCCCATCCTCCCTTCCTGGATGCTGCGGAACTGTTTCGTAGGGGTTTGGTTCGGCTCCATTCTCTTGCTGCCGGAGCCTCTGGCAGCACCACGAGACAGTCTGTTGATGAAAGACTAGTATTCGACGGGAGAAAGCCCATTCTTGGAAAGTCCCTAGAATTGAGAACACGATGTCAGCACTTGTCATAGAGGCACTGGGTACCATAGGTACACTAGAATCTACTGACAGCCTCTGGTGTTGTATCCCTTGCCCTCCGCTGGCCTTGAACGTGTCGGGCTTTTCTCGATCATGGTGCAGCTCGGACTGAAGTGGAAAACTTTGAAAGGCTGCGACCGTGCAGAATCGCGCGAAAGTCCTGCCAATCCGGAGTCGGCATCGCCTTCGCCTGCTGCAATTGTGAAGTATGCGTTACTATAGATGGATGCCATCGACGCCAATTGGTGCGGCTTTGTTGTAGGATCATCCTGTACGATGCAGAGTCTGTCCACCCACAGGTATCTAAGTCCGAGTAGCTGAACAACGACCATGCTATCTCTGATGGTCCGGGGTAGCTGATTTCCAACAGATACTGGTGAAAGTGCGCCATGCGTCCGTAGTTGTGCCAGGTTACTCCGCAGTGTCTGGAACGGAGAGGCCGCCGGACCCCAGACGTAACTCAAGGCAACGTAGAGAGCATCTTCCGGTGTTTGGCTCTGCCCAATCAGACACATCTGTTGTACGTCTACCAGAAGCAAAGGATGGATTTTGTCGATTCTTGCCCAAGGATCCAAGATGGAGTGGCAATCGCCTCCATGATGTTCATTACATTGATGTAGCCAAGTGCGCAGGAGCCCTACGTCAATCTGATGTGAGTCGGCACCTAACCCGATAGCCTGATCTGGGTTTGCCTCGGCGGCAATATGTAAGAGCGTGTGACGAGGGCCAGAGCTTCTACCCTTCGAATCTCGAAGCGAGATTTCCCACGCATCTCTATTGAAATAGATGACGCCAGACAGATTGCTTGGATAGGGGGGTTCCGCTTCGTGCGGAGAACGAAAACCCTCTACAAGACCGCGGCACGTAGAACAGTTCGTGTTTCTCCTAACTTGGTCGTAATTCCACAAGGTGATGAACCTACTATACGGCCAACGCCCTGGTGTTTGTACTGCTTGTATAATTTTTCTGCACTCCTGGCAGCCCCTTCGTCTTGACCACGAGCTCTGCCCAAGCTGTGTCGGCGTTGGATTCTGTGGATGACCCGTAGCCCTAGGTGTAGTCAGCTAAGTATCGCGTTGGAGCTAGATTTGCATCCACACACCCTGTCCCAACCCGTCCATGGGTCCTTCTCCGATTGTCCAGAGGCGTGCTCCCATCCATGTCATTCGTGACCGCGAGAATCGAACGATCTGAGAGCGTTTGTCCGTCAAGATCAAAGGTGGCTGCTGAGAAGTTCAATCCAATGGAATACCTCAGTATTTGCTTCTAGCTCGGAAATACCAGCTTATCTAGGGCAACGGACCACAAACTTGCGCGCGCGTCCCTCTCTTGGAGCGTCGCAAAGAAGGACGTGGCGTTGTCTAGGTGAGGAATTGGGATGAGAAAATGTAAGCAAAAAGGCGGTTGATATTCAGGAGGTGAATATCTTAGTATATGTAGTTGCTTACAGAAAACACCATGGAGTTTGACAAGAGAAACCTCGCAAACCTCGCCCCTGCCAAGCTCAATAAATGAAATCTGCTGCCTTGACGACACGGCTAAAGTTGGATAATTGGCTGTAGATTGCTATCGTTGTACAGCCTAATTATCGCGATGCCGTTGAGGTCCCATGGACAACGGCGCCTGGGTGGCTCTGCCAAGGAGAGATGCCAAGGAGAGCTGCCTTGCGGCTTCCCGAAATGGACTAGCGTTTGCCTACCTGCACAGTGGCTGCAAAGCAACATATGCATCAGAGTGAATGCGGGAGTCAAGTGTGCAGGCAGCAGCAGAAGGCGGAAGGCTAGGAGATCAACGCGGGGCACGACAAGCTGCCTAGTAATTTTTTTTTGCGGTACCAACATGCTATCATTACTACTCAGCTTCAGCCTGCGATACGTTCTTCACGATACCACTAGTGTGTTGACACCAGCAGAAAAAGATCTCACTAGTGAGTCTATCTATATCCTGCGACACCTCGATCGAGTTAGTCGAATATCGACCTAGACTTCCATCAATTGACTTTGATGCCTTTTCGTAGACAGCGCTAACAGACTCTGCAGAGGCTTGGTAATAGACGTAAGGATCGAGGATTAGTAGCAGCGTCTACATGCTTCTAATCACTTAATTAGACTATAGCGTTTGTAGCAGGGTTTACAACATCCAGCTTATCGTGTCTTCTCCCTATTGGTTACCTGTCTAGTGGAAACCGGTCAAAATACGGAGCGTGCTAGGCATAGTTGTTAACAATCTGTTAGATTTGATAAGGTATTGAAACCTAATAATAGATAAGATAAATTGATGATGATGTGTTCTATTGTAGTGTTCTCTAGTTAAGTGCGGAGTTTAACTAGGTGTCAGATCTAGTACTAGTGTGCTAAGGCGCTTGTGCCCGCCCCTCCTGTTTCTTTTAGTGTTAGTAGCCTCACAGCACCCCTAATATCTAACACACCCTCTTAGCTTAGATGTATTTGCAAGCTAGTAACCTTAGGTGATAATAAGGTCCTTAAGTTTTGCTTAAAGTTCTTCTAATAGTGCCTTCTTAGTGTTAGATATAGGCTAGTAAATGGGTATAGGTTGGGTTAGGTGTAAGGGGCCAGGCTGAAGACAGCAGGAAGGCTAGGTTGAACAGAGATGAATTCGATAGAGTCTATCTAGAGCTAGAGAGCAGGCTGACTTTATAGCAGACTGCTGGCTTCTAGAAGTTTCTACATACATCAGCATTTGTCAGCTGTTAGAAGAACATATCTTGTTCTGGCTAGTTCTAGGACATTCTAGGACATTCTAGGACATTCCAGAACATTCCATGACGTTCTAGGACATTCCATGACGTTCTATAATGTTCTAATGAACCGAAGTGTATCCACTAAGAATAGTAAAGGTCTAACCTCTTACATTAGGGTTAGGTTGCCTTACGTGATACCCTAGGTATACTCTAACCCTAACCTAGATTTTTCGCGCTAGTACTAGGTAGAGGTTGGGTTACGGTCGCACAGACCTTAGGTTAGGGTTAGGTCGCACAGACGTGATTTTGAGCTAATAGAATACGTTATCACGGCTAATTATCACATACCTAATTGGCTACACCCCTGTCTAGATCTAACGTAATATAACCTAACCTCTACCCGCGCTAGAGCTACTACAACCTACCCACAACCACAGGTCTATACGACCCTAACCTAACCTATACCTAGAGGCTCATGCGACCCTAACCTAATCTATACCTACTGCTAGGTACCCCGAACTTATTTACTAGCCTAGTTAGATATTAGGGGTGCTGTAAGGCTACTAACACTAAAAGAAACAGAAGAGGCGGGCACAAGCGCCTTAGCACACTAGTACTAGATCTAACACCTAGTTAAACTCCGCACTTAACTAGAGAACACTACAACACAACAGATTATTATTAATTTATCTTATCTATTATTAGGTCTCAATATCTTATTAAATCTAACAATTAAGAGTCTTACTGCCTTTACTAAGGCTACCTACTAAGGCTACCTAACAAAAGCTATTCAACAACTACACTATGTTGCTTATTAACTAACGCGATGCAACTGTTATCCTTAGCAACTAGTATAACTAGACTACTTAGCTTACTTAAGTCAAAGCGCGCTGCGCTGCCTACAACATCTAGGATAATGTAAAGGAAGAAGAGCTAGTTCTATTCCTAATTAAGCTAGTTATGCTAGACCTGCCTAAACTATCCTAGTATAGTGCTGCAGCTAGAATCGAGAAGGCAACACGCCTATCTATGCTATTAATCCAAGGCTAGAAAGCCTATAAGGAGGATATAGACTACTATAAGACCCTTACTAAGAGATATAAGCTTAATCTCTACTAATATAATACTTAACAGAAGAGTATTTAGCATGTTACCTAGCTAATCCAATTAACAGTTGCGCTCTATCTCTAACGCACATGCTGCCTACTAGAACAGTCACTACGCTAGTAGCTTGCTAACCTTAAGCTTACTGCTAGGGTTAATAATCGCCTTAAAAAGGAACGCACACGCGAACGCTACTACACCGCTCTTAAGCCTATGCGCAGTACACACAATTAGGATATATAGCTAGTAGAATATAATAAAGCATTATTAGATGCAACAGTGCATAGAGTGTCTAAGGTACATAATATTAATAATATTACTAAAGACTTCCTATAGGCTGTAAACAAGGCAGCACCTATGTAGGCTGCAACCTTCTAAGATACTATAAGGTTTAATCCTCTTATAACAAGAAAGAAGATAATAAAACGCTTCTAGGAATACATAAGCCTAAATTATCCGCTGGAACTAGTGAATAAAAAGCAGGCATTTATTGCTGTAGCTAATAACTTCTTATTTCTCGCTAATAGTGGTGCAACCACCTAGGATAGCTAGAAGGACGCTTCTAAAGCTATGGAAAACAGCGCGCTATCTAAACACAGGGAAAGAAACCCTAGTAGAAAGAGAAAGAGCAATTAATCCTTCTCTTAGTCTAGTAAAAGACCTACTAGTAACAAGGTATCTTTAGGTAAGAAGTGCCTAGCATGTGACTAAGTCTATAACATTAAGGATTGCTAGTATATTAATAATAACCAAGCACCTAAATAGTAGAAGCTAAACTCTACTATGCGCATGTAAGGGGCTAGGCTGAAGACAGCAGGAAGGCTAGGTTAAACAAAGATAAATTCGATAGAGTCTATCTAGAGCGAGAGAGCAGACTAACTTTATAGCAGACTGCTAGCTTCTAGAAGTTTCTATAGACATTAGCATTTGTTAGCTGTTAGAGGATTATGTCTTGTTCTAGTTATTTCCCGGACATTCTAGGACATTCCATGACATTCTAGGACATTCCATAACATTCTAGGACATTCTAGGACATTCTATAATGTTCTATGCTCTTCTATTAAACCGAAGTGACTCTACTAAGGATAGCAGAGGTCTAACCTCTTATATTACCCTCTCTCTCTAATCTATGTGCAGCAGTGTTATGTCTAAAGTACTGCTCTTTATCACCTCTCCTAAATCTAGCTAGAAGCTGTTTAGAGTGTTGATTGCGGTATAGAGCAGTAAAGGCTTTCTACTTATCTAAGGCTATGTTATCTTTAAGATTTTCCACTAGCTTAAAGGTTGTAAGGGCATATCTAGTCTATTTAACCTTAAAGAACAGCCTATTCCTGTAGGTCACTTCAGCTATAATCTATTCTACTTCTAATTCTAGTTCTCTGTTAACTAGGACAGGTGCTAGTTAAGTGTCGTTATTAGGCTAGCTAGGGAAGGGATCTAAGAAAGCTAGTCTTAGGCGATCTATATAGAAGACATTGTAGATGCCTAGTAGTGTGTTAAGCCTAACTAAGTGTAGGCTAATAACCTTAATAACTGTGTATTTAGCATTCTTCTAGTTAAGTTTCTTATTTAGTCTTCTATTTAACAGTTGCTTTCTATAGAAGAGCTATACCTTGTTATTTACTTGCAGTGTAGAAGGCTTATACCTATGCTTATTTACCTAACGCTCCTACTCTTGCTGTGCTTTAGCTATTGTAGTTTGTGCTATATTAAAAGCATGCTTAAGCTTCTTAACAATTACCTTTGCCTTATTATAATTAGGTCGCAGATGTGCTTCTAGCTCTTCTTAGTTTAGTTCTTAAAAGATGTCTAGTTAGATAGGGTTAACATTATAGCTATGTTAAAGAAAGAAGAGTGAGACCCTTATTAACCTTGCTTTGCGTCCTTTAATAGCAATTAAGGCTATTAGGAGAAGGTCTACCTAATTGCTTTGTCCCTACCTAATAAAGGCACGGAGATAGGCTTTAATAATGCTGTTTATTCTCTTAGTAGATCTATTAGTCTATAGATACTATGCTGTAGATAAGCGGCGTGTAATGTTTATTATCTTAGTTAGGATAGCCTAGAAATAACTAGTAAACTAGGCACTACGGTTAGAGACAATAGCATTAGGTAGCTAGTAGTAGGCAACTACATACTGCAGGAAGTTGTAAGCAACTGTTTCTGCTCTAGTGTCCTTTAAGAGAATAAGGATAACATTCTTGCTTAACCAATCTGTAACAACAAGAAGTGTTGTATAGCTATTGCTTTCTAGCAGTTCTTTAATAAAGTCTATTAAGATCTCTTTCTAGATGCGTTTAGGGAGTAGTAGTAGTTTTAAGAAGCCTTGCAACCTATCTCTCTAGGGCTTAATGCGTCTATAGATGTTACAGTTGCGGACAAAGCGACGTATGTTATTAGATATGCTAGGCTAGAAGTAGTCTCTTGCTAGTATCTTGTATGTTCCTTCTCTTTCTAGGTGTCTA
>MU006247.1:0-19641 GCA_010093685.1 Ophiobolus disseminans | reverse complement strand
CTAGTAGGATTGACTATCTAATCTGCCTTTTATTAAGCTTTCTTAGCTTAGTGAAGTACTCTAGGTTCTTGTAGTCTGTTAGGACAGTGAACTTAGTGACTGTTCTAAGTTTAGAGTCCTATTCCTCTAGGCAGCGTATAATAGCTAGCATCTCTTTATTATAAATCTTATAGTTGCATTTATAAGGGTTGTTCTTACGTAAGAAGTAGGCACAGGGCCTAAGGACTCCCTTCTTATTATACTAGGAAAGTACTCCTCTAACTGCATAGCTAGATAAGTCTGTCTCTACTACTATTTCCCTATCTAGATAGAAATAAGCTAGGATAGGCATACTAATAAAGACAGCCTTGAGTTTATTAAAGGCTTCTTGTTCTTCTTAGGTCTAGCGCTAGGTAACATCTCTAGTAAGTCTAGTAAGAGGTGCTGCAGTGTTAGCAAAATCCTAGATAAATCTGCGGTAGAAGTTTGCAAATCCTAAGAAGCTGCGTACGCCTTTAACTAATGTAGGTGCTTTCTAGTTAGTAATAGCCTTAATCTTCTAAGGATCTATAAGCAGTCCCTTCTCTATGTTAATAATAAATCCTAGGTACTTAGTAGACTTGACTTCAAATTCACACTTCTTAATATCTAGCTAGAGTCTAGCCTCTCTAAGGGCATCTAGAACCTTGTTGACATAGGCGCGGTGTTCCTAGAGGGAGCTATTAGTGTATATTAGAACATTATCTAGGTAGGCGGATACAAACTTATCTAAGAACTAATGTAAGACCTAGTTAATGTAGCGTTAAAAGGTGCTAGGAGAGCTAACTATACTAAATAGAGTGACTAGCCACTTATATAGCCTAAAGCGTGTGCGGAAAGCAGTAAGCTATTTATCCTCTTCTTAAATACGTATCTTGTAGAAAGCCGCAATAACATCTAGCTTAGTATACTACTTAGCCTTGCAGATATTGTTTAATGTCTTATAGATAAGAGGCAGAGGGTATCTATTCTTCTTAGTAATTGCATTAAGAGCGCAGTAGTTAATGCATATACGTAGGCCTCCTCCTAGTTTCTTTGCAAAGAGAACTAGGGCTGTAGTAGGAGAGCTGCTAACCCTAATAAATCCCTTGTCTAGTAGTGATGTAAGTTCTTTGCAGAGCACTAGTAACTTATCTCTAGATATATTGTAGAGAGGGCCCTATAGTATTTGTAGACTCTTCCTATCTTCTTTAATAAGCTTAATGCGGTAGTCTACTCTAGAGCGGTGTAGAGAGAGCTTAGCAGCTTAGTTTAGATCAAAGACTAGTAGCTAGTAGCGGTAGCTTAGTAGTAGGAGGTCTTTAATCTGCTCTAAGCTTAATTGTGCTTTAGGAGCTAAAGCCTTCTAGATGTCTGCTATAGAGGCAGCAAATACACTAACGGACTTGTCTTTCTTAGATACTTAAATATATCTCTACATAGCTACTGCAGAGATCTCCTAGACTATTAGTGTAGGAGGTAGTTCTTCTTCCTTGCTGCGGAGGCGGATACGGGTCCTTTCTAAGTAGATAAAGATTAACTTCTTTGCTAGTGCAATAGTAACATTATGTCTATTAAACTAGGAGCGTCTAAGCAAGATATCAAAACTAAGGTAAGTGTTCTCTATTATGTATCCCTATCCTGTGCGTGTATATCCTTGTCAGATTTAATAAGGTATTAAAACCTAATAATAGATAAGATAAATTAATAATAATGTTTTGTATTCTTGTAGTGTTCCCTAGTTAAGTGCGGAGTTTAACTAGGTGTTAGATCTAGTACTAGTGTGCTAAGGCGCTTGTGCCGGCCCCTTCTGTTTCTTTTAGTGTTAGTAGCCTTACAGCACCCCTAATATCTAACAGGAATAGGTCTAGTGAACTATACCCTGTAATCTAGAGTTAGAAGTTGCCTGCCTATATAAAGTCGCTAGTTGTACATAGTCTATTGTTATAGGTGCGCTCTAGGTTGTTAGTGATATAGTAGGTTAAGCCTAAGTCTAGAATAAAGGAGTGTTTTAAAGGGTAACCTTAATTGCCACTAGCTTAGAATAAGGCCTTAGTAATTGCGGTGATTTGCCGACCTTCTAGTTATTGTTGATTGTTATTAGAGATATCCTAGATAATTAGTGTCTAGGAATCTAATCTCTTGATGTATAGAGTTTAAGACTTTAATCTGCTCTTGCTTCTTAATGCTCCTTAAAGAACAGTGTCGTGCTTGCGCTTATATTCTACAAGAGTGCGCATAGTAGAGTTTAGCTTCTACTATTTAGGTGCTTAGTTATTATTAATATACTAGCAATCCTTAATGTTATAGACTTAGTCACATGCTAGGCACTTCTTACCTAAAGATACCTTATTACTAGCAGGTCTTTTGCTAGACTAAGAGAAGGATTAATTGCTCTTTCTCTTTCTACTAGGGTTTCTTTCCCTGTGTTTAGATAGCGCGCTGTTTTCTATAGCTTCAGAAGCGTCCTTCTAGCTATCCTAGGTAGTTGCACTACTATTAGCAAGAAATAAGGAGTTATTAGCTACAGCAATAAATGCCTGCTTTTTATTCACTAGTTTTAGCGGATAATTTAGGCTCATGTATTCCTAGAAGCGTTTTATTATCTCCTTTCTTGTTATAAGAGGATTAAACCTTCTAGTATCTTAGAAGGTTGCAGCCTATATAGGTGCTGCCTTATTTACAGCCTACAGGAAGTCTTTAGTGATATTATCAATATTATGTACCTTAGACACTCTATACACTGTTGCATCTAATAATGCTTTATTATATTCTACTAGCTATGTATCCTAATTGTGTGTATTGCGCATAGGCTTAAGAGCGGTGTAGTAGCGTTCGCGTGTGCGTTCCTTTTTAAGGCGATTATCAACCCTAGCAGTGAGCTTAAGGTTAGAAAGCCACTAGCGTAGTAACTGTTCTAGTAGGCAGCATGTGCGTTAGAGATAGAGCGCAACTGTTAATTGGATTAGCTAGGTGACATGCTAAATACTCTTCTGTTAAGTATTATATTAGTAGAGATTAAGCTTATATCTCTTAGTAAGGGTCTTGTAGTAGTCTATATCCTCCTTGTAGGCTTTCTAGCCTTAGATTAATAGCATAGATAGGCGTGTTGCCTTCTTAATCCTAGCTGCAGCACTATACTAGGATAGTTCAGGTAGGTCTAGCATAACTAGCTTAATTAGGAATAGAACTAGTCCTTCTTTCTTTACATTGTCCTAGATGTTGTAGGCAGCGCAGCGCGCTTTAACTTAAGTAAGCTAGGTAGTCTAGTTATACTAGTTGCTAAGGATAATAGTTGCATCGCGTTAATTAATAAGCGATATAGTGTAGTTGTTGAATAGCTTTTGTTAGGTAGCCTTAGTAGGTAGCCTTAGTAGTAGCTTTAGTAGTAGCTTTAGTAAAGGCAGTGAGACTCTTAATTGTTAGATTTAATGAGGTATTAAAACCTAATAATAGATAAGATAAATTAATAATAATGTTTTGTATTGTTATAGTGTTCCCTAGTTAAGTGCGGAGTTTAACTAGGTGTTAGATCTAGTACTAGTGTGCTAAGGCGCTTGTGCCCGCCCCTCCTGTTTCTTTTAGTGTTAGTAGCCTCACAGCACCCCTAATATCTAACAATCCTTTAATATTGTATGTAAAGTGGCAAGCTTGCCTAATAGTTCTAGTTCCTTCTACTCCTTAGAGGGTCCTTAGAGTAGGTAAATTAATGCACTAGAGTTTGGCTTTCCGGGTAAAGTAGGCGCTCACTAGAGCATATAACCCCTAACCTATATGTACAGTAATTGGTTTTGCTTTTATGTAGGGTTGAAATAAGCGCTAGTTTTGCTTTATCCTCAAAGCCTTCTTCTTATGCTCCTGCTAGTGACTTTAAGCAGAAGCTACTCTTTTTCCGACTTAGAATCCTTCTCTTCTAGCTGTAGCCTCTCTGCAATCTTTGTAGTTGCAATAGTAGTAGAAGAAGAGCGATGTGCAGGAGCATAAGGGCAAGAGCTAATAATATGTCTAGAAGCTCTACAGCGTATACACAAGCGGTTGTTCCTACGTCTCTAAATCTTATTCTTGCTCACCTACTTAGCGCGTTAATTTCCTAGGGATTAAGCAGCATAAGTGTGTGTAGGTTCCTAATCTATTGCTTCTTTGTCTTGCTGCATATAGCGTTGTTGCGTTTATTCTTTCTATAGTGCTTTAATTGCATCTAGTCTTAACCTAATAGTCTAAAGTAGAGAGGTAAATCCTCTATACTTAGTAGGGACTAGAAAGACGCTAACTAGTCTCTTCTGCATAGCATAGCTTATAGCATTCTCTAGGAGTGAGATCTTAATAGTGTTATTAAATGACAATGCTCTAGCGTTTGCTAGCTTAGTCTCAAAGCGTAGTAGAAACCGGGCAAAAGACTTATGTGCATTCTGCTTAATAGAGTAGACATTAGATAGAGCTTTCTTCTGCTAGTTAGGGTCGCTGTATGTACTAGCTAAGTAATCTAGTAGTTAGGAGCCTAAACTATTTTCCTTCTCTTCCTTAGCTCTAACAAAGGCTAGGCACATGTTCTAGGCATTGCTGCGTAGTCTAGCAAAGATGTAGCGCAGCTAATCTATGTCTGACCTAATACTTCTGCTATTAGTCTTGATTTTGTTTCTTGCTTTAATTTTCTATCTATCCTATTTAGAGCGTGTTCTATTAAAATCTAAGAGCTGTAGCAGTTTTTCCTTCCTTTTCTTAGACTAGGGTGCATTAAGGCTTTGTTAAAGAGCATTCTAGAGGCCTTGCATAGTCTGTTGATTAATAGTATTGCTTTAAACTATTTGCTGCATAAAAGCATAGAAGGTTTGCTCTATAGATAGAGGAGCATTTGCAGCATTGCTGCTATTAGCTATTTGCTTAGGTTCTTCTATAGTATGTTCTATTGTGTCCGGTCAATTCCAGTAATTCTAGTAATTCTAGTAATTTTAGTGATGTCCAATAATTCCGTTGATGTCTAATGATTCCGTTAATGTCTAATAATTCCGTTAATGTCTAATAATTCCGTTAATATCTAATAATTCCGTTAATATCTAATATATTTGTTATGTGCTCATGCAGGTGTTCAACCGTAGAGGTCCCTGCAGTGGCGTTCTTGTATTCCGTTGTATTGCTCTCGCAATTGTTCTGTTGTATCGCAATTCCGTTGTAGAGCACTAGGGGATAGCTACACTAGCTACTTAAGTAGTTAATCGAATTCAAATATAAGGGGCTAGGATAAAGACAGCAGGAAGGCTAGGTTGAACAAAGATGAATTCAATAGAGTCTATCTAGAGCGAGAGAGCAGACTAACTTTATAGCAGACTGCTAGCTTCTAGAAGTTTCTACATACATCAGCATTTGTCAGCTATTAGAGGATTATGTCTTGTTCTAGTTATTTCCCGGACATTCTAGGACATTCCATGACATTCCAGGACATTCCATAACATTCTAGGATATTCTAGGACATTCTATAATGTTCTATGCTCTTCTATTAAACCGAAGTGACTCCACTAAGGATAGCAGAGGTCTAACCTCTTACAGCGCACTCTTATAGAATACAAGCGTAAGCACGACACTGTTCTTTAAGGAGTATTAAGAAGTAAGAGCAGATTAAAGTCTTAAACTCTATACATTAAGAGATTAGATTCCTAGACACTAATTATCTAGGATACCTCTAATAACAATCAATAATAACTAGAAGGTTAGCAAATCACCGCAATTACTAAGGCCTTATTCTAAGTTCGTGGCAATTAAGGTTACCCTTTAAAACACTTCTTTATTCTAGACTTAGGCTTAACCTACTACATTACTAACAACCTAGAGCGCACCTATAACAATAGACTATGTACACCTAGCGACTTTATATAGGTAGGTAACTCTTAACTCTAGATTACAGGGTATAGTTCACTAGACCTATTCCTAACCAATTAGAGCAGAACAACTAAGCTTATCCTTTATAACGTTGCTATCTGTCTAGACATTCTATGCAACCTAGTATTATTCCGCCTTCTTAGGCAGCTAGGCATATAGTAGGAAACTAAGCATAAACCTACTACACTTAGGAGACTAGATAGATCTATTCTAGGAAGGCTCACTAAGCTTTATAGCTAATAGGTGTTAGAACACTACTTAACTATCAACTCGGCCTTCTACACAATAAACTTAAGAACACTAAGAGTAGTATAAAGATTCTTAGCTATTACCTAGCACAAGCGCTTAGGCTATCTAGGCCTAGTAGCTATTAAGCACCTTGTTTAGCAAGCTAAGGGAGTGCGCATTAAAGGCATTACTACAGTTAAGTGCAACTTATGTAGCAAAGCTAAAGCTAAGCGCTAAATACGCCGTACACCACGCAACAATAACCTAGGACTAGAAGAAAGACTAGCTATTAACTTCTACTCCTATAAGGAGCAGAGCATTACTAAGAAGAAGAGTTAAATGCTTATTACCTATAGGTTCTCTAGACTTTAATAGGACATGTACTTCACGGACAATAGAACTGCTAACTCTATTATTAACAAACTTAGGATCTTCTTTACCTTTCTTAGGATCTATTTCAACATTACTATTAAGATTATTAAAGCAGATAATAAGATTACCACTGTTAAGCTATAAGTTCAGCGCTAGCTTAACTCTAAAGGGGTTATTATTAAGCCTTTAGCTTCTAATACTTAAGCCTAGAATAGAGGTGCTAAACGCTTAGGGGGTGTAAACAAGGAGAAGGCACGCGCTATAAGATTAGATGCTAACCTCTCCTAGGAACTATAGCCTAAAATCACTAGAGCAGCAGTTTACCTTTACAACAGAACGCTAAATTACACTAACAACTAGAAGACACTATATAAGACCTTCTTCACTAGGATTACTTTCTCTAATAGAATTGTCACTAAACTCCGCAAACTAAACCTTACTTATCTTAAAGCATATAGATGCAAGTTCTTTGCAATAACTCTAAATATCTATGTAGCGGTGGAAATGCAGTCCTTTTGGGGGTGGTTTGGCTGCCGCTTTTGGAGGCGTTTCCACCTCGCTTAGGCCCTGTTCCACTGCCGCTTTAACAAAACCATGCTCAGCGGACCCTACAGCTTGCCGCGGAGTCCCCTATTACTCTGCCTAGCGGGGTTTTAGAGGTTAGGGGGGGGGGGGGGGGCAGAGCTATGACTTTCACTATCGCTTTAGCAAAACCCAAAGAATAGCACGACGCATACAACTAACTTGCCTATAGGCCGGCGCCTACTTAAGTGATGGCATGCCCACCCTCTATCCGCCATCACCTCTCCTACTCCTCGCTCACATTCTTCCAACCACTTACTTCCTGCTGCAATGCCGTCCTCTACGAAGCGAACCACTACTAGAGTGTTAGCCACCTCCGCCGCGGTCACAGACGTCGCTCCGACGCGAAACCTCTATCCGTCGCGTCGATCCGACCCGTCCTCTCGTACCAACTCCGACTCGTGTCGGGAAGGAGATCAAAGCACCAAGTCGTTCTCTGACACATACTCAGACCCTGACACTGAGGCGGATACAGACATTGAGCCTGGCACTAGCGAAGATGCTGGTCTTCTGTTAGAGGAGACTTCAGAGCCTGATCTAGACTCTGAAGCTGAAGTGATATTCAAGGACATTGCTCAATTAAGGGCGGAGGGGCCAGCAAAGCCAAATCATACAAAGCATACGACGAAACTATAGAAAAGGGAGGGCGAATTTTAGGAGAGGTGAGATCTATGCCATTGGCATGCGCCTTAACGTCATAGACTCCTAACTAGCGGACATTAGCTACTGCATGAAGATCCAAAAAAAAAACAAGAGATCTCTAGCGGAACAGCTACGCGCATGCGAAGCAGAGATATTCAAAGCGTACCTCTGCTAGCGGAAGAAACATTCACGGCTTAAGAAGGAAAGCTCGATACGGAGCTATTGGAAAAGACTAAGCATGTGCTACATGGATCTCACACATCACAAAATGGATGCTAATATCCTCACCGACGTTTGTAATGTATGTTCTGAAGGACGTGTTTCTCCCTTGCATTATGCCGCACTAACATCGTAGTAGTGGATTCTGACTCTAATGCTTGACAAATCCGAGAAGGAAAAGCATGCTATGTACGTCTAGGACCTCTACGCTATCCTTCACGCACTCTGGGTAGATGGCACTAAACCCCTCTATGGTTTCATCCGAGTTCAGATATCGCTGCTTCTACTCCTTAGCGCTGCTACAGCCACGAGACCAGGAGCTATCGTCAAGAGCGCAAGTGCTAAAGGCAGCAACAAAGCACTCTCGTTCAAGAACATTGAGATTCTGAAAGTTCGCAGCATTGTGGATCCCCGCCAGAGTACAGTTGTGGCGAATATAAATCTCGAGAATATAAAAAACAAGGACAAAGATAGAAAACCGTAAGTTAACCTGCAGATATAGGAGTCAAGAAGTCTTGCTGATTAGTGTTGTTTTGCAGGAAGAAGTTCACTTTCCGTCTAGAAGGGACCCTCGCCTTCTGCATAGTATCGTATATCTTAAGCATTGGCGTTAGTCAAGGAGCATTGAGGGACGACTTTACTTGTGTTCAGGATATATTCGACCTCAACATACCTGTGGGCCGTGACGTACTCCGCATTAGATAGAAAAAGCAATTACTGAACCAACCGTTCCTATGCGATGTTAGGAGTACCAGCGAGGGCGTTCGTATACTGACAAAGCAAGCGTTCCTATATTCGAAATACCGCGATATGTTTGTACGCTTGGGGCGTGTTGCAGGCTTTGAGAAATTGTTGGAGCTGTACCAGCTCCGTCGGGCTTCGGGGAGGAACATCAACAGTAAGTCTGCCTTAGACCGTATGTTGCGCTTGCTTCGCCCAAGCTTATAGGATCCATCAGGCGCTCTTGACTCAGTCGAACGGAATCAGACTATGGGTCATCTTGGGAGTGTAATGGGCTGAAGCCTTGATTCATAGTACTTGGCCTGTGGCCTTCGTTGTAGCTATAATAGGCTAAGAGCGGGGTTGCTGTGGGGTTTCTCGGTGCGATCCTCGGAGCTTCGTCGGCGCTCTGGCAATCGCCGGAAGCTGCTCGAAGACAGCACCACGGGATATATATAAACTCGACGCGAGCGTAGGGTAGCTTCTCTATCGAATTCATCACCGTTCACCTTGCACTTATGGTCAACCCATCGCACCCTTACAAGGAAAAGATCCCGAGGGGCATTGGCGATATCTGTACGGGGCTGCTATCAATGAACCGGTACGACGTCTATAGCCCAAGTAACTGGGAGTCTGAAGTTACCCAGCCCTCCTCCAAGCTTCCCCGCGTCACCCAAGATACGAACCAATAACACTACCAGGCCGCCTAATGCACAGCGAAGTAATAATTACATACGTGCTGCCTGACATATCATCATCCCACTCATCGTAGCGATAGCTTGTGCCGGCACCTGTAGATATAGATACCGCTATAATGGCTATACCCGCGAAGCTTCATCATTTCGTTGTCTCTGCACCTTCTGCACCTAAACATACTGTTACACCACAAAAAGCTTTGGTACCGACAAATCGCTCACAGAAAAGCCCTAGCTACGCTACTACTCACGCAACTTCCGAAGCTAGAGGGACTTGAGATACGTTCAATGAATGACAAACCCTAACTGATGGGCTATCCTGGGTGGTTTCTGTCCCAGAAGCAACCTTTTTGGACATTGCTGATGCCGAAGAAGACTGAATCTTTAGTGCGATTTCTATTCTTGCAGAACATCTGAGAGCTTAGTCTTCGAGGCCTATCCTGCTCGGTGTGCGACTTAGCTGAGGTCTTCAGCTTACTAAATCTCACGTCATTGCGAATTGGACCCCTTATTCATTCCCAACGAGATGATGAACTTACAAAGTCAATATTTTGACTAAGGTCAAATAATATATTAACGTTGGCGCTGACCGACGCACAAATATAAAGACTAAATCTTATGCAGGTGTTACATTCTTGTACTGCGCTCGAGGGCTTCACCTACAGTGAGTATAGTGAATGTAGCGAGCTTAGGTATAAACCTATGTGGCTGGGCAACCCAAGACTTCAAGTTGTTGATTACAATCTTATCACCTTTTCACAACACCCTAAGATTATTAATACTTCAAGGCTAAGATGCATATCCTACTGAGAGTTTGTCCCCTACGCTCGCTTACACAATTTGAAACTCTGGAACGCTTCTTAGTTACACTGCTATGCACAATTGGCTTCCGCCTTTTGTAAGCGAAGAGAGTTCTACCCCGCAGCTACCCCTGTCGTGCTTAGTAGACACCTTACTATGTTAACTTTAGCGTGATACAGTGTGCCCACTCCTAATTTGCACTGCTATTCAAACGCAACCAGAAGTGCCTCAAAAGAGTCAAGTAGCACCGACCCACTGGCGCGTAGCCCTATCGGCGCTACGCAACACGACCGGTAGGGTGCGAGCCTGCGATAATACAACAAACGATCATTGGAGCAGCTCCTTATCGCAGCGTGACCAATGAGACGGCTGCACATCCATTGCGCGTTCTCCGCCTTGACGTACGCCAAGAGCACCCTCCACGGCTCAACAAATTCAGCAGACAACCATCCTCGGCATAGCAACGTCCCTTCTGCGTGCTTGGAACCACCTGACTCTTAACTTCTCATCAAAGTGCTGCTTTGTAATCATATATTAGATGGATTAGCTACGGTATGATCACACTCTGATTTAAAAAGTGATCACGAATCTACGTTCCAACCCATCTGGTATACCTTTTCTCGCCTTATCTTCCCACAATCCCGGTCTTCCAGGATCTTGACGGGTAACAACAATGGCTGGGCCGTCATTCGAGGGCCCTGGTGCGAGCGTGGACTCGGGGGAAGGACACGATGTAAGCCCACTGTGGTGGGCGGCAGGTGCCGGGCACGAGGCAGATGTAAGGTTGCTGCTTGACAATCGCGAAGTGGACCCAAATTTAAGAGATAAGCTTGGCCGGACACCCCTATCATGGGCTGTGCAAAACGGACACGAGACGGTTGTGAAGCTACTACTTGATAGCGGCAGGATAGATGCAGACCTTAAAGATACGGCGTCAGGCTTGACTCCGCTCTCGTGGGCTGCGCGAAGCGGGCGTGAGGCGGTTGTAAGGCTGCTGCTGCTTGACAACAGCAAAGTGAGCCCTGACTTAAGGGATAAGTCTGGCCGGACACCCCTATCGCGGGCCGCGCAGAACGGGCACGAGGCAGTTGTGAAGTTGCTACTCGATAGCGGTGGAGTCAACGCTGACTTAAAGGATACGATGTTAAGTCGGACTCCGCTATCGTGGGCCGCACGATACGGACATGAGGCGGTTGTAAGGTTGCTACTTAATAGCAGCAAAGTGGACCCAAACTCAAGGGACGAATCCGACGCAACGCCGGTGTGGTCGGCGGCAGCATACGGGCACGAAGCGGTTGTAAAGTTGCTGCTTGACAATAGCAAAGTGGACCCGAAGTTAAAGGACAAGAATAGTCAGACACCACTATCGCGGGCCGCGCAAAACGGGCACGAGACGGTTGTAAGACTGCTTCTCGATAGCGGTAGAGTAGACGCAGATTTGAAGGACACAACGTCAGGCCGTACTCCACTATGGTGGGCAGCAGATAGCGGGTATGAAGCAGTTGTCAGGCTGCTACTCAATACCGGCAAAGTGAATCCGGACTCAAGAGATAAGCATGGCCGAGCGTTGCAGTCTTGGGCTGCACAATACGGACACGAAGCGGTTTTGAGGCTGCTGCTCAAATCTAGCAACATGGACCTAGACTTAAAAGATGAGGGTGGCTGGACACCGCTATGGGCGGCCGCGCGAAACGGACACGAGGCGGTTGTAAAGCTACTACTCGATAGCGGTAGAGTAGACGCAGATGTGAGGGATACAGCATTAGGTCAGACTCTGTTATCGTGGGCTGCGCAAAGCGGACGTGAGGCAGTTGTAAGACTACTGCTGCTAGGCAAAAGCAAAATAGACCTGGACGCAAAGGACAAGCTTGGCCGGACACCCCTATTATGGGCCGCACGATATGGACACGAAACAATTGTGAGGCTATTGCTCGATAGGGACAAAGTAGACCCGGACGCAAAGGACAAGCTTGGCCGGACACCCTTATCATGGGCCTCACGATATGGACACGAAACAGTCGTGAGGTTGCTTCTTGGAAGGGACAAAGTAGACCCAGACTCGAGGGACGAGTATGGTGTGACTCCGTTATTGTGGGCGGCAGAGAGTGGGTATGAACCAGTCGTGGAGCTGCTGCTGGATAAGAACAATGCGGACGCGGACCCCAAGGCCAAGACAGGGCTCGAGATCGACTATCGATGTCTCTCTCGCTGGATTAAAGCCTGCGATAATTGGCACGATAATGATTGTCAAGTCATTCCAGTTCAAGACCGGCAGCCTCACCAAGTCCCCGCCTGGGTCGTGGACACGGAGGTCGCACACATAGTGCCAGGACGTACCGTCTCCCGATATGTGGCCCTGAGCTATGTCTGGCACAACGATCAACAGAATGCAGGGTGTCAAAAGGTAGAGAGACTGTTGTTGAAACGAAGTAATCTCTCCGATTTCCAGAAGCCGGGCTATCTTAACGGAGCAGCTGCAGCTCACCTGCCCCAGGTGGTAAAGGATACTATCAACCTGGTACGGAAGCTTGATGAGAAGTACCTTTGGGTTGATTGCTTGTGCATCGTGCAAGACGACAGAGACACACGTGCGCAAGTCGAGTGTATGGGCGAGTTCTATTCGGGCGCATACTTGACTATTATTGGTGCCGCATCATCGGGGCTGTTCAGCATGCAGAGAAGCACAAACAAACGAGGACGAAAAGCTAGCTCGAGGCACACTCCACCAACCGCCAAGGAACATATAGGGGAGCTTTATCACAGTCTTTTCAAATCCAAATGGGCCACGCGTGGATGGACATTCCAAGAGCAAATTCTATCAAAAAGAGCCGCCATTTTTGTTGATGGTAACATGTTTTGGGATTGCCAGCGTTGCGTCTGGGATAAAGACGAGCTTTTTCAAGAGGCGAATGCAGAGCCCGGCGGCTCCTTTACTCAATCGTACTACGAGATGGCGCGCCGGATGTCGTCTATCTCCTGGCCTGACTTCGGCATGTATATTGAAATGGTCAGCCTGTACAACAGCCGAGATCTCACCTACCCTCAAGACGCCCTTCCTGCAATTTCTGGCGTATTAAACTCTTTCTCACGCAATTTTGCCTCTGGGTTCGTAAGTGGATTGCCACGGTTGTTCCTCGATGTTGCATTACTGTGGCAGCCTTTCAGCAAAGCCAACCGCAGAATCGCAAAAGATGCAGGCATGGTAGCACCAAACAGGCATCTTCCCTCATGGTCATGGTGCGGTTGGCGTTGTCCGGTCGATCCCTTCAGTCTTCGAACAGGACTTACATACCTTGATCACGAACATCACCAGTCTGGAGCATCAACTTGGAGGACTCAGGGGCTCGTGCAGTGGTCTATATTGTCTGAGGATATGCAACAGGATCAGCGGTTGGATGAGCCGGCGCTTCTCGATACGTATAAGGGCTTCTGCACACATGAAGATGGCACGCTTCCCAACGGATGGTCTCGATGTACGGACGACTTTTCTATGCTCTCCAGTAGGAGTAATGGCGTCCATTTTACGCATATATCTGACACTACTAACCGTTTTAAACATCCCGTACCTATCAACGATGTTCCCCTGCCAACGGCAATGCTTCACAGCGCCTGGCCCTTCCTATCTTGCAAAACGTCACGGGCTTTCTTTCGAGTAGGGGCGATCCTCAAGCCGCTGACTTGGTCTGAGTACCATGCGGGCTTCAAAGCATCTGTTTTTGAGCTTCCCCAATTTACTTGCGGGCCGGCTTTCGAAGATATATGCCACGTTTTGTGTCTCGAAGACGAGCAGGGCCGGTCAGCAGGGCTGCTCCGACGAATGGATGACGACAAAGTTGTACTGGGAGAGAAGATTGAGCTAATTGCGATCTCTTCAGGATCAGTCAGCTGCGTGGAGCTAGAGTCTGCATTCGAGGAGAGGATCAACCGGGTCTGCAGTTACTCTTACCGCCATGGTATGAGGCAAGTCCAGTTCCGGCGAGTGCTACCAAACGATGGGAGCATTCACAATGCCAGCGAGACAGGTAGGTTTGAAAAGTGGAAGTCATGCTTTGCACTACAAGTGCAACACACATAAGCCAGTAGGATATTTCGAGCTAACAGTTCGTAGATGCTAAGGAACACAATGAAGAGTGTGTTAAGAGGATGGCCGAGGGAGTTGCTCCTCATCCTGTTAAGAGCGCTGATAATGGAAACGAGTATCATTTTTATAATGTGCTCTGGATTGAGCGTAAAGGTAAAGTTGCATATCGACGAGCTGCGGGCCGTGTCCCAAAAGCGGTTTGGGAACAAAATTGCTTGAAGCCCAGCACAGTCGTTCTTGGTTAATTGTCATGTGGAGGCATGTTTCCTTTACATATTTGGGTTGCCTATGCGCATCGGAAGATGCGGCTTTAGTCATCATTGTGGCTTGTGATGCGTGTGGCTAGTAAAGCAACAGTGCTAACATTAGTTGTTTCATCTTCGGGTGTGGGCATACTGCATCACGCTAAAGTTAACATGAAGGGCGAAAACGTGCTTAAGGTTAGAAAAAATATCAGGAGTCTTTGGAGCTCACTCGGACATGCACGCTCGCGCAATTAAAACGTACTCTTCAGAATATCTCTAGACGTTGTGGTTGTGGAGGTATTGCCGAGAGAAGGGGGTGGTGGTAGAGTCTGGTGCAAGACTGCGCTAGTTCCTGATCAGGAGTTATTCCTGAATCCTACCCAACCTACCTGTACACGCCTACAACAACGCCGAATATACTGCGCAATCACTAGAAGCATAGATGAAGACTAGCTCTACTACATCTAAGTGTTAGAACACACTTTAGAGGTGTGGGTAGCCATTGCAGTAGGAGAGTGTATTCTAGCCCGCGCTAGTTCCTAATTAGGAGTTATTCCTGAATCTCACGAAACCCGCTCTGCCCGCCCACCACGATATCAGATACACTGCAGAAACTCTGAGGGCATAGATATAGACTAGCTCTACTGCTTCTAGGCGTTAGAATGTACTTCATAGGTATAGGTAGCTGCTGTAGTAGTAGGCGTGTATTCAAGGCCGCACTACAATCGCGTGTCAAAAGTTTTGGTTGCCGAGCTCGGGCTAGCACCCAACTAAACCGAGCGCCCACCACCTCTCCTTAGTAAAATAGCCCACAACAAGGTATAATATTAGTTTCTTTGTGTGAATACTCTAGCCATATAATCAATACTTCGTTTGCTAGCCTCGCGCACGTTAACAGGCCTGTATTCGGCGCGGCATACTCAAGATGAGAGCCCTAAGCAACCTGCCGGGTATGGCACGCCAGCACTCTTGCAACGCGTTGCAAAAGCCATCCCACTCTTTCTAGCCTCTTATATAATTACTATATTAGGGATAGAATTTGTTTATGCGCTTTTTGAGCTGCCACTAGAGGTGCTCAATAGGGTTGAGGTTGGGTGAATAAGCTAGCCAGTCAATCGTCCAAACGCGCTTCAGCGCTAACTACGCGCGCGTTGCGCGCAAGGTATGTATGCGCGCGTTATCCTGCATAAAGAGCTGAGACCAACGATAGTGAGGTAGGAGACCTTCCTGCAGCGTTTCAATGTAACTTTAGCTGCTGTACCCGCGGCGGGGAGCATTAGGGTCGCGCTCTATAATAATCAGCTTGCTGCGGCGAGGTCGACTACGTTCATCCAGCTATATAGAACCCTATACCATCTGAGCTGGCTTGCGACTAGTAGGCAGGGCAGAGATTATCTCTAGCTTCTATTTCTCCTAAGGATACCGAAAGCACCACTTCTGATTGTGGCCAGAGCCCTTCTCAACTGAGCACTCGTCGCTGAACTTAAGCGTGCGCTGGGCCTAGGGAAAGTTTTGATACTGCCTGCAGAACGCTAGACATCTCAACGCATGCCCCTAGGTAATTTTTAGACGCTTTTTGCAGCGGAAGTTAGTTAGGCCACGTCCCTTGAGTACCCTATATAATGTAGAGCGGCTAGGTGGCTTTGTAAAGGAGCTATCTGGATTTCCAAACACCCTAACTTTAGCAAGCTGTAAGTACTCTATCTTTGGCGTAGCGCGTGCCTTTCGGTATATTATCTTTTGCTGATAACGCGATAGTATTAAAGGACGCCCTAAGCGAGGTGCTTTAAGTGTTGTGTTGCGAGTTTTAGCAAGTCAGATAGTAGTGCGGATGCAGTTAGGCGACCTCCCGAACTCCTCCCCCAGCTCGCGCACCAACGCACTAGCTTTAGCTTTCGCGATGATCGAAAGTCGTTGCGCAGGTGTTAAGTTAGGCCCTCTGCGCGCATTTTGATTTAATTCCTAACCAAATTGACAACGTGGCGGCATAGTTATAGTGGGTTGAAGTTGGGATAACGCGACGCGTGGGTTTGGTGTTCGCGCTTAGCAACCAAAACTTTTGAACTAGTACCGGTACTGTAGTTCCCGATCAGGAGTTATTCCTGAATCCTACCTAACCTACCTGTACACGCCTACAGCAACGTCGAATATACTGCGCAATTACTAGGAGCATAGATGCAGACCAGCTCTACTACTGTGCCGTTGCAGGTAGTGAGAGCGGAGACTCTCAGTACGTGCGGGGAAGTACTAGTTGGGCAGCACGAGACAGCTTCCTGATAGGAGCCATCATCGATATCAACACGACACGACACTTTGAGAACGACTCAACAACTCGGCAGACAATCAAGACATCAATATCATTTATTTTGCTTCCTCATCTCATTGCACTCGTGCTCGGCCTGCTAGGGCGACAGTATAATGGGCAACTTACTCCACTTAACGGTTCAAATGGCGAAGTCCAAGGGGCCCAGCATCGTCGCTCTGGTAGAGGACCACGCAGTGCGCTGAAATTGCGGTTTTAGAAGGCTACATCAGCGCCATGTAGTCACTCATATCAGCTAGTACCTGTGCAGTAACAGATAGCAGGACGAAATATTATTAGTACCTACGCAGGAGTAGAGGAAGAACAAGAAGGAAGGGCGCTTGGTATGCTCTATTTTTGATATACTGCAGTAACAGTATCTATAGGAAGAGGAGGCCGAACGATTATGGACATTCAGATGCTACAGAAGGACTGCAGCGACGACGACGACGACGACGACGGCGACGACGACGGCTAGAGGAGGTGGGCGATCGGTTTAACCCTAAGAGCGACCCAGCAAGCTCCGGACGAGTCTGATCGCGACCACGCGAATAGCGAACCCCGCACAGAGGAACAAACTTTATTAGTTCTGCTAGAAGAAGTATCGCCTGCGATGGCGATCACCGAGAGAGCTACCGGGGCTCACTCCACTAGGACGAAAAACGGAACACGAAAAACATTAATTAAGAAAGAAGAGGAGAGGCAGGCGAGGCAAGTCAGTAATAAGTCAGTCAATCCAGGAGAACTCAGGATTTAATTAGTTAACTACATTTCGAACCAGCTTCGCAGAGAAGCCTACCGGCATTAGTATCTATTATTTTTATGCCCTAGTGGTATCAGTTCAGCCACCCTTCGTTCAACCATCGTTCAGCTACTATTTAGCTAGGAGAGGCTGTCTTTAGGAAGTAAGAAAGGCTACAGGAGGCTGTCGCAGTAGACGCCTCGCCTCGTGGGAAAGGATCTCCTATCTCTTCCTCCTGAAGCTTTACTCGTCTCTAAGCCTCTAGTTGTCACTATCCACTCGTTAGGACGAGCCTTTATACTATCCTCTTATCTTACTCGCTCTTTTATTCTTGCGACGTTTCGCAATCTCTTTTTTTACACCTCCCTCTGTCGCGTACTTAGGTGCCAGCAGATAGCGGATTAACTATAGCTTCTCTAGAGAGAAAGACTCTACGTGAAGAACTAGCCACTGCAGCGACAACGTTAGATACTACTCACGCCGGCACCACTCCGCCCAGTAGTTCTCTTGACGACGCTCTCTCGTTCCCTAGGAGCTCTAGGCTAGCGTCTAACTTGACCTCGTTCCGAGAGCCACCGCCTGTTATATTAGACTTAGAATTAGACTTAGGTATCTATACAATAGAGCATCACGGCCTAGTTACTATGCCTATAAGGCTAGTGCGTAATAACAACTATGCTTTTGATAGAAGAGAGGTGACAGAGTTCCTAGATAAGTATAACTATTAGGCAAACAACGCTCGTCTTAGTGACGAGCAGAAAGTCTATCTTCTACCTGACTACTGCGACTCAGTCAGGCGCTCGTTCCTTAAGAAGATGAAATCGTATGTTGAAGTTAAGTGGGTTCAGCTTTAGGAGGATATAAAGGAGCACTAGCGCGACAACAACACGTCTTAGCAGCGAGGTACTAGAGCGTATCTCGAGGCGTACGTTCGTTAAGCCTCCTAATCGTTTCCTAGGATTTCGGAGTATTACACTAATTTCCTAGTTATTAGTGAAGCTAGAATAGCTTCTAAACAGGTCTATAACTCTAAGCGAGGATTCCTCTTCTTTAAAGGCCTTCTAAGGGTTGACAAAGAACTCGTTCTCTTTTCTATGCCTAATCTACCCTAGGGAGTAGACGTCTCGTTATACGACATAGATGCGATCTACAAATACGTTTAGAAGGTCTATCGACAACATAAAGGGATTAAACAAACTTCCTTTAGCTAGGCAGAGGAAGACGCTTAGCGCGCTTAGGTAACCGTTAGGGAGAGTTGTTGCGTTACTCTAGAGGACATCAAGTTAGCCGTACAGGACTTAGAGAAGCATTATAGGGTTAAGAAAAAGAGTACCCTTCCTCCTAGCGTAGACTAGGAAGTCCAAGACCTTATCGATGCGATGAATAGAGTTAAGATCAGTCCCGCGGAGATAGAGACGCTCACTTAGCATCTAGCTGTAGAACTGCTTCTTCGTAAAGGGAGGAACTATGTGTACTTCCTCTCGCAGGTGTCGAACTCGTCGACCTCACGCTATGCCTAAGGTAGCCAGAACCTCGCGGCTTAGCCTACCTAGCCTCGCGGTATTCTCACTCGAAACGATGGAAGCTTTATCTCCAATTAGCCTAGGACTATTGACCTCTAGAGGGGGACGGCTACCTTTAATAGGAGAGAGGTTCGCACGACGTGCAATATGTGCAACGAGCCGAACTACTATATGTTAAGAGGAGGCGTGGATTGTAGCCTGTATGTAGAAACAGGCTATTCCTCTTCTAGTAGGAGGCTACTATCACGTGCTGATAACGTAATAGCCGCAACGGAAGTAGGGTAAAGAGTAGAGAAGATACTAGTAATATAAAATATATATACTAGTTACAAGATTGATAGTTAGACACCGAGCTATAGAGAGAGAAGAGAGTCTATATACATTGTAGAGTAGCTCTAGAAGGTTCTTTGCTTATAAATACAATCTAGTTCTAGAGCACTCTATATGCGTAATCCGATGTAATAGATTACGCGTACAGATAGATTGTACATCATGATGTGATGGATTACGCAATTATGATGTAATAGATTACGCGTTGCTACTATAGATAGTAACAGCCTAATAGGCATGATATATATAGCGTTTACAGCTATTACTAGATTAGGCAGGTCACGTGAT